>JAVGWX010000004.1:86856440-87358940 GCA_036924085.1 Ariolimax columbianus | reverse complement strand
TCAATCTCCCGATACCAAACCATGAAAAGGCTTAAGTAGCAGAATGTAGTCCAGAGAACGGAATGCGTTGTGTCATAGTTTATAGCTTGACTGCGATATTTGCACCTTTCGGTCCAACACATCTGACTTCAGCAAGCATTTTGTGAGTACCGGGTTAGCATTCCCTCTTCGATCCCTTCTACTTAGCCAGTCTGCTCTGCTGCAGCCTGTTATCCAGGATCACCGCGTGGAGGTATAGAAGGGTCTTGGCAGCTCTGGTTCGCTGGCCCTGACGCTGACAGTCAGCTATGGGTCGCTGACCGCTGCAGCTCATGCGCTGCTCAGCCTCTTGATCCGATATATATATATATATATGTTTCTATATACAACCACACGTTCGACTCTACTTACAGTGTGCTTGGCAGGCTGCAGTGTTACTATTCATTGTTCCATTGCTAGACGCTGATAGAACACTGTCGCCGAAAGTATGCATATTCTCTGCTACTGTGATACATACTGGGGTTAATTACAACACAAAGAAACAAAACTGAGACGGCACTCTAGCCACTTACCACAATGGGCCGGACCCCTTTCATCATGAGAAAGTCGCTGAACACTGTATAGAGACATCCTTTCTGAGGTACCCCATTCTGGGCATCCAGTTTGACATAGGACGTTACATCAATTTTCTTTGCCTGGAATGGACATACAAACAGATATTACGAACTTGCGTTTTCGTCCACTTGTGAATTTAAGCTTTGAGAGCATCTAAAGTTGCCTATCTTGGCCCAAATGTGTTAACTTAAAACTTACCTTCTTTATATCGGTTTAGAAGACTCTACATGGTCTATAGACAACTAGTTTCTTCCACTTCACGTGATCTAAAAATAATTATGCACATTCAATCTATTATTGAATGCTTTAATTGACCCTTCCTCCACCACTTGCTGTGGCAATGCATTTCAAGCATTTACCTCTCTGACTAAAAAAAAGTTTTTAGTATCTAATCTGGACCTGTCATTAATTAATTTATAGATATGGCATCTTATTCAGCTGTACTTTCAAAAAACTTGTTTTAGTCTAATTTATTTTTTCCGTTGATTATCTTACAAATCTGTTTAAATCAGCTTGAATTATTCTCTTTTCTAGACACTGTAGGCCGGTTTTTCTGAGTCTTTCTTCATAACTATAATTCCGGAATCCTATTATCAGCTTTGTTGATTTTCTTTGTATCTCTTCCAGTATGTTCATATCTCCTCTTCGATAAGGAGTTTACACCTGAATAATGTACTCAAATCAAGGTCTAACTAATGCTTTATACAGTTTGATTATCACTTCCTTGCTTCTATGTTTAATATTTCTTTTTTATCACAAAGAACATCGCAAACCCACGTGTTGTGTCAATCATTGTTAGCCCATATTGTTATAGTATTTTTATTACGAAATCTTTCCATCTGCCACATTGTCTTCTTTGTGTCCTATAACCAGATCTTCATGTATTATACGCATTCAGTAATCAGGTAGCATTATCGTGAGATGCGAACCATTGCATTTTTTGTTTCGCTACAAATTCCGAACAAGGAGTTGCTCTTTATATTGTCCTTATTTTTCATTCTATCTTTCATTACATCAATTTTTTTCTAAAAAAATTCATTTCGTTTTATACATTGTAGTTTCCTCACCTGTACCTAGGAAAAGGACCAAGTCTGATATTGGTAGCATATAATTGATATAAGTATCACGTACAATTTATATTGTACATTGCCACTAATTTTGTCTCAAAGTCTGTGTGCGCTGTCCCTTTTCCCACCAAATTTGCTTGTTATCAAATGGGTGTTCTGTATCTTTTCTCGCAAATTTTGCTTGTTATCAAAGTGGGTTATCTGCCTCTTTTCTAACAATTGTGCCTGTTTACAAAGTGGGTATCCTGTCCCCTTTTCCAACAAATTTGCTAGATGTTGACGTTTGCTCTCATTTTTCATGTGTACTCCAGTCCTACTCTAAATATTACAAATGTCCCCTTCCGATTTTGTTACCAAAGAGACTTACCTCTTGCCTTTTAGCATCCAGTGTCAAAAGTGCAACAAAGATGGAGATCTGCAGAAGGAAGTCAATCAGCACAGCCATGGCCGCATACAAAGAGAAGACTTTCACAGCTGGCATCTCCGTCAGGGCTCCTGGGAAATAGTGGAACAATGCTTTCAATATCAAATACTATTTAGCTGACCGTAACATTTATATTTATCCGATCCGAAATCTTCTTCCGTTCATGAACTCTGAAAATATATAAACCTCTCTCACATTTCAACTTTCACATATACTCCAATCTGATTCGAACTCATACCCATCTTATTCGAACTCATACCCCTTCTGTAAACTCAAAAATATCGAAAAACCAACACTTCAACTTTTTTGTAACATTTATATTTATCAGATATGAAATATTTTCCGTTCATGAACTCTGAAAATATATCAACCTCTCTCACATTTCAACTTTCACATATACTCCAATCTGATTCGAACTCATACCCATCTGATTCGAACTCATACCCATCTGATTCGAACTCATACCCATCTTATTCGAACTCATACCCCTTCTGTAAACTCAAAAATATCGAAAAACCAACACTTCAACTTTTAGGTTCACCTTTAATCAGATCTTAAGTCTATTTCTACAAATCCTCACACCACCACCACCATCACTCCCCATAAACTTTAAACACATCTATACCTCCCTCCTCTATATTTTCACATTTACATTTAAAATGAAGAGAAAGGTGGGACCAACTCCTAGTCCAATTGGAGATGGATAAACATACTCAGAGCCCGTGTACACGCTGAACACTTAAAATCCTCGCTGCAGTTGAAAATTAACAAGAGCAAGCTGTTAACAGCTGTATGGATTCAATTATAAAACTCATGAAATTCTTACTCAGTATCCAACCACCAGAAAGTAACAATTGTAGAAATGAAGGTACTAAGAATAGCCTTTTGGTACTTGGCAGCAGACGTGCCAGAACTTGAAGTATTCTAAGTAAAATGTTTCCTCCCTTCAGTCTTAACTCCAAACACATCTGTACCACTCCTCTTATATTTCCTATGTGCCTAAATCAGATCTGGTCTCATCCTTTTCACACACTCCAAATATTCTCCTTCCCTCATCTTTCCCGTTTAGCTCATATGACTAGGTGGTCGATGAGCTGGGGCATTTGTCTTGCAGCCAGAAGGAAATGTATTCAAACCCTGGAAAGACCGTAAGATTTAAAAATAACAACCTGGCCGGTCAAGAGGCTTTAATTCCTCAGTCATTAAATTAATTCCCACAGAAACGGGACAGGGGTTTCAACGATAACTGCTTAGACTCAAGTTGTTCCCCCTCACACAATTTTGCAAAACATGTAGAAATGAGAAAAAGTCAATAGCTGCAACTGGGCGGGTGGCGTCTTATAGGCCACGGGTCTAAATTTGCCATCGCGTTTTAGTCCATTATGGATGCCGCTAGGCTACAGATCTGACTGGGATTCATGCCAGTTGACGACTTATATGTGTGTCCATGGAAACGTATTTCGGTTTCCATTTTGATTAATTAGTTCCATCATTGTTTAATGATTCTCCCTCCGATTATCCTGGCAATATCATTGGCTATTTAAATAGTATTTCGGCTGCTCTGTGCCGTGTTTCCAAGGTCCAGTGCGCACAACTAAACTTCGCGAGATTGGCGCCCTTTGCCCTGTTTGCTGACGACACATGGGTCAATAATGGACTAACATTTCGTCCGGGAGAGATTGGACACTGTCCGGTTAGCAACATGCCCAAGAAACATTGCTCACATTCTGAGTGATGTTTTTATTTCTCGCGGCCGCCGTCCCAAGGAAGTAGAGTATTCAACTCCCATCAAAAAGTCCACGTGATCCTCGGTCAACGTACTTACCATGAAACCACAAGGCGCTAGGACTTCATCCCCGGATATTAGAAGTTCAATGCGATTTGCAAATTGAAGTGTCCTTTTTTTTGTTGCAGTATGTGGAAGTGGTTGAAGTGGTCGATCGACGTAACGGGCCATTGAAGAATAAGCGAGCAACACACTACGTTGTCACATTATTTTTGGCGTCAGTCTGGCTGATGCGCCGTATGCGAGGAAGCCAACACTATTCTGTGAGCATTATTATTATTATTATTAGACACAGCTTCGTGGCTCATATCTTATGTTAGAGCAAACAATTGAGTGATGATGATAACAAAACCTGCAGCAGAATCATCATCATCCACATCATCATCATCACAACCTTTCAGCTGCCAGTGGAGCACATGTCTTCAATAAATACACCCCAAGTCTTTATGTCCTGTACCATTATGTCTTCCCTATTTTTAGTTATGGAGGTTCTTTGCGGCTTTCTCTGTAACGTGTCATTTGTACTTTAGACAAAAGATCTCCTTATGCATTGGATGGTTGAGTTGAATTGTTCCTCTCAGCTGACTTGTTTTAATTATTTCATAGTAACGCGTGCTTTATAAATTTGAGTAAATTCCAATGTGTTTGCACCTTACCACGCAGCTACCCATTAGCATGTATTTTTTTAGTGGATTCACATCCAATAGGGTACAACTCTGCCTGTTTGTGAATTCGAACACATGCAACTTTGGTTTGCAAGCCGAGCCACTAGCTATTTAGTTACCCTCCTCCCCACTTTTAGTTGACTTGTCCATATCTGTTACAGTTTTTGTACTTAACGTTTCAACAGAATGAGGTAGCCAGCCCTATGCCCAACCCTTCTTAGTCGGCTCTTACTACATCCTTGACAGGTTCACAATTGTTGGCTCCTTAATCAGGTCACATCAACACTTGGTTACAACAAGAGATTGTTGAACACCAAAACTGGATCGAAGATGCAGACAAAAACTGGATAGAAGATACAGACCAAAACTGGATCGAAGATGCAGACCAAAACTGGATCGAAGATGCAGACCAAAACTGGATCGAAGATGCAGACCAGTGAATGAACTGACAACAGCCAGCGACTCATAGCTGGCTGCTAGAATTAGGGTCAGTGAACCAGAACACCAAAACTCTATTCCGTCTCCAAGTGACGGCCCTGAAAATCGACTGCAGCCATGCAGTCTGGCTAAGAGATTTAGGGATCGAAGAGGAAAGGGAAATCTGGTCTCAAAAAATCATGTGCTGAAATGGGTCGAAAGTCCTGGATATCGCAGTTTCGCTATAAACTAAGGCACATCGTCATAAATGTCGTTTTCAGGAACAACGAAGAAGAAGAAGAAGAAGTTGTTGTTTCGAATGCCCACAAGGAGTAAGTTTACTCTTGCGTGTGTCTTGAAAAGGACGTTAAGGTTGCAGTTGTTCTTCTCCCATTCTGAACGTGTTGATAAAGGTGGACCGGTGTCCTCCAGACGGTTGTGCTATTTATGGCTTTATCTATGTGTCGCTTACTACTACGGGGATAACGTCGATCCCTCACCTTGTTAGTCAGGCTGCCATGAGAACAGCCCGTTTCCAAGAAGTGCTACGAGGAAGCCAAGGTGATGGTTGAGTACAGTATGTTTTTGCCTGAACCTGACTGACATGTCTGATCAGTATAATTTGCCTGAACAGACGTTAGTTTTCCTTCAAAAGAAGAAGAAGAAGAAAAAGAAGTAGAAGAAGAATAAAATGAAGAAGAAGAAGGAGGATAAGAAGAAAAAGAAGAAGAAGAAGCAGGAGAAGATGAAAAAGAAGAAGAAGGCCAAAACATGTCCGACAACCCAAAAAATAAGTGCTTACCTAGGAAAAAGGCCAGACACTGGGAGACACTGGTCAGTAGCATGCTGGCCCCGACCTTCCCAAGCACACGACCAATCAGATGTTCTACGGTCTCACCATCGTGAAGCTCCGCTCTCTGGAGTGATAAACGGCTCAATAGTTCTATGTTCTAGAGCAACACTTCTCAATATCTATAAATATTCTGTGTTCTAGAGCAACAGTTCTAAATGCCTATAATATTCTATGTTCTAGAGCAACAGTTCTAAATGCCTATAAATATTATATGTTCTAGAGCAACAGTTCTAAATGCCTATAATATTCTATGTTCTAGAGCAACAGTTCTAAATGCCTATAATATTCTATGTTCTAGAGCACCAGTTCTAAATGCCTATAAATATTATATGTTCTAGAGCAACAGTTCTAAATGCCTATAATATTCTATGTTCTAGAGCACCAGTTCTAAATGCCTATAAATATTCTATATTCTAGAGCAACAGTTCTAAATGCCTATAATATCCTATGTTCTAGAGCAACAGTTCTAATTGCCTATAAATATTCTATGTTCTAGAGCAACAGTTCTAAATGCCTATAAATATTCTATGTTCTAGAGCAACAGTTCTAAATGCCTATAAATATTCTATGTTCTAGAGCAACACTTCTCAATGTTTATTCTGTTTCTGTTTTTAAGAATCGACGTCCCTGCACTCCGGGCATACCCATAGGTGCTCAATATCTCTCAGCAAATGGTGCAGGGTCTGGATGCTGATGGTCCCTGTACACTGGTTGTACACTCTCTTGCTCCGTTCTCGTATGTGCCATACTCCGCTCGAACCTTCGCAGTCTGTGGATTGCTGCTTCATCTATGCGGTGTCTTCATCTAACAGACTGTCGATGGTTGATTTGGTTTGGCTTGGCTTGGGTTGGCTTGGTTTGGCTTAGCTTGGCTTGGCTTGGCTTTGTTCGTTATCAAACTCCCGCTACCAAACCCTGACACTGGCCTAAGTAGCAGAATGTAATCCAGAGAACGGAATGCGTTGTGTCGTAGTTTACAGCTTAACTGCGATATTTGCACCTTTCGGTCCAACACATCTGACTTCACCAAGCATTTTTTGAGTACCGGGTTAGAGTTCCCTCTTCGATCCCTTCTCCTTAGCCAGTCTGCTCTGTTGCAGCCTGTTATCCAGGATCACCGCTAGGAGGTGTAGAAGGGTCTTGGCAGCTCTGGTTCGCTAGCCCTGACGCTAGCAGTCAGCTATGGATCGCTGACCGCTGCAGCTCATGCGCTGCTCAGCGTCTTGATCCCGTTGGTTGATTTAAAAATGTGACTCCTATCTGGCATTAATGTGCCCATGATGGGAGCTTATGAAGCCATGATGTCAGCTCTTTTGTTACCCTGAACCCCAGCAAGGCCAGGACAGTAGATCCATGTCAACCTCTAGAGGTTTGAGCCCTCAACAGCTGCTATCCACTCGTACCTAAACCCTCCCTTCTGTACGTTCTGAAGTACGGCTTGCGCGTCTGTTACGATGACTGCCTTTATTACAGAAGTCTCACATATCCATCTCAGCGCTGAGGTCACTGCTTCCATCTCCATTCTCAAACTGGTAAACTTTTCTGCTTTTATACCCAACGGTCTACGTCTGTTCATCAAGTGCTACTCGAGGGGTGTACGACATTAAGCCAGAAAGTAACCCTGATATTGGATATTAACAGAATAACTCAAAATAAGGTAATGTGTTCAGTCCATCCTGTCTCCACTCACTCGACTGGTACCCATGTTGGAAATTATATGACTTTCTAAGCAACTATAAAGGGGTGTATATGGAGCTAGCAACCTCATAATGTGAATTCGTTGTTATTAAGCTATTCCAATAAATATTCTGATATAGGCTTCCTGCAGGGAACGTAAAGCTGAATCATCAAACTCTCTTTCTTTTCCGCTGTTTCCCTATCTCTCTCACATTAATCAAAATGTGTATCTACGAGGCGTGTTCAAATGAAACTAGACCAAACTGCAACAAGTGAACATACGTACGATGCGCATGAGGATGGTACTACCAACCGTCAAGTTTGCAGAATGTCATTATTCTCCGACTCATAGTTTCCTCAGCAGACCGTTGAAAATATGGCGGGTGTGATATGAAATCCGTCCAGAGTTGATCGCCGAGCGGTGATTCAGTTTCTAACAGCTGAAGGATCTCGACCAGTTGACACTCATCTCAGTATGCAAGCAGTGTATGGTGACAAAAGTGTGTCAAAGACAACAGTGAAGAACTAGACAACGATGTTTAAAGAAGGACACGAGTTAGCGAAAGATCTTGTGAGACCAGGTCAGGCGCATATTGTTGCATCAGAAGATGCCATCGCCAAAATTGATGCAGAAATTTGTCTGGACCGTCGCCGAAGCTTACGTTCGCTAGCAGAAGAATTCACTGTGTCGCTAGGTACAGTTCAATGGGTACCTCGGTTGCGGACCAACCACCACAACAAAGAACGCATGGGGGGGGGGGGGGAGTTTGAGCCACTTGTTGCAATACTAAGAGGGGGGGGGGGGGGTGATTCGTTTCTTTGCGCATAGTGGCAGGTGATGAATCGTTATGCCACCACGTTTAGCCGAGCAGCAAAACTGCTAGCATGCAATGGAAATATCCTGGATCACTGAAACTAAAACAATTCAAGTCACACATTTCCGTTGGTAAGGTTATGCTGACAGCGTTTTTTGACCATGAGGGACCATTGTTGATAGATTGTAAAGAGCCTGGCGTGAACATCAATGATCTGGGGTACTTGTCTCGCCGCAGCGACTTAATTTCAACCAGTGTTCGTAAAGCGATCTCAGTCCCGCCAGGCGGAGCGAGAGCGCGGGCTTGCGGAAAACGCTCGCCTGCCTTTCCCCGTAGAGCGAATTGGGTGCGGTTTGTTGTAGCGTCTCCTCCACCGAGGTGCGCTCGTCTGGTCCGTATCAGGAAACGTGGTCCGTCCGTGGTGATTTATCTAAGGCTTATAGCAGAGCTCGACAGTACGTCTCGCTGGTGGTCCGACTCTCGCAAAGAGCTTGTGAGCGGCAAATGGAAAGCAGGAATCGTGCCTCGAGGCCCTGCGTTCTCCTACGGAGAAGGGCAGGCCGGCAGGCCAAATTGTCTCTAGTCCCAGTGAAATTCATCGCAGAGGTCGTTGGGATCCGTTCTGCACAGAGCGCTGCCATCCCTCCTCGAGCGAGCCCGGTCGGTCGGTCGTCTGGTGCGCGTGGGAGGCCCCTGTCAGGCGGTCCTAGGTCGACGGAGTGAGGGACGGGTGGAACAACCGTCCGTCCGTCCCGTCAGTCGGTCCCTGCGGCCGTCCCAGTGAGGCTTTTTACACACCCTTCCTCCGCCGACCGGTATGTGCTGTACGTACCTCTCCGACAGATATCTGGTTGATCCTGCCAGTAGTCATATGCTTGTCTCAAAGATTAAGCCATGCATGTCTAAGTTCACACTGTCTCACGGTGAAACCGCGAATGGCTCATTAAATCAGTCGAGGTTCCTTAGATGACACGATCCTACTTGGATAACTGTGGCAATTCTAGAGCTAATACATGCTTACCAAGCTCCGACCCTCGCGGAATGAGCGCTTTTATTAGTTCAAAACCAATCGTCGTTTCCCCTCGCGGGGTTGCGGCGTCCCCACTGGTGACTCTGGATAACTTTGTGCTGATCGCATGGCCTCATGTGCCGGCGACGCATCTTTCAAATGTCTGCCCTATCAAATGTCGATGGTACGTGACATGCCTACCATGTTTGTAACGGGTAACGGGGAATCAGGGTTCGATTCCGGAGAGGGAGCAGGAGAAACGGCTACCACATCCAAGGAAGGCAGCAGGCGCGCAACTTACCCACTCCCGGCACGGGGAAGTAGTGACGAAAAATAACAATACGGGACTCTTTCGAGGCCCCGTAATTGGAATGAGTACACTTTAAACCCTTTAACGAGGATCTATTGGAGGGCAAGTCTGGTGCCAGCAGCCGCGGTAATTCCAGCTCCAATAGCGTATATTAAAGTTGTTGCAGTTAAAAAGCTCGTAGTTGGATCTCAGGCGCAGGCGGGCGGTCCGGCTCGCGCCGGTTCACTGCCCGTTGTCTCCTGCCCTACCGTCTGCCGGCTCTCTCCCACGGGTGCTCTTCGCTGAGCGTCCTGGGTGGCCGGCGCGTTTACTTTGAAAAAATTAGAGTGTTCAAAGCAGGCCTCGGCTGCCTGAATAAGGGAATAGGACCTCGGTTCTATTTTGTTGGTTTTCGGAACAGGAGGTAATGATTAACAGGGACAAACGGGGGCATTCGTATTACGGCGTTAGAGGTGAAATTCTTGGATCGCCGCAAGACGAGCTACTGCGAAAGCATTTGTCAAGAATGTTTTCATTAATCAAGAACGAAAGTCAGAGGCACGAAGACGATCAGATACCGTCGTAGTTCTGACCATAAACGATGCCGACTAGCGATCCGCAGGAGTTGGTTCGATGACTCTGCGGGCAGCTTCCGGGAAACCAAAGTGTTTGGGTTCCGGGGGAAGTATGGTTGCAAAGCTGAAACTTAAAGGAATTGACAGAAGGGCACCACCAGGAGTGGAGCCTGCGGATTAATTTGACTCAACACGGCCAACACTGAAATGATTGACATGCCGAGACCACTGTTCTGGGGTCTAATGTGGAACTGGTGCTGGATCTAGACCCTCAGAAATCTGGGGTATGCCCCCTGTGGCTCGGTCTGTCTGCATCCAGTGTTCTGACAAGGGAATTGACGGAAGAGCACTATCAGGAGTGGAGCATGAGGCCTAAATTAACTTAACACGCCAATACTGTAGAATGACTGTCAAAAAGAGAGCACCTTCGTGTGGTCTAATAGTGAACATGTGCTGGAATTAGACCCTCGAAAATCTGGGGCTACCCTCTAAGTAACTCGATTGTCTCGCTAAAGGAATTGACGGAAGGGCACCACCAGGAGTGGAACCTGCGGCTTAATTTGACTGGACACGCAAATACTGTAGAACGACTGACAAATCGAGAGCACTACCGTTAAGTTTAATAATGAACGTACGCTGGTATTAGACTCACGGAAGACAAGTCAGCTCTCTAACACTCTAATGAAAGAACGCTACGGAAATCGTGTTTAACTCCGCAGAAACCGCAGATTTCAAATACCTGGTCATTGACAAACAAAAGCCCTCAATAAATTCGTCTGGCCAAATAGTGAACGGGTGCTGGAAATAGACCATCTGAAGACAGGTTAGTTTTACCCTACTAATGACAGGGCGTTGCTACGGAAAACCAGCTCATATCGAGAGGAGCCGCAGACACTTTGGTTCACGTACCAGGCTGATAAGACAATGGCGCGAGGCTACCATGTGGGGGATTACGGCCGAACCCTTGTAAGCCGCAATCCCGCCCAAAATCTCAGCACCACTGCAATGGGAGGCTCCTACATGCTAGGGACCTAGGGCTTGCGCCCCAGCCCTATCCGGTAGAGCCGCAGTAAGAGGTCCTTGCCGTCCGCCGATCAAAGCGGGCGGACAACTGCTTGATACTCACCTTATACGGCGATGGGGTGCGAAACCAAAAACACAAGACTTAGTACCTGGTCGGAGTATCGAAAACAGTAGAGCAGCCACCTCACTGTGAACTGTCGAGACTCAACCAATGACCACGAGAGCTGTCCGCACATCAGGCGAACAACATCTCTGTGACATTACCAGGCTTGTCCTCTGGCTAAATGCACTTCGGCTACGATATCTACCTCTGTACGTTATCAGCCATATAACTATCATGCTGGACTCAGAAGAGATGCAGACCAGCGGACATTGCACACCTGCCCCACTGTGTCAACACCCCAGGTGGCGGGGAATGCTAGGCGTACCATCTCTGCATAGAAGCCAAGAAAATAAAGGGAGAAAGAGATACCCCACTCACATGCAAATGCTACGTTCCTGGCAGGATGTGACGATCCTGGGATACAGACACACTGGCCTGCCTCTCTTCCGGGTAAACCAGTCCATCTCATATATCATCTCACATATCATCATTGCACCCTATAGACACGAGTAGTGAAGACTCGATAGTCTGGTAAGACAACTTCCATAAGAGAGATAACTCTGATCATAAACAACTGCTGCCTTGCAGATAGGCTGGGGACAGCCAAAGGCTAAGGAGGGCATCCCTACAGAAACGCCTGTTGAAATCGGATGCACGGGGCCGCAAGCCTAACAAAACAGTGCAACGTAAATCGCAGCATGATGACAGTACAACCGATTAGAAAAACGCATGGCGCTCCTCCTGCGGAGTCCCGCCAGGCAGCGATAGTGCCGGGCCTCACGCCTCGAAGGGGCCCACCCTTGACTACTGGTGGTCACCCACCCATTTGTCGTGGAGTCAAGGCACATGGCTATGGGGCAACTTCTATTGACCAAAACCTCAAGACCCTCAAAATACTACAGTGGAATGCGGAGGGAGTCATTAACAAAAAACTTTCCCTAACACATCACCTGCATGAAGGTAAGATTGACGTGGCATGTATCCAGGAAACGCACCTCAACAATAATCATAAATTCTCAATCAGAGGATACCAGACCTTCCGTCTAGATAGAGAAGGCCACAAAGGAGGGGTCCTGATACTGACCAGAAACTGCATACCGAGTAGCGCGGTATCTGTCAATCACACCAGACAAGCAGAAATTGTAGGAGTTGACATAATGGCTCAAGAGACGAAGCTCCGCATTTTCAATCTGTACGGACCACCAAATAGAGACCTATCGCTCTCGAGTATGGAGGTCAGAGACTCCAACTGCATAGTAGTTGGAGATTTCAACAGCCACTCGGAGAAATGGGGATACTCTGACACAGACAGCAGAGGTGACGAAGTGGAAGATTGGGAGATAGATGCAAATCTCTCCCTAATCAATAGGCTGGAGGATAGCCCTAGCTTCTATTCAAGAACATGGCATACCACCTCGACTCCAGATTTGGCCTTCTCCACACAGGACATACACCATACAATAGACCGCCAGGTGCTAAACCAACTGGCAGGTAGCGACCACAGGCCGATCAGGCTAACCATTGACATGGAAGTAGGCCCACAGGAAACAAAACCGCTCCCACGTTGGAATTACAAACGAGCCGACTGGGACAGATTTGCAATCCTGACAGATGGGCTGTGTGAAACCATCAACACACGAAACACCAAAATGAAGCCCATGGTGGAGAGCCTAAGCAAGGCAATAATGCAAGCCGCCACTGAAACCATCCCAAGAGGAGCTAGGAAAAACTATAAGCCATACTGGAATGATGAGTTGCAGAAAGTGGAAGATGCAGTAACAATTGCTAGGAACATGGCAGAGCGAGAAAAATCCATGGAGGCAAACATCGCCCTCAAACCCGCCACGGCGAAGTACAAACACACTCTCAAGCAAACAGCAAGAGAAAGCTGGAAAATTAAAACGGAAAGTCGAAACCTGGACAAAGACGGGAACAAGCTATGGAAGCTAGTCAGAGCCATGAACGACGAAACCCCGTCAAATAAACAAATTACTATCAAGCAGGGCGAGAACTTGATCACAGGTAAGAAAGCCGCAAACGCCTTTGTCGATCACTATGCCAGAGCAAACCACATCGAGGTCCCTGCAGATAAGCATACAGACATTAGCGAAGAGCTAAAGGGGCACGACAACATCAATACGGCACCTGAAGAGCACATGATGGCCAAATTAACAATGCGCGAAATGGAAGAGGCTATGAGAACACTAAAGAAAAGGAAATCTCCCAGAAAAGACGGGATAACAAACGAAATGCTGATGGGGCTGGGCCAAACAGCGAAGAGGAAACTGCTATCGGTCCTGAACCAAAGCTGGAAAAGGGGAATTGTACCACAGGCATGGAAAGACGCAATACTGGTACCAGTACCAAAAACAGGAAAGGACAAAACAGATCCAAATGGATACAGGCCCATAAGCCTACTGAGCTGTGTCGGCAAGCTGATGGAACGGATGATAAACACCAGACTGATGTGGCATCTGGAAGAAAAAAGAATACTAATTCCACAGCAAGCCGGCTTTAGACAGCACAGATCCACTGAGGACCAGATCATCCTCATAGCCCAGGAGATACAAGATGCCTACCAGGCACAGAAACACACAGTAGCTGTTTGGGTGGATCTGGAAAAGGCATTTGACAAAGTCTGGAAAGATGGACTTAGAGTCAAGCTAAGAAGAAGTGATGTTTGTGGGAAGATGTACAAGTGGATCAACCACTACCTCAAACAAAGAACGGCCAGAGTCCAAGTACAAGGGCAGATGAGCAAAAAGGTGACACTCGAGCAGGGAGTACCCCAAGGGGGAGTACTGTCACCCACACTCTTCCTGGTATATATAAACGATATTACAGGGAATATACCAAGAAGAGTCCATAGCTCAATGTTTGCAGACGATCTGGCTATGTGGTCCTCTGAAAAGAATCTCACCATAGCAAGAAATCGGATGCAGACGGCCCTAACATCGCTGGAAGAGTGGGCGAACTCATGGCTGGTCAAAATAAACGAGGAGAAAACCACATGCACAATATTCTCGCTTTCATTAAAACCCCAAAGTACCAAATTAAGTCTAAATGGCAAATTCCTACAGCCAAACGACAGCCCAACCTATCTGGGAGTCACATTTGATCGGCGCATGACATGGAAAAGTCAGATTGAGAGAAACCGAATGAAAGCCAGAGAAAAAACGGCAATCATGAGGAAACTTGCTGGCACAAGCTGGGGAGCAGACGAAGGCATACTAAAGAAACTGTACACTGGAAGAGTGAGACCAGTTCTCGAGTATGGCATTGCGGCATGGACAACAGCAGCGAAGGCGAACTTCGATAAAGTTTACAAACTTCAAAACCAAGCCATGAGAATTATAACAGGTGGCATGAAGTCAACGTCAATTGTAGAACTTGAAAAGATTACAAAACTGCAATCCATGACCTATAGAAGAGACTGCAGAGCCCAGCTGCAGTCAGAGAAACTCCGAAGACTGACCGACCATCCAATGCACCAGAGACTAAACAATTTGGGAAATGGGAAACTAAAGCGGAGAAACTTTGCAGAAATAGCCAAAGCAAAGATGCACGAAGATCCCATAAACGCACTAACAACACCAAAACCCATCACTACTGTACGAAAACCTACCTGGAGGCAGGATATATTTCCAGAGGTGGTAGAAAATATACCAGGTATTGCAAACAAAAACTGCCAGACTGAAAAAGAAAGGAGAGATACTACCCTAAGCTTCATAACGAAAAGCTACCCAAGCATGGACTGTACCCATGCATACACCGACGGTTCTGTAACAAACACAACACAGAACGGAGGGGCAGGAGCATTCCTGAACCTTCCAAATGGCAGAAAAATAACACTGTCATTCGCTACTGGTAAGTACACAAGCAATTTCAGAGCGGAGGCAGAGGCACTGAGGGCGGCAGTGGAAGAAATGGTGACACACAGTGACAATGAAAGCCATATAGTCCTGCTGACAGATGCTCTCGCCGTAGTCACAGCGCTAAAAAGCCAGAAAAACACTGAGCTTAATGACTTAAGAGCAGCACTCTGCAAAATGTGCCAGCAGTCCGCACCAAAAAGGGTAGTGGTACAGTGGGTCCCATCACACTGCAACATCCAAGGCAACGAGGAGGCAGACAGACTGGCAAAAGAAGGTGCAAGACTACCACAAACAGATACCAGCATGACGTACGAAGAGTCAAAACGGCTTATCAAAGCCAGATACATGACCAAATGGGAAACCGAACATACTGGTTACACCAAAAACGATGCCTATTACCAGTTGAACCGAAGAGAGCATGTCGTTGTCTTCAGACTTCGCACTGGCCACAATAGACTGAGGTACCACCTATTCAACAAATTGAAGATAGGGTGTACCGACGAATGCCCGTGCGGTACTGGTAAAATGACCGCTGAACATCTGCTGCAGAACTGCCCGACATACGAGGATCAGAGAGAGCAGATGTGGCCATCACCAGTGGAACTGCAAGACAAGCTCTATGGCAGTGGCGACAGCCTCAGGATGACCGCCGCTTTTTTCGAAAAAATAATGGTTACTGTCTGACTGCGTACGCAGAAGAAGAAGAAGAATGAACATCAATGCCATCCGCTACAATGACACACTAGACAAGCTGCATACATCAATCAAGAATAAACGACCCGGTATGATTTCACGTGGTGTGATTCTGTTGCACGACAATGTGCGTCCACATGTCGTGAACATTGTTCAGAAAGCGTTAGCACAGAAAAAGTGGGAAGTACTGCCCCACCCATTCTATAGCCCCGATATGTACCCTTGTGACTTCCATTTGTTCGGACCCTTAAACAAATTTCTGAAGGGACAAAGATTCGACTCCGATGCAGAAGTCATGATCTCGATGACCAAGTGGTTCAAAGAGGAACCAAAGACATTTTTTTCGGATTCCATCCGCCGTCTACCCAAACAGTGGGATGCGTGTCTGAATGCCTATGGGGACCTTTTCTAACTAACCCTGGGGCACGTTTGCTTCAGAACAATTGCTATATTTAATTTTGTCACACCAGATGATATAACTTTCATATGTTCATAATAAAGCCCCTGGGTCCGGTTTCATTTGAACATGCCTCGTATGTATCCTAATATCCACTCGTAAATATCTTTCTATCTGTCTCTGTCTGTCTATCTGTCTGTCTCACTTGCTATCTAAATTTCTCTATCCCTCTATTTCACAATTCTTTTCATTTATTTTTCATTTTTTCCTTTTTAAATTGGAAAATATTTAAAGATATTGTTTAACAATATAACCATCTGTTCATTCTGTAGTAGTAATATCATTTTCTGCCACTCTCTCTCTCTTTCTCTCACACACTCTATATTTCTATTTCTCTCCCTCCTCTCTTTATATCTTAAGATGATATATTTCAGCCAGTGCTTTCCTTACCAGAATATACTGTGTTTTCTACGTTACCGTAAGTATTCTTTCAAAAACCAGCTAGCTACGGCATGAACATCTTCTCCCACTTTCCTACAAAACACTTCCCAACCGTCTACTGTCTCCAACAACAAATCTACAGCCTCTACGTGAATGTCTAGACCATCATTTGTCACAACCACCCTCTCACCCCTCACCTCTTCAAGTCACACACATATCTCCCTCTCCAAAATACATATCTCCCTCTCCAAAACACATATATCCCTCTCCAAAACACATATCTCCCTCTTCAAGAGACATATTTCCTTCTGTAAAACACATTCTTCCACTCCAAGACACATATCCCTCTGCAATACTCCCCCCCCCCCCTACCTTTCCAATAAACACCCTTCACCCTTTCGTCAGGGCACGCACCATCTTTATTCCAAGACACGTACACAACTCATTCGTCAAAACAAACTTGTATCTATTCTTCTTCTAATACGCAGTTCGTTCTCAAACTCCCGCTACCAAGCCAAAAAAAAGGACTTTGCAAATAGCAGGCTGCGGTCCGGAGAACCGAATTCGTTGTGTCGTAGTTTACAGCTTGACTGCGATATTTGCACCTTTAGGTCCAACGCATCCGACTTCATCACGGTTATCTATTCAAGATACACATCTCTACTTTCTTTACGAAGATACCCCTCCCCCTCTTTTCTTTGAGACACACATTCTTTAATTACCCCACCCACCCCCTTCCTCATTAAAGACACACACCATTCCTCACCCCCCCCCCCCTCCCCACCCTTTCTCACAATCTTTTTTTAGAACTCCTTCCCTTACGTTCATCCCAACCACTGTCTTCAATTAATCATTTTCCTTATTCGTACCTTATACTTCTGGATCAAGATGAAGATGTTGTCGACGCCGACAGCCAAGACCAGGAAGGGCACCACTTCAATGACGATGAGATTCGAAGGGATACCCAGGTAGCTGTAGAACCCAAGCGAAGCCCCCACAGACAGCAGGACAATGAGCACACCAGCGAAACCCAGACATGCTTTCGCGTCAATCTGGAACACGGAATGAAGAGATGCCAGCTTATTCCTTATATACAGAAATGGAAAATCTAAGCACAAAGTTGATTAGAGACGAAAGATGTCATATCAGCCAATTCCGAGGATACTTTGGAATATAGAGTTAAGGCTTGATATATCCCTGCCAGTTTATTCTTGATATTTTGCGTGGAAGGGTGGTTAGAGTGGAAGGCTGGTAGAGTGGAAGGCTGGCTAGAGTGGAATGCTGGTTAGAGTGGAAGGCTGGCTAGAGTGGAAGGCTGGTTAGAATGAAAGACTGGTAGAGTGAAAGGCTGGTAGAGTGAAAGGCTGGCTAGAGTGGAAGGCTGGCTAGAGTAGAAGGCTCGTTAGAGTGGAATGCTGGTTAGAGTGGAAGGCTGGTTAGAATGGAAGGCTGGTTAGAGTGGAAGGCTGGTAGAGTGGAAGGCTGGTTAGAGTGGAAGGGTGGTTAGAGTGGAAGGCTGGTTAGAGTTGGCTGGCTAGAGTAGGAGGCTGGCTAGAGTGGAAGGCTGGTTAGAGTGGAATGCTGGTTAGAGTGGAAGGCTGGTTAGAATGGAAGGCTGGTTAGAGTGGAAGACTGTTAGGGTGGAAGGCTGGTTAGAGTGGAAGGCTGGTTAGAGTGAAATGCTGGTTAGAATGAAAGGCTGGTTAGAGTGGAAGGCTGATTAGAGTGGAAAGCTGGTTATAGTAGAAGGCTGGTAGGGTGGAAGGCTGGTTAGTGTGGAAGGCTGTTACCAGTTGTTACCAAATAAAGTGCGATTCTATCTTGCAATTATATTTAGGAAATAACAAATAACATTGTCCGTTGAAAGAAGCAAACACAGAGTATATTTCTCACATTATTCAGCGTCAGACGAGCCTAAGAGATTGATGTCTGCTCATGGGTAAACGAAACGCAAACCATCTATTCCTCTTTAGTCATTTCTCTCTTCTAAGATAGGGTCCTCACATTTAGCCCAGTAATCTTTGTCTACTTTTAATATCTCAGCGTAGGTAAGTTCTTCCACATCGCATAGTTTGAACGTTTTTATTTTTCAATCTGTACACCGTGTGCCTGTCTCGCTTTGTCCGTTTCTGTCTCAGAACGACTCTCTCTCTCTCTCTCTATCTAACTCTCTCTCTATCTCTCTCTCTCTCTCTCTCTCTCTTTCTCACGAGCCTAAAACAATCCAATCACAGGTGTAATGTAATCCAGACAGGCTGTAATGTATAGACATGCTGAAAAGGATACAACGAAGAGCGACAATAGAGGTATTCCAGAATTACAGTTACGAGAAAAGACTAAGAAAAACTGGACTACAATGTCTTGAAAAGAGACGAATTCAAGGTGACTTAATTCAGGTTTATAAGATAATCGACGGAAAGGATAAATTAGACTATAACAAGTTTTTTTTGAAAGTACAACCGCCCACAAGAAAAAAAAGGCATAGTTACAAATGAATTTAAGAAATATCCAGATTAGATATTCATTATTATCATCAGTCCCGTAACCTGAAAGGTCATTGAAGCACCAATACTGCAGTTTGTTGGACCAGTTCCCGTCACTCCACTGGGTTTTGTGCCAGGATATTTGTTCTAGCTATGGATTTTCCCGTCCACTCTCTGATGTTGTCTTCCCGTCTCTTTTTCTGCCTCATTCTCTTACGCTTCTTATGCACAGTACCTTGCAGGACTGTCTTGGTCAACCCAGACGATCTTTAAACATGCCCATATCATGTGAGCTTTTATAATAGTCAATAGGTCTTTAAGTTGGCCGACCTTCTCTCTTAACGGTGTCCGGAACTGACTTATTCATGAGTTGGTCCAGATACAAAATGCCGAGGATTCGATGCAGACATCTCATCTCTATTGCACATATTCTTGGCTCTAGAACTGCTGCCAGAGAGTCCAAGTTTCGCACGCGTAAAGGTACACGGAAGTGACAAGTGCATACATTAAACTCAACTTGGATTGCGGGTTTATGCTTTTATCTCACCATATCGGCCTCAGTTTGGTTAAAGCAGCCATGGCCATCACTGTTCTTGCCTGAATCTGTTCTCGAACCTTCCGCATCCATTAGTGATCCCAGGAATTTAAACTGTTATACAATTTCCAATGGTTCGCCTTTCATCACAATCGGAATTGTTAGGCCCTCTGTGAAGTGGATCATGATTTTACTCTTTCTGCACTAATTTCCGTTCCAAAATTCTTAGCGGCATTGTCAAGGTTTGAGATTAGACTCGCAAGTTCATGCTTCATTCCAGCTAGCCAAGTAATAGTATCAGCAAATTGGAGATTAGTGAATGTACGATCACCTAAGCTGACAGTACCCACGTGATCCTCCAGCGCTTCGGACATGAAACGTTCAATAAAAACGTTGCAAAGAGTCGGTAAAAGAATACATCCGTGTCGTACACCGGTTGATGTTCGGAACCATTCCCCAGTTATCTCGTTAAGGAATTCAGCACCGGTGGCTTGGGAGCATAGTTTCTCAATGACGTAGGTAAGCCGACACCCCATTTTATATTTTTGCATAGTTCCTCACAGGGCCTTATGCCATACCATGTGGAAAGCTTTTTTAAAGTCAACAAAGACTTGGTATAGCTTTTGATTATGCTTAAGGTATTTTTCGTTCAGCAGTCGCAGATTAAAAATGTGCTCAATTGAATTGTGCTGTGACCAGCCCGAAAACCAGCTTGTTCTTCTGCAATAACGTTTTCTGCCCTTGGTTCTTGGTTGGTTACAGTCTGTTCAAGGTCACCTTAAGCATTACTTTGCTGGTGTGGCTGATAAGACTGATGGTTTGGTAATTTTGATATTGTTGGAAGTTGCCCTTCTTAGAAAGCACTTAAATCAGTGATTTTATTCAATTTGTTGACTATTCCCCCGTCTGCCAGATCGTGTTTCAGATCGTCGTGAGAATATTTATAAGCACAGCAGTCCCTCCATGTGTTAGCAGTTCGCCTGGTATGTTGTCTATATCAGCCGTTTTGTCCTTCTTGAGAGATTTGACCCCCACCTCTACTTCTTCACGTAGGATGGTGAAGTTATCAGTAGTCTCACTCTAGGGTCCCCTGTGGTCTGTACGTTATATAACATGGAGCAGTTTTCCGTCCATCTCCGAATAACATCTTCTTCTGCAGGCAAGGTGATCCATGTCTGGTCCTGTATTGTGCTCACTTTGGGTATGTCCTTCCTTGTCAGATCTTTAACCAGCTGGTACGCTCTCTAACTGTTGTTCTTTCAGTCCTGAATTTCTGTACATTGATCTAATATCCACTCCTTCTTTGCTTCTGTCATTTCGTTTCGTATTGTCTTATTAATTTCCGTGTAATTGTCAGCCCCAAGAAGGGTTAATTTTCTCTTTATTAGATATTAGGAAATATTTGTTTAGTCAGAGAGATCCATATAGTGGAGGCAGGGTCAATTAATGTATTCAAGAATATATTATGTGCGCACAGTGTTTAGATCCAGGAAACTGGTTGTATGCGGAGTCTGCATAGTTTTTTAAAACCAGTATAAAGACGTTAAAGTAAGAACACACCGTGATGTGGTCATATATCTCTGTCATTAGCGTTCTCTCTCTCTCTCTGTCTCTCTATCGCTCTCTCTCACACACACACACACAAACAAACACACACACACAAACACACACACACACACACACACACACACACATAAACATCAACCTATCACAATCCGATCACAGCTGGTGTACTGTCCCAGACACACTGTAATGTAAGCTTACACCATGAAGTATGTTCAGATCTCCCTGTCCTTAGAGCGCGCGAGCTCGCTCTCTTTCTCTCTCTTTCTCTCTCTCACACACACACATACATCAACCTACCAAAATCCTATCACAGCTGGTGTGCTGCCTCAGACAGACTGTGATGTACGCAAACATAATGAGGTAGCTGGTCAAGATAGCAACGATGTCACCCTGACTCTCCCTGTAAATCTCGTCCTCTATTGACCTCTGCAACCAGAAACACACAAATTATTATCAAAATACCAACACAGAATCTAAACTAATAATACCTTAAAGGTCAAAGCAGTCTTATAGCAAACACTGTCGTCGAAGATGAAGTGTTAGATACTTCATTGAGGTCACATCTTGTTTAGGAGGTGGGGCAGTCAGTTCCATACCTCCTCATCTTTCCTTCCATACCAGTAAGCCAGGTGCCAATTCACCGCTGGATCGAATTACTGTGTACAGTAGCGTGAGTTGAACGCTGTACATTTTTTCTTAAAATGCTCTATCGCTACTGGCGATCAATGTTAGGAAAACAATCAATACTTACCAACTTTTTCTACCCACATTGCATGATAAGCTTTAATATAAAATCAGAGATAATTGATTTATTGATTGTTTGATTGATAGATTATATGATTGATTGATTATTTGATAAATATATTGGTTGATTAATATTTTCATTGATTTGTTGATTATTTGATTTATTGATTATTTGAATAATTGATTGATTATTTGATTAATGGAGCAATTGATCGATTGATTATTAGATTGATTGAATATTTAATTGATTTATTGATAATTTGATTTATTATTTGATTTATTGTTTTTTATTGACTGTCTTATTGATTGTTTCATTCATTGAATATTTGATTGACTGATCATTTGATTGACTTATTATATGATTAATTGATTGATTATTTGTTTGATTGATTGTTTTGTTAATTGATTAATTGTTGATTTATTGGTTGACAATTGGATTGATTTATTATTTCTTTTTCTTCTTCGTACGCTGTCAGACGTCAACCTATATTTTTTCGAAAAAGCAGCGGTCATCCTGAGGCTGTCGACATTCCACCCCCCACCCGCCATATTTGGTATTGCGGGCTATAGCTCTTGGCACAATCTATATATAATAATAATATAATAGCTGTCCATCGTTGTCGATGAGGACCGCCGACATCATCCTTGTCACAGATTTCCCTGTTGGGTATGGGTGCGCATGTGGCTGAACAGGCCAATGCGAGCACGAAAATGTCTGCTACATATCGGGCACACGAGGTTTGTAGAAGGGGATGGTGTTCCCGCTGCTCGGGATTTCCGCGTCTCTCGTCTGTTCTGGGCTTTCACAACACGGTCATCTTCACCGGCAGCTACACCCGATTTGACTGCGCTTCTCCAGTCAGATCTGTTTTGCGCAAGACATTCCCAGGTGTCGATGTATATCTGGCAACTTTTTAGTGAGTCCTTCAGACCGTCTTTAAAACGTTTCTAGTAATTGATAAAAACCGGATGATTAATGGAGAAGCGAAGAAACTGACAAAGTTCCTCTTGGAGGCCCGATTTATTATTTGATTTAATTGATTTCTTATTTGAATTATTGATTTATTAACTGATTGATTGATTGACATAGGAAGCGACCACGATCTGGTTATGATGACCATGCGTCTGCGATTGAAGGGAGTCACAAAGAAGGATGTGACCAGGCTAAAGTTTGACCTAGACAAACTAATGGACCCAAAAATCACCGAAGTGTTCCAAGCAAGGGTAGGAGGGAGATTTGCGCCACTGTTGGCTCTCAGAGAGGAACTGGATACAGATACAGTTACAGAGTCTCTTAACGCAGCTCTCATATATACTGCAACAGAGATCATGGGATGCCACCAAACAAAAAAGAATCCATGGGTGACCAAAGACATTCTAGATCTGTGTGATAAAAGAAGGTCACTGAAAAAACACAATCACCCACCGGAGGAGGTCGGCAGTTATAAAGAGATCAAGAAAGCCATACAACAAAAGATGAGAGAGGCGTAAGAAGCCTGGATATGTGAGCAATGCGCAAACATCGAAGAGAGACTAAACAGAAATGATGATAAAGGAGCATACAAGGTGGTCAAAGAACTGGTAACACCAAGACAAAGCAGGAACCTTATGATTCATGATAAAAACGGTAAGTGTCTCATTGAGGGAAATGATGTACTGGCAAGATGGACAGAGTACTGTTCCGAGCTATACAACTATGAAGGGCGAAACAAACCTGAGAAAACATTCCCCCCAACACCAACAAATTTAGAGGATAACCAACTGATAACGAAGGAAGAGGTAATTGCAGCGGTAAAGACATTGAGAAGAGGGAAAGCGGCCGGCGTGGGCAATATACCAGCAGAGCTCTTACAAGCAGGTGGAGAGGTAATGGTGGAAGGCCTGACACACATCTGTAACAAAATATGGGCGACAGGAAACTGGCCGGACTTATGGACGAAATCTATAGTTATACCGCTACATAAGTCTGGAAACCTAAAGCTGTGCCAAAATTACAGAACAATAAGCCTCATTAGCCACCATAGCAAGGTCATGCTTAAATTAATCCTCGACCGATTGAAACCCCAAGTAGAGAACATTATTGCCGAGGAGCAAGCAGGGTTCGGACAGGGAAGAAGCACTACAGAACAGATATTTAATTTAAGGCTGCTAAGCGAGAAATATCTAGAACAGCAGCAAACACTGTATCATGTGTTTGTGGATTTTAAGAAGGCGTTTGATAGGGTATGGCATAAAGCGCTTTGGGCAACCATGAGGATGTATAATATCAACGGAAATATTATAACGGTCCTTGAACACCTGTATAACAAGGAGTCTAGTGCAGTTCTTGTGAATGGGAGGCGAGGAGACTGGTTTCGCACATCAGTTGGTGTGAGACAGGAGTGTACACTGTCTTCAACTCTTTTCAATATATTCCTTGAAGGAATTATGAGTGAGGCACTTGGAGGTCACGTTGGTACTGTCAAGATAGGGGGCCGAACGATTACTAACCTTCGTTTTGCTGATGATATCGACGGGTTGGCGGGTTCAGAAGCAGAACTCCAGGAATGGGTCAGAAGGCTCGATGAAACAGCTCTTGACTATGGCATGGAGATAAACGCTGGAAAGACAAAACTAATGACAAACAACGATACGGGCTTCAACAGCAAGATAAAAGCAAACGGTCAAGAACTCGAAGTAGTTGACCGTTTTAAATATCTTGGGTCGATTGTCAGTGATGAAGGATCAAAATGTGAAGTATTGGTAAGAACCTAGGACTGGCCTAGCAAGCGACCAATAAAATTTCATGTTTCTAAAAAGAAACTAAGATAGTAATTAAAACCACCTGACATACATGGAAATACAACCGAATATTTGTAAAGAGAGCGAAGCCATGAACAACTAAATTAGGGGCATAGGATAAGGGTGACTCTAATTGTGCATATTAATTGAGTATATCACACCAGGACTTCAGAATAACAGCAAGACCAAGTAAAATATTAACCCCACAATGACGTTTGATGTACTCTTCAAAATCCTCTCTAAAATAGGCAATCCAAGAAAACTGCTACCACTAATAATATCGTTTCACGAAGGCGTTAAAGAAAATATCAAATTTGTGTGTAGCTTATGACAATAATTTGGTATTCGCAGTGGTGTTAAGGAAAACTGCGTTCTGGCCACAATGCTGTTCTCAATTTTCTTTGATCTGTTGCTGAAGCATGAATCTGGACACGCAAATGACGGAATCTGTCTCCACACTAGGTCGGATGGTCGTTTGTTTAACCTTGCGAGGCTCAAGAAGAAAACGAAGATCAGGGAGATCACCATCAGGGATTTGCTATTCGCTGATGATGCTGCAATTGTCACCCACAGCCAGCAGGGACTTCAGAGCTTGATAGATTGCTTCTCCCCGGCTTGCAAAGATTTTGGTCAAAGAAAGTTGGTGCCACGCCCAACTCTTAGTGTCCATAATTATGAACTGACCTCTGTGCACAAATTCGCATACATGTTGCCCATCATCAACAACAAGCTTTCTCTCCCTCCTTCTCTCTCTCTCTCTCTCTCTCTCTCTCTCTCTCTCTCTCTCTAGACCCAGAAATAGAGTCGCATCGGTAAAGCTGCTGCTACATTTGCTCGCCTCACAACGCGTGTTTCAAATAACCAGAAATTGACAATTAAAACAAGGGCCCTTGTTTACAATGCATGTGTTGTATACACGCTCCTGTATGCTAGCGAGACTTGGGCAACTTACGCCAAACAAGAGCACAAGGTTAACATTTTCCATCTACGAATCCTGCTATCCATTCTTGGAATTACACGGAAGGACAGAGTGACACATGGAGAAGTGCATTCTCGCACGGTTTTCCAAGCATTCATCATAGGCAGCGAAGACTTCGATGACTTGGTCATGTTCGTCGCATAGAAGATGGCCGCATTCCCAAAGATATCCTTCTCTGGACAGTTGGCAGATGACACGAGAACAGTCGGCGGGACACAGTTGAGGTTCAAAGACGTGTGCACGCGTGATATGAAGTCTCAGGACATGTCTGAAATCCTGGGAAGACGAAGCTGCAGGCCGATTAAAGTAGAGATGTATCCTGAATGGCCAGCCCACGCTTGGGGAAGACAAGCTGTTGGGACACAGAGAAGTAAAAAGACAACGCCGTACTGAGAAAGACTACAAGAATAGCTAAGTATATATTCTTGTGTTTACCACTCAAAGTCGTATCATCCTATAGTCAGTCGTGAATAAAATGGGCTACTATACTTCACCAAGTAAAATGTGGAATAAGTGTGCTAAATGAACACTACAGACTTGAACATAACAGCCACACAGACGGCACATGATATAAGACTGCACCTCCAAATGAGGGATAATGACAGAAGTGGACAAACAAGATGATGAGAAAAAATGCATAATGTCAAACCTCTGAGGAGAAAGCAATATGGATGTCTGGATGTCTGGCCGTGTAATTCTTCATGAACTCAATGTATTTTGTTTCCCATGCTTTGGCTGGCTCGTTTTTGCTGGGCTCTACATAGTTGTTGACTAAAAACGTGATAATAAATGCCTCAGCTGTCCGGTACTCTTTCTCTGTAATGATCCAGAAGATGGACATATTAAAAACATAACAAACATCACATTGTAAATTCTCAACAAAGACAAGCATTATTTTATATCTAAAACTTCAGATTATATATTTGTATATGAAAAGGAGATATCAAAGCACCATTGAGTTTGCAAAAGCTGGATATGGCCTGACGCCGACTCGTCATTCACTGAGCTATAAATAAGAAAAGACAATCGTCAAACAATCCATGGAAACGGAAGAGAGAGACTAGAACAAAGAATACAAGCACGAAACTGACAGTGTAGACAAATTTGGCAGAGATGGGCAGACAAAGATCTTCAGACTCAGAATGGGACATTGCAGGCTCAAGACCTACTTCCGCAGAATTGGTCTAACAGACAGTGCGGATAACACCCCTCTATAGACCATGCGCGTGGCGCCCTGCATGTTTTGTCCAGCTCTGTCTCCTGTATTTTGACACTGTCTGCAATGGCTGTAAAGTCCGATCCGCGAGTGACAGTCCCTGCCACAGATCTCTTCAGTCTTTCTCTTTTCTCTGCAGAAAGAAGATCTATACGAGCGTCATCGGCCACTATGCCCCCGCCAACTGACTGTCTCCTAAACAATTTCTTCCCAGCCCTCGGATGGGATGTGCATGACTTCATGTCCCTCTTGCATACGTCCTTGAATCGCAGTGTGGAACGGCCGATTCTTCCAACTCCAATAAGGATATTCTTCCAACTCCATTAAGGATATTCTTTGGCAGCTTCTCGTCTTCCATGCGATAAACATGTTCCCACCCCCGTAGACGTCGCTGGATGTGCGTACATGCTGTGAGTGTTTGCTCTCTGTAAGACCGTATTATGTGACACTCTCTCTTGCCACCCAATCCCCAATAAACGCCGTAGACATCTCGTGTGAAAGGTGTTTATCCGCCGTTCCTGTAAGTGCTCCAAGTCTCGTTTCCATACATGAAAGTGCCAGGAACGCAGGTCTGATAGACCCGGATCTTGGTGTAGTGAGACAGCGCAGTGTTTTCCCAGACTCTCTCCGTCAGGCGGGCCATGATGTACTTGCACTGCCAAGCCTACTGTCTATCTCTTTCTCGAGCGAGAGAGTGTTGCTGATGGCAGACCCCAGATAAGTGAAACTGTTGACGACCTGCAGAGTGACGCCATCCATCTTTATGGTAATGCCCTGTGCGCAGACCTTTGTCTTTTC
Organism: Ariolimax columbianus; assembly: GCA_036924085.1. Taxonomy (NCBI): domain Eukaryota; kingdom Metazoa; phylum Mollusca; class Gastropoda; order Stylommatophora; family Arionidae; genus Ariolimax; species Ariolimax columbianus. The sequence goes on along the minus strand of JAVGWX010000004.1, from coordinate 87,331,135 downwards.
CAGACTTATTGCAAGACAAAACTGCTTGAACCCCTCAGCAAATATGTCTCCCAGTCTCTGCAAAGCCTCCTCACTTTGTGTCACATGAACTGCATCATCTACAAATAGCATCTCCCTAATGAGCCTCGTCCTCACCTTGGTCCTCGCAGGCAGTCGGAACAGGTTAAACAGCCGCCCATCTGACCTGGTGTGCAGATAAACACCGTCCACAGACGTGTATAAGCGTAGGATAGGAGCATGGAGAAGAAGACCCCAAAGAGGGTCGGCGCGAGCACACATCCCTGCCTCACTCTACTCTTGATGGGAAAAGTGTTTGAAGTTGATTCATCGTATAAAACTGAGCCCTTCATATACGTGTGAAAAGAAATTTTCATGCTACGCAGTTTTGGGGGATAGCCGATCTTCTCGAGGAGTTCGAATAGACCCTTTCTACTTAATAATTCAAAGGCCTTGGTGAGGTCTAGAAACATCATAAAGAGCGGCTGGTCTTGTTCTCTGCAGTTCTCCTGGATTTGGCAAAGCGAGAAAATTATATCCGTTGTTCATCTACATACTCTAAAGCCCCACTGGGATTCTGGGTACACCCTGTCCGCGAGCAGTCTCAACCTGTTTAGTAGCATGCGGGTGTAAACTTTTCCTACAGCGCTCAGGAGCGAGATCCCTCTATAATTATTGCAGTCCCAGAGATCACCTTTGTTTTTGTAAATAGTCACAATGATGGTGTCAGGCATATCTTGGAGGACTGCGCCTTCCTCCCAGCAGAGACATAGAAGATCAAACATCGGCTGAGCTTGTTCTGATTTCCTGAATTTGATGGCTTCGGGTGGGATACCATCGTCCCCTTTGGCGCGCATTTGAGAGGTAGTTTATAGCCTTAACAAGCTCATCTCGAGTATGTGGTCTGTCAAGTTCCTCCATAATGGGCAGAACCTGTAGCCTGCACAAAGCCTCATCAGTGACCACCGTTTCTCGAGAGTAAAGCTCAGAGTAGCCATCTGCTGGTCACGGTCCCTGATTCTCACACCTGTCAGAGATTTCAGGGGTGCAGCATTTCTCGCAGTAGGGCCCAGTGCCATCTGTATGCCTCTATACGTGTCCTGGATATTTCCCATCTCTGCATTTAGCTGAATTTCTTCACACAGTTACTGCTAGTACTCATTCGCGCATTATCTAGCGGTTCGTTGACCGGGCCATCATGAGGGCAGCAAGCGTCCTCTCATTTGAACTTTTTGTTATAATTGATGAAAGCTTCTCGCTTGGCCTCAATTACTGGTTCCATTCTTGCGAGATGTGCATTGAACCAGTCATGATTGGCCCGTTTCCTCATGCCAAACGTTGCTAATGCTGTATTATAGATGTCATCTTTCATAACGTTTCACCTAGTTTTGGCGTCACACTCAGATCTTCGCTGAAGAGCAAGATTCAGGTCAGACACATACCTCTCCGCCTTGAAAGGAATCATCATCTGCGCAGTGTTGATGCGGGGATTCCCCATCTGTTTGGAGTGGCATATTGTGCGAAGCTGCAAGCGTACCCTGCTACACACAAGAGCATGGTCAGAGTCGCCAGACTGTACAGTGATATCTTCTAGTGGAGTGGACCATGTTTAGAGCTGAACGTCTGGTGACAATCAAGTCGATTTGTTGCCATCGATGTGACCTTGGGTGTTTCCATGATACTTTATGTTGCTGCCTGCCCTTGAAGAAAGTATTTGTGATACAAAGGCCTTGTTGGGTGCACAACTCCGGCAACCTCTGACCATTGTCATTTACCCTGCCAATAACACGATGTCCAAGGCAGGTGGGCCATGATATGTGGTCCCCACCTACTCTAACATTAAAGTCTCCGAGAAGGACGAGTGTTTCTTCCATGAGGCTGTTCTTGATCATTTCCTTCAGCTGTCATAGAATTAGTTCTTCGCTTCCTCTGTAGATGTCAGGGCTAGAGCATAGACGCTGCTGATATTAACAGGACCTGTAGCGATGATGGGGCGAATGGCTAGTAACCTCTCAGAGCCCTCAGAAGGAGGATCGACTGAGGCCATAAGTGTGTTTTCAATAGCAAAACAGACACCATGCTGTCGAGATTCCCTATGTTCACGACTCTCCCAGAAGAAAGTGTGGTTTTTCTTTCTTAGTGAGGAACTTGAGGCAAGTCTAGTCTCCTGTAGGGCAGCTATGTCCACATTCAATAGAGAGAGCTCCCTATCAATGATGGGTATTTTTCTGGCATCTATAACCTCTTGAAGATCATCGGAGATCATATGCACGTTCCAGCCTGCAAATCGAAGAGCTGGAGTCGTCTTTTTAATTTGGGTTTTGTTTGGTGCAAAATTAACAACCGCTGGTCATGCATGCACTAAGCTTCAGGCACCCACTGGATCAGGCAAATGTTGGCGAGTCGACACCCTACTGACCGGGGCTGCGCGGCTGATGCGAAGCTGACCCGTGGCGCCCCTTCCCACGCAACTGGGCGAAGCATTGCATTAGTTGATTGAAGAAGAAGTCATGCCAACTTTTTGTTATCAATGTACCCTGTCTAAGGCACAAGATCAAAGATCATAACACGTGAAAATAGATGATTATAAAAGCAGTCACGGTCACTAGAAGAGACAGAGCTGAAGAAATATGACAGGAATACCTCCAATGCGACCTACACATTTTTTTTAGTGGGACAAATAAACTGAATTACCTATAAATTATGTTATTTTAGCACAAGGGCATTGTTAAAATTATGTTAGAATTGCACAAACGGGCTGAAGTATCTATAAATATAATGTTAGTGAGACTCAAATTCAGTCTAGTAACTATAAATAATGTTAGTTCGACACACATAACAGTATTAACATATATCTATAATTATTATTAGGGATACAGAATCACAATCAAATACCTTTAAATATTGTTAGTAATACAGAATCACAATCAAATACCTTTAAATATTGTTAGTAATACAGAATCACACTCAAATACCTGTAAATATTGTTAGTGAGACAGAGAAACATTCACGTACCTATAAATATTGTTAGTAATACAGAATCACACTTAAATACATATACATATTGTTAGTAATACAGAATCACACTCAAATACCTGTAAATATTTTTAGTGAGACAGAAAAACATTCAAGTACCTATAAATATTGTTAGTAATACAGAATCACACTTAAATACCTATACATATTGTTAGTAATACAGAATCACACTTAAATACCTATAAATATTGTTAGTGAGACAGAAAAACATTCAAGTACCTATAAATATTGTTAGTAAGACTGAATCACACTAGTACCTTCAAATCCGCCCATTGCAAGCCATGGAAAAACTTGGCCTCCAAATTTCCCCGTGCATGGTATGTGCAACACGGTATAATCACTCGGACCATAAGGTGGTCTGGTATACATTAAACATCAAAGTTTATTGAAGCGAGCTGTACACGACATAAACATAGCTTTAATAATGATGTAAATATGTTATCTTTGTTGTAACGGAAAAGCTTTCACCGCAATAAGGAACTTATGGAAATCAACATAAATTTGGTCCAGCACACAAATAGAAACCTTCAACTTCAATATAACATATCCTGTACGCGGTAGATTGGGCTCATTAGCCTTAGTTGGCAGCCAATCTAAGAGAAGGTAAACTCTGACTCTAACCCCAGGTAGACGAAGCTCGTTAGCCTCTTCAGGCAGTTTGCCTTGGAGAGAAGGAACTCTGATTTTGAACTCACAAGTCCCAGGGAGTGCTGGCTAGTCTTGGGACGATGAGAGTATCATCGGATGTCTCGAGTCACTAGCATCTGCGGGCAACGACTCCACTGCCTTGTGTAGGGCTACGGGAGTAAACCCAGACAGAAAATCCGAAGTGGTAGCACCTAAGGAGGATGGTTTCAAAATTGCAAACTCATTCTGGCATCTCCTGCAGCTGAGCTGGTGCCAAAGTGTCATGCTTTGCAATACTTTGGATTACACCAGCGAGGCCGAGAGGGGGATCCTGCAGTTTGGCAGCACAGGGTCTCCATATTAAGTGCCCAGGCTTGCGTCCTGGGAGGCTACTCACATGGTCTAGAAAGACGGAGACGCCTATGAATGAATGAATGAATGGGATTGTTTTGGGCTGTGAAACACAGGTAACATAAAAAAAACAGCAAAGAAAACCATACAAATCTTCATGACCAAGTGCTTATGCAGAAAAAAGAGAGTGAAATGGTAGGACAAGATAACCAATGGGAAACTGTTGTAAAGAAGTAGGCAAATTCGAGCGTATCAGTGGAACATAACTTCGACAGAATATTATGTGTTGGATAAGACACACATAAAGGACACCAGCTGATAGTACGTACTACAAGAGAGTCTCTGTTCTGGAACCGCCCATACAAAAGGAGTAGAGGCAGAGAAAACACACAAATGGAGAAATTGGTTCTAGACAATACTTAAAACAGAAAAGACGTGGACCAAGCTGGAATAGATGTCCCTTGACATGAGAACTTGGCGTTGAAGACCTGTGCGCCCCATGGAGCTGAATAGTTTTGATTGATTGATTTCTTGATTGATTAGAAGGTGGTCCCAGTGCCTCTACGTGAGCCCATGTCCAGCCGTCTTTAGTAGCTTCTTACACTTTGCCGTGTTAGTGTTTTTGTTCTTTATTCCCCTTTGGAGAAATATGGTTTGGCCATATATATTAAACTGGTTTAGAAGACTGCAGCGTCTGTAGACAACCAGTTTCACTTACATTTCCTTGCTCTAAAAGCTATGCGCAACCAATCTATCCGTACTCGCATTTATTGACCCTGACTCAATTATTTCATGTGGCAATTCAATCAAAAGCATTCATCACTGTATGACTAAAAAAAATATTACCTGGTATCTAGTCTGGACCTTTCATTAATTAATGTATAGCTGTGGCATCTTATTCTTGAAGGCAGTTGTTCTTTGAATAAACTTCTTTTAGTCTAATTCATCCTTTCCGTTGATCATCTTATAAATCTGTATTAAATCACATCGAATTCTTCTCTTTTCTAGACACTGTGGGCCGGTTTTTCTGAGTCTTTCCTCATAACTGTAATTCTGGAATCCCACTGTCCGTTTTGTTGCTTATCTTTGTATTCTTTCCAGCATGTTTATATCCTCTCTATGTTAACGACTCCACGCTTGAACACAGTACTTCAATCTAGGTCTAGCTAATGCTTTATACAGTTTGACAATCACTTGCTTGTTAAATATGTTTACATTTTTTATCATCAAACGGAACATTGTATTTGTTTTTTACACTTCTACCTGGACTTGCTCACTCATCTTACCTGTATGATCTATTATAACCCCTAGGTCCCTTTCCTTTTCTATGTTTCTAATATTGTTCACTCCGATTATGTAGTTATGTTCCATATTGGATCTACTCATGGGGATGACTGTACATTTATCTACATTAAACTTCACTTTCCAGTTCACAGACATTCCCGAGTTTTATCTAAATCCGACCTCAATATACCCAATTAAATAAAATAATAAAATAATATACAAGAGAATATTGCGACTTATTACGACATACATATACAGCTGAGATGATCTTAGTACTTACTGGACACATGATTCAAAGTGGTTGAGATAATTGGCAAGGATTAACCATCCATATTCATCCATGACCTCCCTGTCAATCACCTCATGAGAGTTCTGGTAGTAGTTTAGCACACTCTGTATAGTGCAGTTGTTGTTGTCAGGTTGGAGAGGAGCAAAGCAGATATCTTGTAGGCTGACTGACTGATTATTGTGCTCTGCCTGAATTTCAGTGATGGCATTCTGAAGATCGAGCAGCTGGGGATATGTACAACATAGTGGTTGATGGTATGTGTAAGAGCTGACAGAATAATAAAGTTGGATAAAACATGACTGGAGTCTATCTATCTATCTATCTATCTATCTATCTATCTATCTATCTATCTATCTATCTATCTATCTATCTATCTATCTATCTATCTATCTATCTATCTATCTATCTATCTATCTATCTATCTATCTATCTATCTATCTATCTATCTATCTATCTATCTATCTATCTCTCTGTCTGTCTGTCTGTCTGTCTGTCTGTCTGTCTGTCTGTCTGTCTGTCTGTCTGTCTGTCTGTCTGTCTGTCTGTCTATCTGTCTGTCTTCAGTCCACTTATGTCGTTAGACGTCGTGGGGAGGTGCGACCTCCTTTGTTTCATATTTTTATGGCAGGTGAAAATCCACTGGTGACTTGCCAGGTCAATCCCAGCATATATTAGCCTCTGGAATATACGATTGCCAATTTTTGAAATTGGTGGAGGTGGAAGTGTAAATAATAAATAGTAAGGTAGATCCGCAGCCTGTCAGGCGCCATCTAAGCCGATCCGCTAACCACATAACCAAGACTTGTTGTTATGGCCACACAGTCCAATCTTTTTTGCAACATATTCTCTGTGGAGCGAGAATCCCTAGAATAGTTAGAATACATTTTTAGCTTGAATTTTGCCGAGCAGCGGTCCCTAGGCCTACTCTTTTCGATTTCCAATTTCTAAGGTATTTTTAACTTGTGCGCCACTGCACACGGGTGTCTGATCTCACTACTCAGAGATCAGGGGAAATATTTATCGAATGATCCACGTGAAAAAATCCCAGTGTCTCCACCGGGATTTGAACCCGCGACCTCCAGCACCCGAGACCACTGGAGTCTTCTATGGTAATATTAAGTCTCTTAGATCTTTGTTGTACACATGTATAATATAGGGACTGATGCGTACATGCCCTAATCATCATCATGTTCCTATCACTCCAGAAGGCAGCGTATAGGTCCAATACTGTATTTGGTTTACACCAACTAGCTTTTCTTGGAATTCTGGATCCATTTATATGCAATGGTTTGTACATGCCGAGGTTGCTAGCCCCATGGACAGCCCTCTGTAATCGTCTGTCTCGAACCTGCCAGGATCCACCAGGGTTTCAAAGCGAGCATGTTGAGGGAAGATCAGTTGCTCAAGTGGACGGAAGTGATGCTGACTATTTTCTGAGTGAACACATAACACAGTTCAAACTCAGTTTCAGCAGATCCCAGCGAAATCAGATGAGAATGGACGTTGAAGTCCTATGCTCCATATGGATCCAACATAATCACAGAGAAAGGGTGTACAATGAAGGGAAGCAGCATCTAGAACCTCTCCAAAAAAGAATACAGATTGTACCAGACAAGGAACGTCTCTAGAACCTCTCCAACCAAGATTACAGATTGTACCAGACAAGGAACGTCTCTAGAATATCTCCAACCAAAATTACAGATTGGACCAGACAAAACACAAGATGGTTGTACCAGACAAACCCCAAAATGTTTGTACCAGACACAGAGAAAACCACAAAATGGTTGTACCAGACAAATACCAAAAATGTTTGTACCAGACACAGAGTAAACCACAAGAAGGTTGTAACAGACAAATCCCAAAATGTTTGTACCAGACACAGAGCAAACCCCAAAATGGTTGTACCAGAGAAAAAAACCACAAAACGGGTGTACCCTACAAACCCCAAAATGTTTGTACCAGAAACAGAGCAAACCAGAAAATGTTTGTACCAGACACAGAGCAAACCACAAAACGGTTGTACCAGACAAACAAACCACAAAATGTTTGCACCAGACACAGAGCAAACCACAAAATGTTTGCACCAGACACAGAGCAAACCACAAAATGTTTGCACCAGACACAGAGCAAACCACAAAATGGTTGTACCAGACAAACAAACCACAAAACGGGTGTACCCTACAAACCCCAAAATGTTTGTACCAGAAACAGAGCAAACCAGAAAATGTTTGTACCAGACACAGAGCAAACCACAAAACGGTTGTACCAGACAAACAAACCACAAAATGTTTGCACCAGACACAGAGCAAACCACAAAATGTTTGCACCAGACACAGAGCAAACCACAAAATGTTTGCACCAGACACAGAGCAAACCACAAAACGGTTGTACCAGACAAACAAACCACAAAACGGTTGTACCAGACAAACAAACCACAAAATGATTGCACCAGAAATAGAGCAAACCACAAAATGTTTGCACTAGACACAGAGCAAACCACAAAATGTTAAGTCAAAGCCAGTACCAGATGGAGAAAGGTCTTGTCAAAGATGTTGGTGTAGTTTCGATTTTGCCACGTGACGATGGTTTGGTTGTTCGGCCGACTGATGATCAGCTGTTCTGTCCGATAGAAAGGTCTGTGATAAGATAAATAAAAAAAGCTCTGTTATTTATAATCATCATCACTATTTCTATGTCTGGTTCCCTTTGAAGCATAGTGTCGTATTTTTGTTGTGCTTTCAGTAACAATTTTATTTGGGTGCGGGTTAATAGCCCTAGGGCAACACCCAAAACTGTGGGATGGTTATTCACTTCCTATATATCTTCTCCCTCCCCTCGGTGATCTGTTCAGCTTTGTTGAACCTGCCAGAAGCACAAGACTCCGACTGACATAGCTCCCTAGATCATCAAGGTGGGTAAGCTCTCCCACCGTCTCAAGGTACTGCACATGGGACAGCATTTAGTAGTGTCATGCCTGATAGATACAACATTAATTATGTAGGTACCGCTCAAGTGTTACCGGGGCCCGAAAGGGGAGTCAAGATTTGTAACACTGTAACTACCACGTAAATAATAAGTAGTGACTAAGGAAGGTTGTGCATGGTGTTGACTGCCTGTAAAACATTAAGCAACAAAAACGACAGAAAACAATAAAAGACGGATAGCAGTTAAAGCAATGATTTTCTATCCAGAAGGGCACAGGTTCGAGTCCTGATAAGTAACAACGGTTTTCTTTAGTGATTATGAAATCACCTATCTTGCACATTGTGCTCTGACTACTGGAGACCGTGGCTTTTATTCCTCAGCACTATAAACCAGAGCTGGAGAACATATAATTATAGTTTGTAATAGTGACACGAGTATGTGTGATTCTTAAAACTAGATGTACGCATATTGTTAGACCCCATTCTCATAGGTAGAAGACTCTCCAGCGCATAACATTATAAACTTCGTCATTTTCTCGGGTTGAATTCCTGCTGAATGGGAAGATCTGGATTCAGACTCACGGTACTGCACACGTCGTAATTACCACATACTCGAAGCTGATTGAGAGTAGGGTAGCAATCTTTATTTAGTTATACCCGTCTAGGGTTGAACACTCCCCAGCTCATGGTTTATATTCGTGATACTCAGATTGATTATGATATCCCTAAAAGGTGAGGATTACATGGCCAGGTATAGTAGAAGATAACAGTGTTAGGGATAAAGATGGGGAAAGGATAAAGGTGGTGTGGTTAAAGGTGGTGACATGATAATGTTGGTAAAAGATGGGGACAGGACAATGTTGGTCAAAGAGGGGGATAGGACAATGTTGGGTAAAGATGGGGACAGGACAATGTTGGTCAAAGAGGGGGATAGAACAATGTTGGGTAAAGATGGGGACAGGACAGTGTTGGTTAAAGATGGGGACAGGATAATGTTGGTCAAAGATGGGGACAGGACAATGTTGGTTAAAGATGGGGTCATGACAATGTTGGTCAAAGATGGGGTCATAACAATGTTGGTCAAAGATGGGGGTCATGACAATGTTGGTCAAAGATGGGGTCATGACAATGTTGGTCAAAGATGGGGTCATGACAATGTTGGTCAAAGATGGGGTCATGACAATGTTGGTTAAAGAGGGGGACATGACGCTGCTGGTTAAAGAGGGGCACAGGACAATGTTGGCCAAAGAGGGGGACAGGACAATGTTGGGTAAAGAGGGGGACAACCTCATCATGCAAAAATACTGCAACAAAATCCCCCACTGCATGCGCATATCAAACGCTTTGTGGTAGGTTTCCTGTCAGAAATTGGTCAACATGCAAAGACGACTGTTTTGTAGGGAGCAGACGTAAGAAAGAAGACGGTAATCTGGATAATGGGGGAGGAGGGGTGGTGGGTGGAGGGGGGGGGGGTGTTGTGTACAAAGATGGCGACGTGCTAACTGTGTTTTAGTCCAAGTTAAAGAATTTGTTGTTTTTTTCCGTTTCTTCTGTACGCCCACAGCGAGTGAGTTTACTTTTTTGAGCGCCTTGAAAAGGGCGCTGAGTGGCCCGTTGAAATAGGTTTCCTCAAGTCCAGAGCTAGCTGATGAAGGCGTACCGAGAACTTCCAGGTGGTTGTGCTATGTTCGGCTTAATCTGCTAATCCTTCAATATTAAGGGGATCGCGTTGATTCCTTACCTCGTCAGCCAGGCAGCCAAGAAGAACTATGAGGTAGTTGAGGTAGGAGTCTTTTGCATGATTATTTTGCCTGACCCTGACTAACATGTCTGATGAATATGTTTTACTCCACCAGACTCCACTTGCGGTTAAAAATATTGTTATCACTGTTCACCGTGTGGATGTTGGTGGTGGTCGTGTTCATGATGTGGATGTTGGTGGTGGTAGTGTTCATGATGGTGATGTTGGTGGTGGTCGTGTTCATGATGTGGATGTTGGTGGTGGTAGTGTTCATGATGGTGATGTTGGTGGTGGTCGTGTTCATGATGGTGATGTTGGTGGTGGTCGTGTTCATGATGGTGATGTTGGTGGTAGTAGAATTCATTATGATGATGTTGGTGGTGGTAGTGTTCATGATGTGGTGATGTTTGTGGTGGTAGTGTTCATGATGTGGATGTTGGTGGTGGTAGTGTTCATGATGTGGTGATGTTGGTGATGGTAGTGTTCATGATGATGATGTTGGTGGTGGTAGTGTTCATGATGGTGATGTTGGTGGTAGTAGAGTTCATTATGATGATGTTGGTGGTGGTAGTCTTCATGATGGTGATGTTGGTGGTAGTAGAGTTCATTATGATGATGTTGGTGGTGGTAGTGTTCATGATGTGGTGATGTTGGTGGTAGTAGAGTTCATTATGATGATGTTGGTGATGGTAGTGTTCATGATGTGGATGTTGGTGGTGGTAGTTTTTATGATGTGCATGACTGTCTTGTAGTCGAAAATCGCTGCAAGAGGATGATGTTGAAGTCAAATACCGTGACATAATGATGGTGTAGTAGTCAAAGATATGACATAATGATGGTGACTATAACATCTTATTTCAGTACATACCCAAAATGTGAGTCAAAGTAGGCCTTCTCTGTTCGGGCCCGACCGTTGGGAGCAGACCATAACTTGACAGGGTCAGTGGCGACTGTAAGCGAGGAAGTTCCAGCGATAAGGGCTGCGGTGATCAGTAGAATTGTTACCTGAAGAAACACAACACAAGGTTGCTTTAACACAACATGACCTACAAAGGAAGAAGCAGCAATAATAGTAAAGAGAAATATATTGTATCACTTTGTTAACTTATCGTAACGTCTTTGTACTGGTTTAGAAGACTGCAGAGTCTGTATGCAACCAGTTTCATTTACATTTCCTTGATCTAAAAGCTATGCGCATCCAATCTATTCTTAAATACATTAATTGTCTTTGCCTTCACTACATCCTGTGACAATGCATTCCAAGCATTCACCATTCTCTGACTAAAAAATATTTCCTAATATCTAATCTGGACCTTTCTTTAGTTAATTTGTAGTCATGGCCTCTTGTTCTTGTTGGTGGATGTATTTTGAAAGACATGTTATAGTTTAATTCATAATTTTCGTTGATTATCTTATAAACCTGTATTCTCTTTTTTAGACTCTGTAGACCGGTTTTTCTGAGTATTTCCTCATAACTGTATTTCTGAAATCCCACTATCAGCTTTGTTGCTCTTTTTTTTAATCCTTTCAAGCATGTTTATATCCTCTCTACGATAAGGACTCCACGCCTGTACACAGTACTCCTTTCTAGGTCTAATGTGTTGATAACACATTTACTACCCTGAACCACTAACAGAGCCATGTAAGTTTATACATCATGACATAGAGCCGTTCCCCAACACCCATTTCAAAGACTAAGTTAGTGGCAAAACAGATGAGAAATGTCTGGCATTTGGTTCTTGGTTCTTAGTTCTTAGTTCGACCCGTTCTTCGTCAAGGGGTGGTCACCCTTGAGCGGGTCCTAACTCACGATCCGGTCATTTCTGTCGCGTGCGCGTGTTGTCCAGTGTGATAGTAGTCTGTCTGTTTTGGGGACGTGAATGTTGTGGGTTCGGTCGTCCAGTGTGAGAATAGTCTGTCTGTTTTGGGGACGTGTATGTTGTGGGTTCGGTCGTCCAGTGTGAGAGTAGTCTGTCTGTTTTGGGGACGTGAAATTTGTGGGTTCGGTCGTCCAGTGTGAGAGTACTCTGTCTGTTTTGGGGACGTGTATGTTGTGGGTTCGGTCGTCCAGTGTGAGAGTAGTCTGTCTGTTTTGGGGACGTGAATGTTGTATTTTTTTAGGGAATCTCGCCAGCGAGTTGGGGGTCGTCTCCGAGGTCTCTTTTTATCGCGCGGGTGATTATAGTACTCCATCTTTCATCTTGTCTTCTGGATATATGACCAGCCCAGCAGTGTTTCGAATGGTTGACGTAATGTAGGACATCCTTGATGGGTGACATTCTCCAGATGCCGCTATTGTGTAGTTCGCTCTGCCGCTGTTGTCTGAGAGTTATGCCCACGTGGCGTCTTTCACTAGATGCGTGTGCTGTTCTCAATTGGTTCTCTGCTGCTTTGGTTAGAGACCAGGTTTCGCTACCATGGCAGAGCGTTGGCATGACTACCGAGTCTTGTGTCCTTTGTGGCATCTGTTGCTGCCATAATGGAGTTGAAGGCTGCCCAGCGCGCGCGTTTCCGTCTGGCGATCTCAGGTTTTATGTTGTTCTCCATGTGGAGGAGCCTTCCCAGATAGACATATTCGTCAGCGTTCTCTCAAGATTATTGGGTTGGGTCCCCGAAACGGTTACGCATATCTCTGGTTTTCCCGAGGTTCATAGCCAGATCTGCCTTCCGTACCTAGTGACCGCAGCATCTCTGTCGCTTCCAGGAGCGTCTCTGTGATTGCACTTGGTTGATAATACAATAACTGCTCTCAGATACTCACAGCTTCATGTTTGTCAGGCTGTGGTAACACAGACTGGCGGTCGCTATCTTGAATTTAGTGTATATGTGGTGCACCATGCTGCTGTTGTCAGTTCGGAGATGTAGTTTGGTGTTGTTGTTGTTGTTGTTGTTGTTACGAATCCAGCAGTATCCGGGGTCTCGGCCTTGTGCCCAAATGGCATGTAATGGTATCTGCACGTGTTCATCAGCTTTAGTCTAGGGGCATACAAAGGGGCCCATTTATCTGGCCTTCGAGGAAGAAACATTTTCCTAAAATCGTAAAGGGCTGAGCATTCAAAGAGATGATGTTCCACGGTTTCAAATGAGTGTGTACATAGCTGGCCCTCAGGAGTGTATTGTGGTTTAATTCTGTTCAGGTGCTTGTTAAGTTGAGTTTTCAGTTGGAAAATGGAGCTCTGATCTTTCCTTGTGAGTTGATTAATACAGTCATTTGGATTGGGGTTTGCTTGATATTTTCCGTAAAGTTGGTAGTATCCGTCATCTTCATGTTTGCAGTGTTCTTTCTGGCACTTTACTTTGTATTACCCATGTATTATGGAATTTGCTTCTTAGTAGTTGACCAGGTATTCTTTGTGTATACATTTCCTTTCTCTACGGCTACACTGTCGGTCGCCTAGTTTACATTGATGCTAGGGTGCGATGATATGCACTGAATCGATGCTGTCTGGAACCAACACTGCCTTCAATTCGTTCAGTTCCTACAGGATGGAGCATCGAGCCCCATGCCAAACCATATTTACTTGCCTCTTATGACAGGCATGGCAAGTTACAACAGTGTTACAATTCTTTGTCATGCCTTCGAACCCCAGTCACACACAAACTTCACTTACAAGGAACAATGATCAACCGCAAACAGAGAACCAGTACAATATTACCGTGACAATGGATGGGTGTCCAGCACAAAAGTAGCCCCATCGGAAAAACAGTTTCTCCAGAAGCGCTTCCATCTTGGTACCAGGCCCCAATTGATCTATAAATCAGACAAATGAAAATCCATAAATCAGACAGATGAAAACTAATAAATCAGACAAATGAAAACCCATAAATTAGACAGATGATAACCCATAAATCTGACAAATGAAAACCCATAAATCAGACAGAACAAAACCCAGAAATCAGACATATTAAAACCCATAAATCAGACAGATGATAACCCATAAATCAGACAAATGAAAACCCATAAATCAGACAGAACAAAATACGTAAATCAGACAAATGAATACCCATAAATCAGACAGATAAAAACTAATAAATCAGACAAACGAAAACACATCAGAGATATGAAAAAAACCAAAAAATCAGATTGGCGAAAACACATAAATTCCACAGACATAAAACCCATAAATCAGACAAATAAAAACCAAAAAATCAGACAGATGAAAACATATAAATCAAATTGGTGAAAACAGATCTCTCCAATCATTTCTCATTACTTAGAAAATACTTACTTCTCCTAACTTTCTAATCATTTTTCATTACGTGCATCTCTATCTCCTTCGCAGTCTTTTACCTTCTGATTCCATTTCAACCAACCTCTCTCTCTCTCTCTCTCTCTCTCTCTCTCTCTCCTTCCTCTATTGCTACAGAACCAACTTCCTAGACTTTCATACGATATATACTCTAAACATGAAATCCAATACTTCATTCTCTGCATCACATTCTCCCTATATACCTACTTTATCCCTCATTTTCTGTCCATTTTTCCATTCCTTGTATATCCTTTTTATTTGTCTTCATTCCGATTTCATTCCCTTTCTCTCTCTCTCTCTCTCTCTCTCTCTCGCTCTCGTGATCTCGTGCTCTCCTTCCATCTAGCCCTCTTACCTGTCCTCTCACAGCACCCCGGACCCTCCTCCTCTGCCTCCTCTCTAGGCTTATCAAGCGTCGGTGAGTCTTGTGTCGGTGTTTTATGGAAATGTAAATATCCGACAAATAAAATCACAAATATCACGTAAGCGAGCCCAAAGCCATAGTCATAACAGTCGATGTTCTGGATCATACATCGGGTTGGTTTCAGCTTCAGGGGCGGAATAGGGGCACACGAATCATAACAATCCAGACAACTACACGCCTCTGATGTGTTCGAGGGGGCATCGCTGCAAGGGAAAGACTTGAACTCCAGCGGTTTTAGTGATGTACCTGTTAGAGTTGAAATGGAAAGAAGCTTTGTACAGTTTCAAAATTACAAGAAAAAACATAACAGCATTCAAACTACATTACCACATACGAGACGTGTTCAAATGAAACCGGACCAAACTGCAACAAGTGAACATACGTAAGATTCGCATGATGACGTCACTTCTGTAAACAGCACATACCAACTGCCAACTAGAGCGTATTATATAAACATATTCTCAGGTAAAACTAGAACGTATTATGTAAACATATTCTCAGGTAAAACTATAACGTATTATGTAAACATATTCTCAGGTAAAACTAGAACGTATTATGTAAACATATTCTCAGGTAAAACTAGAACGTATTATGTAAACATATTCTAAGGTAAAACTAGAACGTATTATGTATAAATATTCTCAGGTAAAACTAGACTGTATTATGTAAACATATTCTCAGGTAAAACTAGAACGTATTATGTAAACATATTCTCAGGTAAAACTAGAACGTATTATGTAAACATATTCTCAGGTAAAACTAGAACGTATTATCTAAACAATATTCTCAGGTAAAACTAGAACGTATTATGTAAACATATTCTAGGGTAAAACTAGAACGTATTATCTAAACAATATTCTCAGGTAAAACTAGAACGTATTATCTAAACAATATTCTCAGGTAAAACTAGAACGTATTATCTAAACAATATTCTCAGGTAAAACTAGACTGTATTATGTAAACATATTCTCAGGTAAAACTAGAACGTATTATGTAAACATATTCTCAGGTAAAACTAGAACGTATTATGTAAACATATTCTCAGGTAAAACTAGAACGTATTATCTAAACAATATTCTCAGGTAAAACTAGAACGTATTATGTAAACATATTCTAGGGTAAAACTAGAACGTATTATGTATACATATTCTCAGGTAAAACTAGAACGTATTATGTATACCTATTCTCAGGTAAAACTAGAGCGTATTATGCATACCTATTCTGGTGTGAATTGCAAAAGTGAGAGACAAATTTATTATGCTAACGTATGATTTAAATGTCAACAATATGGATAATTTAATGAACATGTTCTTCTTCTCCTTCTTCTTCTTTGTATGCTGTCAGACGTTAACTTGAATTTGTTCAAAGAAAGCGGCGATCATCTTGAGGCTATCGACACTGCCATAAAGCTTGTTCACTGTTTGGCATTGGTGATGGCCACATGTGCTTTCTCTGGTCCTCGTATGTTGGGAAATTTTGCAGCAGATGTTCAGCGGTCATTTTTCCTGTACCACAGGTGCATCGTCAGTGCCACCTATCTTCAGTTTAATGAATAGATGTTATCTCAGTCTGTTGTGGCCTGTGCGGAATCTGAAGACCACCACCTGCTCTCTTCTGTTAATTTAATTAACAAGAAAAATGCAACTCAAACATTCAAGCCAGAAGGTTCTCTGTGTATACGGCTATTGATACGAGAAGGCTGGGAGTAATGGGGGTCCAGATTAGCAGACATTTGCATGTATTTCTTGAAGACATGTGCTCCAATGTGAGCTGAAAGGTTTTGATTCATTGATGGCTTTCCAGTTCAGTAGGTTTTGCTGTTTAAACAACACAGATGGGATTGGGAAGGGGAGTGGATGGGGGTGACCAAGGAGTTGTGAGCTTGGTTTACAAACCAAACGTACAGGGGTTCAAATCCCGTCGTGCTCCGCTTGGCTACCGGCATATCGTCAGGTTTGTCATGGCATGACCGCTTCTGCTCTGTTTGGGCATTTTCAGTAATGAATGGGAATGAGCGCATTTGGAGGCCCCAAGGAGCAATGCAGTCGGTTATATGACGGGAGCACTAAGGAGCAATGAAGTCGGTTCTATGATGGGAGCACTAAGGAGAAATGAAGTCAATTCTTTGATGGGAGCACTAAAGAGAAATGAAGTCAATTCTATGATGGGAGCACTAAGGAGCAATGCAGTCAATTCTATGATGGGAGCACTAAGGAGCAATGAAGTCAGTTCTTTGACGGGAGCACTAAGGAGCAATGAAGTCAATTCTTTGATGAGAGCACTAAGGAGCAATGAAGTCAATTCTTTGATGGGAGCACTAAGGAGCAATGAAGTCAATTCTATAACATCTTTCAACACTAAGAATGAATTAATTACAAATTAAAAAGGGCTAAGTAAATGGTATATGATTGTTGTTTTCTGAGATACGCGAACTGAGTTCTCCACTCTGTAATCAAATGTATTTGGTAGCAGGTTACAGTGGCTTCTAATATCCTGGGGCATAATGAAGATGGTGGACTTAGGTCATTCCCGTGGCAATGAAATGCGAGACTTTTCATGTGGTTCACCCTTACCAATATCGAAGTGTTGATCCACCACCTAGCTTAAGATGTTGATCCCCACCTCCAACCTCAAGATGTGTATCCACACCTCCAACCTCAAGATGTGTATCCACACCTTCAAACTCAAGATGTTGATCCACCACCTTAACTCAAGATGTTGATCCACCACCTAGCTCAAGATGTTTATTCCCACCTCCAAACACAAGATGTTGAACACAGCTAGCTTTCAGGCGCACAACGTGAACATGAAATTGTGTTGCACCTGAGCCTAACGCGTCCCTTGGCACATGGAAGGAGATTGCGCTTCACTATAACAACATTTGACATTACAAAAACTA
The DNA here is from genome assembly GCA_036924085.1 of Ariolimax columbianus. Lineage (NCBI taxonomy): Eukaryota > Metazoa > Mollusca > Gastropoda > Stylommatophora > Arionidae > Ariolimax > Ariolimax columbianus. The sequence continues at coordinate 87,313,313 of JAVGWX010000004.1, read as the reverse complement.
TTGGGACAGTACCATCTCATAAGCGCCTGAGCTAGAAAGCCCCCCCCCCCCCCCCCCATCCCTGGCTTACCATTGATAGTTATATTCTCAGGGTTAACATGAAACCATATATCAAAGGGAGCCTGGCCGTTGGTGGTAGTACCCATGTAGTCTAACCAACCTTTGGGTGTACACTTCTCAGCGGATGTTCCACACAGGAGAGATAAGGCTGGTGTATTGGTACTTGGATTCTGTGAATAGAGTAATGCTTTAAACTGACGGTATATCTCAAGGTTCGCTCATCAACATACAATTTATCTCTCAAATAACCACATCCATTTCCCTCATAAACCAGATAGTACGTCTGAAGCTTCTATTGACTCCATACAGCGTATATTTAAACAACCATATCTTCTTCTTCTTTTTCTGTTCCTTCTTCTTCTAAATCATTTTTCGACATAAAAAGCACGTTTTCCTAACTCCTTCAACGAGGATTTGATATCTGTGTCTTTGGATCAGATTCATCTGTACAGCCAGGTTTAACTTTCCTATTTGATCAAATTTCTCCCCACCAGGCTGCACATGTGCTGGCTACTTCAGGATCACTACTTGTAGATGTATGAGATCGCCAATAGCTCTAGTCCTCTGGCCTTGAGGAAAGCTATTAACTGCTGACTAATATCGTCTTGTTTGATCGTTTCGACCCTCGCGTCTATTTTCGTCAAAACCTGTCAGTCTGTCTCAAGTTACTTATGACCACCATGCACTTTTTCTCTCAAACAATCACAGCTATTACCCTCACAACCCTCCTCAGTCTGACTTGACTGACGTATTTGTTCCTCTTCTATCCAAGATCGCAGATGTCTTCTTTTGTTTTCTTTCTGGCTTATAGTTTCTACAACATCATGTAGATGACCAAATACGCGATTTGTATAATAGATCATAACCTGACTTCACTATGATTGGATAGATCGTGTCCTCAAAGAATACATAGACCACTGGGATTGGATAGATCGTGTCCTTAAATAACACCTAGCCTTCACTGGGATTGGATCTGCTATGTCCTTAGAGCAGATCCTGACATCACTAGAATTGGATTGATATCGATCGTGTCTTCAAAGAAAATCTAGACCACTGGGATTCGATAGATCGTGTCCTCAAACAAAACCTAGACTTCACTGGGATTGGATAGATCGTGTCCTCAAAGAAAACCTAGACTTCACTTGAATTATATAGATGGTGTCCTCAAAGAAAACCTAGACTTCACTGGGATTAGATAGATCGTGTCCTCAAAGAAAACATAGACTTCACTGGGATTGGATAGATCGTGTCCTCAAAGAAAACCTAGACTTCACTGGGATTGGATAGATCGTGTCCTCAAAGAAAACCTAGACTTCAGTGGGATTGGATAGATCGTGTCCTTAAAGAACACCTAGATCACTGGGATTAGATAGATCGTGTCCTCAAAGAAGACCTAGACTTCACTGGAAATATATTGCCCATGTCCTCAGAGCAGGCTTTGACTTCACTGGGCTTGGCCGTGTCTTAATAACATACCCTTACACCGCCATGATATGGGCCTCATAGTGAAGGCAAACCGAATGATCGACCTTAGACAACTTCAACCACTGAAGCTAAAATTAAGATCTCAGGGAATGTTAGCATGAGCTGGAATGGAATCCCTGAACCTATGAAAGTTTGACAGGCGACCCTAATTTCTGACATTCTATTCAATACTCGTTCTACACTGGTGAACTGCTATCTTTTATGTAGTCACGTGTGTCCTCTAGAAGGCGATGAAGAGCTTGATCCCTGGCAGTCGTCGTTAATAGTGTCTTGTTATTGTTGTGGGGTTGGTCCCTGATGATTCAGGTTAAACTCTTTTTCGATCAGGGAGCAATGGCCGACCCGCCTGACATGAAACATGCGTACGAACAGTTTGCTCTCGACCTCAGCAGAACATCAAGAACTGATGCCTGTTGAAACTGCCGCTGAGTTTATCATCTCAGTTTGTGAAACTGCCACTGCAAGTAAACAAATTTACCGTTCAGTTGCTGAGATTGGTTCACCTTCCATTAGGCAACAGTGCAATGCCCATGAAACTCACAGTGGCTAACCTCCCTCCAACTCTCGAGTGTCCTCTCTTTTCCAAAGTCTCTAATTTAAAGACCCTTAAAACAAAGATGGCGATGGCACTAGGTACCCTGCTCCTTCCCTGCTGTCAATCTTTCTCGGACACACTCCTTTGGAATCCTACTGCCTGCCCCGCCATGTATCAACCTTCCAATCTGCCAGCGTCAACTTCGACGTCAATTATCGTGTCGCTAGCTCCCCTACCCGCCTACCCGAAACGTCCAATATAAAGAAGGGGGTAGGTCTAACGGTACTACCCCCAACTCAGACACACGTCCCAACTCATAGTAAACACTGCTCTCTCTCTCTCTCTTTCTCTCTCTTTCTCTCTCTCTCTCTCTCTCTCTTTCTCTCTCTCTCTCTCTCTCTCTCTCTCTCTCTCTTTCTCTTTCTCTCTCACACACACACATGCGCGCGTTTCTAATTCAATTCCCAACTTGACAATAGCCTTTTGTTGACCCTAGTTTGACCTGACATTGCCAATCACTTTCTTAGCCAATGTTTTACTCTCCGAGAATAAGTCTCCAGCCTCAATCTCCTCTGGGGGCTTCGGTAGCGCAAAGGCTAGTCTACTGAGCAATCATGGTTCAATACCCAGTTGGTGCGGTTTTTTTTGTTCTGATCACAAACCGGCCCTTGTTGTCGACCCAGCCACAGAAATTGGGAACCAGAAAAATCTGGGAAGTAAAGGCGGCCGGCGTGATGCTGACCACATCATCCACTATGTGCCGTTGCTTACAAAATAATGCGGACCTAACATTATATTTGCTATGCCCCGCACGGCGTGACTGGATCTTTAATTTTTTACCCAATCTCCTCTGTTTCACACGGATGTGTTACACTGCATTGCTTACAAATCTGTCAATCACATAGTTTCACAACAACAACAAAACATTGATAACTAACCTGAACGTTCTGACAAGAGTTGAACATGGCATTGGCTGATGTGTTCGATACGACGTAATCCACAGACAAGACGGCGGTTTTGTTGTCTGCCACAGACAGAATTGTCTTGTTGGCAATCATAAACTCAGCCTGTGAAAACAAGAGACAGCTCATATACTGGCTTTAGAAGATTTGTTGCATTGAAAGCCTTTCATTTTCTGGATAACTGTTTTATTCTGGACTGTTCTATTTTATAATTCTGATCTCCAACCTGATGTTATTTGAGTAAACTTGCAGTCACATAGCAGACAGTGCCATCAGGGATAAAGTGTTAGAGACTTCAGTCTACTAGGTTTCATGTGAAATTGCCAGTTCCATTTAAATCTGACTGGATCCTGGAGGCTTCTTACTGGGGTAGGAACAAATAGGACCACTACATGTTGTAAAATGGGACTAAAGAGAGTTGTGTATGAGATTAGCAACTTCATTATCAAAAACAGATTGTTAAAGCAACAACTACTACACACGCACAGACAGAGTGATTTAGGGCAGTCATCCTTAAGGAGACCAATAGTTGTTGTGGCTGGAGTCAATGTGGCTGTAGTCAATGTGGCTGTAGTCAATGTGGCTGTAGTCAATGTGACTGTAGTCAATGTGGCTGTAGTCAATGTAGCTGCATTCAATGTGGCTGTAGTCAATGTGGCTGCATTCAATGTGGCTGTAGTCAATGTGGCTGCATTCAATGTGGCTGTAGTCAATGTGGCTGTAGTCAATGTGGCTGTATTCAATGTGGCTGTAGTCAATGTGGCTGGTGTTAATGTGGCTGTAGTCAATGTGGCTATAGTCAATGTGGTACAAAACGATGAAGATGTCAATCCTCTTTGTCTTCCTTCACTTAAGCCACATATTATTTTTCAGCTCGGTAAACTAGTGCATCGAAGCCGAGGATCGAACATGATCCCTTGCCATGAGAGTTGTTCGAAACTACTCATGCTGAGTTAACTCTTGATTACATGTCCTTGGCAGTGGCTTGTTTAACATCCAGTATCGAACATGCTAAGGTAGACCGCAGATATCCTGGCTGTATTGCCAGACTCATTAGTATTCTCACTACTATGGGAATAACAGTACCGATCCCCACATCGCTGACCTGCATCATGTCATCCAGCCTGTTTCCAAACGCACGAACGAGAATCCTCGGGTGGGCCTGATGTTGTTGTTGTTGTTGTTGTTAGGACCGAGCAGCACCCAGGCTCTTTCCCTTCGACCCAAAATCACATAATGGATGTTTGGGTTTGTTAATTGTTGTTTAGCGCCAGACAAAGTCGTCCATTTATCTGGCATTAGAGAACAAAGCAAGTGAGTGTTTTTATAATTATGTTTCACTTCGCTCCTTTGCCACGAGAGAGACAATGGTACTGCCTTCCTGGTGTTCTATGTCAGCGTCCAGGTGTTTAAAAGTATCGACCATAGCTCGCACGTACCTGTAGAAAATTTTACTCTACGAAAGATAGATAGATAGATAGATAGATAGATAGATAGATAGACAGTTAAATAGATAGATAGATAGATAGATAGATAGATAGATAGATAGATAGATAGATAGATAGATAGATAGATAGATAGATAGATAGATACATAGATAGATAGATAGATAGATAGATAGATAGATAGATAGATAGATAGATAGATTATGGAGGGAGGGAGGCAGGCAGGCAGGCAGGCAGAAAGAGATAGAGGCAACTTTATGAGGGGGAAATAATTGATAGTGAGAGGGTACTTGGCGGCGATATAGTTAGAGAGGAGCAGATAGGGCGAGTAAAGGTGGGAGAGTGAGGGTGATAGATGATAGATCAACATTGAGAATGAGTCACAGAGTGGTTCAGGGGAAGATAGTGAGAGAAAAAGAGAAGGTGAGAGAAGAGCGGAGAACAAGAAATAAGAAAGAGAGAAAGAATGAGTAAGTGAGACGTGCCTCATCCAAACACCAATCTCTCAGCCCTCTCTAGACCACCTACCTGGTTGGGAGCACAGGTCAGATAGCACCAGATGTTCACGAAGTTGTGGTAACAGCTGGGACATCGCTTCAAGACCTCACGAGGGACGGCAATCTGGTTGCTTATTGTCACCACTTGGGCATCAGAGCAGCAGGTATTAATACCGGATCCTAAATGTAGGACACAAACAAAGGTGTAGCATAAATCTATGTCAAGGTCGTCCCATTGCAGACACTGATGTCAGGGATGGAGTTTTAGAGACGTCATTGTACTAGGCTATTGTGTTTGTATTTTCTTCTACTTCTGCGGTGTTCCTGAAATGAACTTCTCTTTGTTGATGACCAAGGACTAACACCAGCCTCAGAAAAACAACTGCAGCAAACATATTAGCAAGAATAATGAGGTCTGTATTGATCACAATATGAAAGTCAACATAGAGAAAACCAAAGTTATGATGAATGCAAGAAAAGGAATAGAAGCAGCGATATTCATAGAAAACCAATAAGTTAAGCAGGTGAACGATTTCACATACTTGGGTAACATAATCTTAGCAGACGGAAAATGCAATTGAAGATGTCATAAAGCATGTCAAATCATTGGTCAAATGTCTCCGATATTACAATTTAAACACGTGACAAAGGGTATACAAAAAGAAAGCTATGCAGAACAATATTTCTACCCACATTGTGCTATCAATGCCAGAATTGACCATCAACACATAGAAAAGACACTTCGTGACAACAACGATGAAATGCCCGCGCAGAATGCTTTGAGTAACAAGAATGGATATAATTAGAAACAAAAATATTAAGAGACAAGTAGGCACACCAGCAGTGCTAGACCTCATCAAGAGACAGCACACCAAATTGTTGGACCAGGTAACCCAACAAACACCAAATAGTATCCCTCAAAAAGCAATAATGTACAGACAAAATAGACACAAAGCCAAGGGCCAACCACGCAAAAGAAGGACAGCAGAAATAACAGAAGCAGTAAAGTTCCCAGTATAGAAGCACATACTAGAGCCCGGTAAAGAAAACTTTTCAGAAAATGACGATGAGAGATACATGCAAGACAAAAGAGAAAAGAAGTAGAAGAAGGAGTAGTTTACAGTGAGACTGCGTCATCTACGATTTTAGCCTGGCTTTTTGGGGCCCATGTTTACATTCGCTCTTCCATCCTTACTCTTTTAGTCAGTATGTACGGGTGCGGCCAATTTCCAGGGCCGCCACTTGGAGGCGAAGTGTGATATTAATCACTGACCTTGGCATAAGTTGCCATCTGTGTGTGTCTCTGGCTGCTGTCAGCTCGTTCCATGCACCTTCGGCACCATCTTGTTTATCATCTGGAGTGGCCAGTTCCCTTCATTGCAGTCACTGCTTCCTTAACAGTAAGCCATTCACTGATTTACAGCTGGGTCGACTGGAGAGTACCCATGGCAGGAGTCGAAGACGGTACGGTTAAAACCGAAACAAGTTATAGATTTCAACTATACTTCTTTATACTAGTTTAGAAGACTCTGCTGAGTCTATATACAACAAGTTTCTTATTCTCAATTTGTCCTAAAATTAACTAAGTGCATCCAATCCATTTTTTAATGCATTAACTGATCCTGCCCCCACTATATTCTGTGACTGTATTCCAAGCATTCACCACTATCTGACTAAAAAAACAACCTTTGATCAGGCGGTGGCGGAGTCTGCAGTGGCCGGATTACACTCTGATGATGTCAAGTGTTGTCTCAGCATCCAACATTGGATGCAGTGGACCTCCAACATTCTCTCTCTTGCCAGGAGTTTATTTGTTATTTGCCTGGATGTCAACATATTTCTTTCGTTAAATGTGTTTTTGACCATTCCTTTTATCTTCATACTCCCCTTTCACATCTACCATCACTTGTTATAATCTGGCATAGGTACAAGTAACTGTTTCCTTGTTCCAGTATCAAATCCCCGCTTGCTATGATGTTTACTGTGGGCTTCATGTCTGTTATACATGCCAATTATCATAGTGTTTGTTTTCCTAATGTTAATGTCCAAGCCATATTCTCAATTTCTGTAGTTGACATTCTGAGAATATAAATTGATCATTTCTTTGTAGGCAGTAGTATGAACTTTTTTGTTGCGTCAGAGCATTTTCAGTTCTTATTTCTGTGATCTCTTGTCAACTATGCTGATTTTGTTCTCCATGCCTTGAGAGAGTGTTTAGCGCAGAGCAATACGATTTCCGTTTGACGCATTTATTTGAACAGTTTGCCTTCTCGCATTTCAAATACCGGGTATCAAAGTTGAGCAAAGAAGGGGTTAACACTGTAACCTGCCTTGAATGTTATGGAAAGGGGGGGGGGCGATATCAAAGTTTTCCTTGGTTGGGCCCTCATTCTGTAAAAACTGTACGCCACAAGAAAAAAATCCTGAAGACTTCTACAACCCGTGGTAGAACAGGACAGACGAAGTCAAGTGAGACTAGAAGGTTCAGCATGGAGTTGAACCCTCATTCTGTGGAAACTGTAAGTCACAAAAACCACTCAAGAAGCCTTCTTCTTCTTCTTCTTTTTCTTCTTCTTCTTGTCGGCTTTCACCTTCAAAAGCACGTTGTGACATTGTGTCGTAGTTTACAGCGAGACTGAAATATCTGGCCCTTTCTGAACGACACATCCGGGTTCATCTTATTTGTGTGCGTGTACCGGATTTACCTTCCCACAGCAATCGCCATTCTCGTAGACAGACTACACAAGTACAACCTGTTTTCATGGCCTCCACTTGGAGGCTGCATTGTTGCAGTCTGTTTTCATGGCCTCCACTTGGAGGCTGCATTGTTGCAGTCTGTTTTCATGGCCTCCACTTGGAGGCTGCATTGTTGCAGTCTGTTTTCATGGCCTCCACTTGGAGGCTGCATTGTTGCAGTCTGTTTTCATGGCCTCCACTTGGAGGCTGCATTGTTGCAGTCTGTTTTCATGGCCTCCACTTGGAGGCAGCATAGTGTCTTGGTCCGCTCTAGTTCACTGACCCTGATACAGCAACCAGCTATGAGTCGATACTGTTATCTCATTCCCCGTGTTGCATTTTCGACCCTAAGAAGACTTCTACATCCAGTGGTGGAACAGGATTGGAGGGGCTAAGTAATTTGATTCTTGTTTCGGTTCGTCTTCATTCTAAAATTCCGCAACCTGGCATCCGGTATACTTATTTTGCCATGTAGAAATGTGCCTTCCGATGTTACATTGTAGTTCTGTTTGTTTTTATTATTGTATTAAACTTACCAGCATATAAATCTGGACACATGTCAGCATAAATGTCTATGGACGCCCGAGTTTGAAGTGGCTTGGGCGCGCCGTTATACAAACAATTGAGCTTCTGGTCTGGACGACTTGGAGTATGTCCACATTGTCCATACCAGATGCAGTCTCCACAGCACTGTAACGAAAGAAGGGTAAGACAGTTACAAATAGAGATTAAGTTATCCACTCCAAAATATTGGAGGTCTCTTGATAAATTTGTTTTGGGGTCGTAAACCAGATTTGCTAAAATGTTTTCATTGACGTCATAGATACTGTATTCCTTAGAGTGGGTCACTGTGATCGAGAGGTAGAACAGTCGCCTCTCAAAGCGATGAACGGAAACGGCGTGGGTTCGAGCACCGTAGGTTTGACCTGAGTGCCTGCATCCTGAATTACCTCCAGTAGTCGGTCTTGACTTGTGTCTTGCCACTGGCGCAATGTAGCTCGGGATCAGAGAGTGAGGTTGATGACTAGTACAGTTTCTTCCTCACTATAATTCAAATACAGCGAAAGTTACACCATCAAGACAAAACCGTCTATTGGTGTCGCCATCTTCGATTGCGATGGGCAAATAACTTACTATTGTTTAGAAAATATAGTTTATCACTCAAATATCTAGCAATTTGTCTCGGACTTCCCTTGTCGCCATACAGTTTATCACTCAAATATCTAGCAATTTGTCTCGGACTTCCCTTGTCGCCATACAGTTTATCACTCAAATATCTAGCAATTTGTCTCGGACTTCCCTTGTCGCCATACAGTTTATCACTCAAATATCTAGCAATTTGTCTCGGACTTCTCTTGTCGCCATACAGTTTATCACTCAAATATCTAGCAATTTGTCTCGGACTTCTCTTGTCGCCATACAGTTTATCACTCAAATATCTAGCAATTTGTCTCGGACTTCCCTTGTCGCCATACAGTTTATCACTCAAATATCTAGCAATTTGTCTCGGACTTCCCTTGTCGCCATACAGTTTATCACTCAAATATCTAGCAATTTGTCTCGGACTTCTCTTGTCGCCATACAGTTTATCACTCAAATATCTAGCAATTTGTCTCGGACTTCCCTTGTCGCCATACAGTTTATCACTCAAATATCTAGCAATTTGTCTCGGACTTCCCTTGTCGCCATACAGTTTATCACTCAAATATCTAGCAATTTGTCTCGGACTTCCCTTGTCGCCATACAGTTTATCACTCAAATATCTAGCAATTTGTCTCGGACTTCCCTTGTCGCCATACAGTTTATCACTCAAATATCTAGCAATTTGTCTCGGACTTCTCTTGTCGCCATACAGTTTATCACTCAAATATCTAGCAATTTGTCTCGGACTTCTCTTTTCGCCATACAGTTTATCACTCAAATATCTAGCAATTTGTCTGGGACTTCCCTTGTCGCCATACAGTTTATCACTCAAATATCTAGCAATTTGTCTCGGACTTCTCTTCTCGCCATACAGTTTATCACTCAAATATCTAGCAATTTGTCTCGGACTTCCCTTGTCGCCATACAGTTTATCACTCAAATATCTAGCAATTTGTCTCGGACTTCCCTTGTCGCCATACAGTTTATCACTCAAATATCTAGCAATTTGTCTCGGACTTCCCTTGTCGCCATACAGTTTATCACTCAAATATCTAGCAATTTGTCTCGGACTTCCCTTGTCGCCATACAGTTTATCACTCAAATATCTAGCAATTTGTCTCGGACTTCCCTTGTCGCCATACAGTTTATCACTCAAATATCTAGCAATTTGTCTCGGACTTCCCTTGTCGCCATACAGTTTATCACTCAAATATCTAGCAATTTGTCTCGGACTTCTCTTGTCGCCATACAGTTCGACCCGTTCTTCGTCAAGGGGTGGCCACCCTTGAGCGGGTCTCAACTCAGGATCCAATCGTTTTTGTCGCGGGCGAGTGCCGTCCGGTGTGATAGTAGTATGTCTGTTGTGGAGTCGTGAATATTGTATTTTTCTAGTGAATCTTGCCATTGAGTTGGGGGCCGTTTCCGAGGTTATTTTTCGTGGGTACCACACGTGGTTATGGTACTCCATCTTTCATCTTGTCTTATGGATATATCTTCTATATATTTTCTGGATCCGCGGTCTAACTTGTCAGATGGGCCAAATGTCAGATGCCCATAGACCGTTGGATCAATAACCAACCAACTTGTCAAATGGGCCAAAGGTCAGATGCCCATAGGCCGCTGGATCAATAACCAACCAATTTGTCAAATGGGCCAAAGGTCAGATGCCCATAGGCCGCTGGATCAATAACCAAACAACTTATCAAATACTCTTTGATAGTCCACGAATTCATTATAATGTGATGAGTTGCATACCACACGTTGTTCAACTACTATTCTCAGTTCACTTATTTGATCTGCTCATGACATATTTAATCGAAAGTCTGTATATTTTCCTCTCATCTGTTTGTCTATGGCCACTATTAATCTTATCAGTATCTTCCCTGGCACTGATAATAACATTATTCCTCTAAAATGTGTACACTAATTCAGATCTTCCTTATTCGGTAAGTGGACTACATGGCATTCCTTCCAGTTTGCAGGTATTTCTTCTCTTTTGCAAACTTTATCAAGTAATCTGAATAATAATGTTGAAGTGTCAATGTCTGCTTTAATTGATTCTGCTGAGATACCATATGGACCAGTGGCTTTGACATTTCTCTTAACCATTTGGGTTTTCATAATTTCTTCTTTGCTTGGTTTCCTTAATTTCTTCTTTGCTTGGTTTCCTTAATTTCTTCTTTGCTTGATTTTTGGCAATTAACATTGAGTTCCGTGTCTGTTGACTGATTTTCTGCGTGATGTTGTGAAATTGTTTTTTTTTAAAGTTATTCAAATTGTTCAGCCAGTTTGTTCATCTGCTCAAGTGTACTGCTAATAAAATAAACCTCCTCATTTTTAATAAATCCATTTGCTTGCTTACATTTTTTAAGCTTTATTTGTGGTGTTGTACAGGTGCTTTCATATTTCTTTTCGCCGCATTTTGCTCATGCTCTCTTGCCAACTCATCGATATATTTCCTCTTGTCTCTTCTGATGCTCATTGATATCGTAACTTTATATTGTACCTGATAGCTATTTCATATCGTAGCTTTATCTTGTATTCCTTTGTTCTTGAGAAATCCCACTTTACGCAGTTGTCTGTGGTTACATGTTATCGATGTAAGCATCGTGTTTATTTTGTCAACCAGAAGGTGGCGGTAAGCAGGGCACGTCTGCTCCTCTACACACTTTTACATCGTGTAGTGAGTGATGCTCTTAAAGTTTTGTTCATACATATTTGGTCAATCTGGATTTATGTTTTAACTTAACTTAACGTCTTTATACTGGTTTAGAAGACCCTGCAGAGTCTGTATACAACCAGTTACATTTACATCACCTTGCTCTAAAAGCTATGCGCATCCAGTTTATTCTTAAATGCATTAACTGTCCCTGTCTCCACTACCTCCCCTAGCAATGCATTTCAAGCAGACACCACTCTCTGACTACAAAAATATTTCCTAATATCTAATCTGGACCTCTCTTTAGTCAGCTTGTAGCTATGCCTTCATGTTATTGTGGGTGGCTGTATTTTTAAAAAACTTGTTATAGTCTAATTTATCGATTCCTCTGATCATCTTATAAACCTGTATTAAGTCACCACGAATTCTTCTCTCTTCTAGACACTGTAGGCCGGTTTTTCAGAGTCGCTCCTCGTAACTGTAATTCTGGAATCCCACTATCATCTTTGTCGCTCTTTTTTGTATTCTTCCTAACATGTTTGTCACCTCTATGATAAGGACTCCACACCTGTACACAGTACTCCAATCTAGGTCTAACTGAAGCTTTATAGAGTTTGACGATCACTTCCTTGCTCCTATGTTTAATATTTCTTTTTATCATACCTAACATTGCATTTGCCTTTTTCACTGCTACCTTAACTTGCTCACTCACCTTTCCTGTATGATCTATTATAACCCCTAGGTCCCTTTCCTTATCTATCTTTCTAATATTGTTCTCGCCCATTCTGTAATTATGTTCCATATTGGATCTACCCATGTGGATGACTGTACATTTATCTACATTAAACTCCATTTACCAGCTTACAGACCATTCTCGAATTTTATCTAAATCCGACATCAATATATCCCTTCCGCTTTAGATGAGACACTACTGCATAGTTTTGTGTCATCAACAAATTTTGCAATCATGGATCCCATATCAATGTCCAAATCATTTATATATATCAATATAGTCTTGTGACACCAATGTTGATTTGTGAATTATTTAATGCTGAAACATGCTGTCATCAACCACCAGTTCGTTTAAAGCATACACGTCCATAAATAAATCCATGTTAATGTCCAGTCCTTATTCCACATTTATTCTTATCTCTTCAGAACGGAGTTATCATTCTCTCCCTTTAAAAGTAGGTCTTACGTCAAAATGGCAATGTCTTTTCTTCTCCATGTATCCGTGATATTTTGAAGCCTGCTGTAAAATTCCTCTTTCACTGAATTATCTTTGTCATTCGTTGGTTCATTCCATTGGATAATGTCATACCATTGGATAATGTCATACCATTGGATAATGTTTATCTGTATCTTCCCTTTGCCAATTTTGAATTTCAGTTGTATGATTCAGGGCCATGCTCTCTCCAGATCTATAAGTACCTTTTGGGCCTCTTCTGATATCATTACGGCAAGACCTTCACTATAGCGTGTACCTTCTTCAATGTGCCCCGAGAACAGCAGCCTTTCACTACTGCTCAGTTTCAAAAACTCCTTTCCATTTGTTTCTGCTAGTTCTAGGACATACATTTTGCGGTTTCTTACCTCCGCTGCCACCTGCGCCGATTTAATATGAAGATATATATTTATTTCCATAAAAATATATTTCCAACTTAATGTAATATGTATTGAAACTTAATTTTCTTTTTATCCACTTTAATTCACAGTGACTTAATAACAAAGCAGTCTCAGAGACTGGGCAGTGACAGTCGGTAAGCCTAGACACTCCCTGAACACAACAAACATATATAAACAAGACAAGTTCACAACTTACTGAATTAAACAATCCAAGGATAACAACGAAAGTAAGAAGTTTACGCATGTGTTCCATAGTAGTTGTAATATAAACCCTTACGAGTCGCAATGTCTGTATTGCTGATAAAACGAGAAACAGTCCTTAAATAGAGAGTAGTTTAAAATCTGCTGATTTCATCTATAGCATGACGACGAGCATTAGACAAAGGTTTTCAGATAAGAGATAAATAATTGTATTGTATAGGTAGATGGCGTACTCGTCTGTTCTATAACTGCTATCAGATGGAAAATAAAATAAGTATGCTTATTGAGAGGTCACATAAATTGGGACTGAATACACAAAGAATCTGAGAATAAATGTTGTGAAACGCATTCTTACAAGGTGTAGAATCAAGCATAAATCTTAGTTGCAACCTAGACAAAGTAGGAGGTGCAGATAAAGATGTAAAGTAAGAATGCAAAGGGTGAGATGAGCTTTAATCGTATTGGGGAACTTAATTTAAGATAGTCAAAAGAAATGAAGTCCAACACACACGCAAATCTTCAACTCCAAACTAAAGGTTATTCTATTGTATGGCCCAGAACAACAACAATAACAGCGAAAAATGTACCGACTCATAAATGTGTGTAGTATCCAACAAAGAAATTATTCTTCTTCTTCACCGATCAACTGATGCTATGCTTCTAGTCCGGTGAGGTTCACGATCAAGTGATGCTATGCTTCTAGTCCGATGAGGTTCACGATCAACTGATGCTATGCTTCTAGTCCGGTGAGGTTCACGATCAACTGATGCTATGCTTCTAGTCCGGTGAGGTTCATGATCAACTGATACTATGCTTCTAGTCCGATGAGGTTCACGAAAGAGACTGCGTTTCAGGTCCTCGCAGGTCCTCCACAGAGCTTCGAGCATGGTCTATCCCCTTGGCCAGACTGTCTCTCTTTGGTTTGCATAAGTAGGGCAGTCCTGCAGAATATGTTCTGGTGTTTGCTTGGGTGCTCCACAATCACACGTGGCGGTGTCTCTGAGACCCATTCTGTGGAGGTGGGCCTTGAGTCTACAATGTCCCGTTCTGAGTCTGAAGATCTTTGTCTGCCCATCTCTGCCAAGTTTGTCTATGTTATCCTTTTCTGGCTTGTAATCTTTGTGCTGGTCTCTCCATTCTGTCCTCATGTATCGTTTGATGAGTGTCTTTGCTTCTTTATAGCTCTGTGGATGAGGAGTCTGCGTGCCTCCACTTCCGGCGTTTGCGAGCTCATCTGCTTTCTCGTTTCCATGGATTCCACAGTAGGCCGGAATCCACTGTAGGACTAAATCTGTTATTTGAGATAGCAATCCTGTGTTCTATTTTATTTCACTTGAGTCTATCTTGTTTGGTGCTTGAGATGGCTTGGAGTACACTCCTGTTAGAATGACCCTTTTCCTTGTAGTTATGTTTTGGCTGATAAGAATCTGAATTACTGTATAAACAGCTCTTGCTTCAGCTCTGAAATTGGTACAGGTCTCTCCTGCTGGTATGGGGTGATTTTCTATATCGCCATAGGAGTTGCCCTTTCATCGCTCGCCGAGGCAGATCCATCTGTGTAAACGTGTGTCCAAGAGTTGCTAGAGTAGAACAAAGATATTGAGATTGTATGATAAGATCACTAATATATAACTATTCGAAAGAACTAGACTAAGTGGTCTCGAGGTAAGGTATCCGTTTCGGGTGCCGGAGGTCCCGTGTTCAAATCCCGGTGGTGACCTGCATTTTTTTTCACGGGGATCTTCAGGTAAAAATGTTCCTGATCTCTGGGTATTGAGATCGGACTCCCGTGTGCAGTGTCGAGCACGTAATAATTTCTTGGCAGTTGGAAATCTAAAACAATAGGATGTCCGGACAAAATTCAAATTAAAAATCTACCTAAATTATGTATACTTTTCTCCAGGTGGTATATTAAGATCAGCTATAGATGGCGCCTTACTGACTGCGGGTCTACTTAGCTCTAGTGTTTGAGTCTATTAAGATGGACTCGCACATCTGTAAAAACCACCCTCCAAGAAACTGGTTGTATACAGACTCTGTAGAGTTTACTAAACTGTTGAAGACCTGTACTTTCCAGGGAGCTGAAGACTTTTTGTCGACGGTAATTGATAATGTGGGTTTCTCTTTCCTGAAGATTCGATTGTTAGGCTGTAAGATATGTTTCTCCTTTATTTATCACACTATATGCCATCCCAAAAGGTGTTAGTGATGCACAGGTCGTGGTAGGCAAACAGCTCCAATAGTCGCTGTCCATTTTAGTTCATCTTTCCGACACCAAACTTTCCCATGCATCACTAAACATCTTCTTCCAAACAAAGCTCCAACACATCCTCTCTACAAACATTGACATCAGCTGGACCTGATCATCACTAGACGATATGAACTGAAACATGTTTTGCAACACGTTTCACGGTGCAGACTGCGTTACCGACCACTTATTGGTCTGCTCCAAAATTAAACTCCAGCCCAAGAAGATCCACTGAGGCAAAAACTTGTGGGTAAATGCCACATAGACACAGCAGGGACTGATATCCCTGAATGGGTGGAAGAATTCACAAAATCTCTCTCTGAATTAATGGCAAAACAGCGCACCATTGACAGCGTTACAGAAAGGTGGAAACACGTCAGATGGTCAATACATACCACAGCCTTAGCAGTCTTTGGAAAGAAGTTAACAAGCAGAAATGACTGGTCTAAGGGTGGGTCTGCCATCTTTGCACGATCTATTAAAAAGCGTCAATTTACTCACCTGAAGTCCATACAGTCGGCAGCGGATACTGGTAACATCCGGGCGATGTACGAAGGCATAAAGAAAGAATTTGGACCAACATAAAAGGCTACAGCGCCTCTGAAAACTACGACAGGTGAGATTATTCTGGACAGGGAAATGCAAATGAAGAGATGGGCCAAACTCTATTCAGTTTTGTACACCAGTAATAACGTAGTGGCGGACTTTGCTCTGAACAAAATTAAGGTTCTGCAGAACTTGATGATAAACCCAGCATACAAGATTTGGAAAAAGCTATTGAGGACATGTCAGTGGAAAGGGAACCCGGTAGAGATGGTATTCCAGCAGAAATCATCAAATGTGGGGGGAACCTACTTCTTCAATACCTGAACGGACATATCTGCCAGTTTTGGGATGGGGGGCGGTATCACAGGACATGAGAGACGCCAACGTAATCTCCCTTTACAAGAATAAGGGAGACAGAATACTGCACCAATTACAGGGGAATATTGCTCCTCAACACCGTAGGGAAAGTGTATGCTCGCACCATCCTGAGCAGGCTGCGAAAGCTGGCGACAGGGCGTATGCGGAGTCTCAATATGGTTTTCGCGCAGAAAGGTTCAAAGTTGATGTTGTCTTTTCACTGCCACAATTGCAAGAGAGATGCAGAGAACAACACAGACCACTATTTCTTGCCTTCACCAAGACATTCGACCTGGTAAACAGAGAGGGTCTTTTTAAAGTTTTGTCTAAAGTTGGCGACCCACCTAAACTACTGAGCGTGATTAGGTCTTTTCATGTGGGCATGAAAGGTACAGTGCTGCATGACGGTTAGGAATCTGAGGCCTTAGACGTTTACAGTGGAGTTAAACAAGATTGTGTCCTCGCTCTGACTCTATTCGGCATTTTCTTTGCCATCGTGCTTAGACGCCTTGGGAACTGCCACACAGGGGATCTTTCTGCATACTATGTCAGATGGGAGACTATTCAATCTAACGAGACTGCAAGCAAAAAGTAAGAGACGGGAGACTGTCATTTGGGATATGCTCTTCGCAGACGATGCTGCCCTCGTCGCCGACATCGAAGCCGAATTACATATCCTCATTAATCGGTTGGCAAAATTCTTTAATCTGTTTGGATTCACCATCAGCGTACAAAAGACGACAGTAATGGCTCAGGGTGTAGATCCTCCAGATATTGTCTTAAACGATAACAATCTGGAGGTAGTACATCACTTTAACTACCTCGGATCTATCATCACCGACAACCTTTCACTGGACGTAGAGCTGGCTCTATCATCACCGACAACCTTTAACTGGACGCAGAGCTGGATCTATCATCACCGACAACCTTTCACTGGGCCCAGAGCTGGATCTATCATCACCGACAACCTTTCACTGGACGCAGAGCTGGATCTATCATCACCGACAACCTTTCACTGGACCCAGAGCTGGATCTATCATCACCGACAACCTTTCACTGGACCCAGAGCTGGATCTATCATCACCGACAACCTTTCACTGGACCCAGAGCTGGATCTATCATCACCGACAACCTTTCACTGGACCCAGAGCTGGATCTATCATCACCGACAACCTTTCACTGGACCCAGAGCTGGATCTATCATCACCGACAACCTTTCACTGGACGCAGAGCTGGATCTTTCATCACCGACAACCTTTCACTGGACCCAGAGCTGGATCTATCATCACCGACAACCTTTCACTGGACCCAGAGCTGGATCTATCATCACCGACAACCTTTCACTGGACCCAGAGCTGGATCTATCATCACCGACAACCTTTCACTGGACCCAGAGCTGGATCTATCATCACCGACAACCTTTCACTGGACCCAGAGCTGGATCTATCATCACCGACAACCTTTCACTGGACCCAGAGCTGGATCTATCATCACCGACAACCTTTCACTGGACCCAGAGCTGGATCTATCATCACCGACAACCTTTCACTGGACCCAGAGCTGGATCTATCATCACCGACAACCTTTCACTGGACCCAGAGCTGGATCTATCATCACCGACAACCTTTCACTGGACCCAGAGCTGGATCTATCATCACCGACAACCTTTCACTGGACCCAGAGCTGGATCTATCATCACCGACAACCTTTCACTGGACCCAGAGCTGGATCTATCATCACCGACAACCTTTCACTGGACCCAGAGCTGGATCTATCATCACCGACAACCTTTCACTGGACCCAGAGCTGGATCTATCATCACCGACAACCTTTCACTGGACCCAGAGCTGGATCTATCATCACCGACAACCTTTCACTGGACCCAGAGCTGGATCTATCATCACCGACAACCTTTCACTGGACCCAGAGCTGGATCTATCATCACCGACAACCTTTCACTGGACCCAGAGCTGGATCTATCATCACCGACAACCTTTCACTGGACCCAGAGCTGGATCTATCATCACCGACAACCTTTCACTGGACCCGGAGTTGCAGAAACGATTAAGAATGGCCTCGTCAGCACTTGCCAGGCTCTCACAGAGTGTGGAATAACAACATGCTGACCATCTCTACAAAGGTTGATGTGTACAGATCGTGTACAGATCGTGTACAGATCTATGGCAGCAAAACATGGACACTCTATGTCTCACAAGAACAAAGACTAAATGCTTTTCATATGCGCTGCCTGAGACGCATACTTGGGATTTCATGGAGTGACAGAGAGACTAACAACGAAGTGATGGACCGTGCAAAGATCCTCAGCTTAGTTATGATCTTACGTCAGCACCGCTTGTGGTGGCTTGGTCATGTGTGCAGAATGGAGGACGGGCGAATACCAAAAGATATCATTTTCGGAGAGCTGATCACTGACAAGCCTAAAAAAGGTAGTCCCTTACTCCGATACAAAGATGTTTACAAGCGTGACCTGAAGGTATTGGATATGAATACATGCAACTGGGAGGAACTTGCTAAAGACAGACCCGGCTGGGGGCAGGCTTTGTGTATTGGTCTGCAGGCAGGGGAAGACATAATGCGTCAAGATGCAGACTACAGACGTTTGCGGCAAAAGTTAGGGCAACAACTGACTGTCCCCTCCCCATTGTCCCTCGAGACTAACAGGATGCCAATTAATCAATGCCGTATCAATGTGTGTCCCAATATATGTCGCCCAAGTATTTGTCACAATATATGTCGCCCAAGTATTTGTCACAATATATGTCGTCCCACTATTTGACACAAAATATATCGCCCAAGTATTTGTCACAATATACGTCGCCCAAGTATTTGTCACATTATATGTCGCCCAAGTATTTGACACAAAATATGTCGCCAAGTATTTGTCACAATATATACTGTCGCAGTCACGAATCTATAAAAGAGCATAATTTGTTTCAAATGATATGTTAGAAATGTATTGTGCAGTCGCCATTTCTACAGCAATCTTCGGCTGCGATGGAATTCAATCGTCCTCTTTCCTTGATTTGCCAGGCTGTCTCTGTCCATTTAAAATAAATACAATTTGTTGGTTTGGTTAAAAGTTTTACGCTTCCACCTCCACGAGTCTCAAAAATAGGCGATCGTATATTCCAGGGGCTAAGAGATGTTGGAATTGACCTGGCAAGTCACCAGTGGATTTTCACCTGTCAAAAAATATGAAACAAAAAGAGATCGCACCTCCCCACGTGGTCTAACGACATAAGTGGATAGATAGATAGATAGATAGATAGATAGATAGATAGATAGATAGATAGATAGATAGATAGATAGATAGATAGATAGATAGATAGATAGATAGATAGATAGATAGATAGATAGATAGATATATGAATGGATGGATGTATAGATGGATAGATGGATAGATGGATAGATAGATAGATAGATAGATAGATAGATAGATAGATAGATAGATAGATAGATAGATAGATAGATAGATAGATAGATAGATAAATAGATATATAGATAGATAGATAGATAGATAGATAGATAGATAGATAGATAGATAGATAGATAGATAGATAGATAGATAGATAGATAGATAGATGGATAGATAGATAGATGGATAGAAGATAGATAGATAGATAGATAGATAGATAGATAGATAGATAGATAGATAGATAGATAGATAGATAGATAGATAGATAGATAGATAGATAGATAGATAGATAGATAGATAGATAGATAGATAGATAGATAGATAGATAGATAGATAGATAGATAGATAGATAGGTTAAAAGTTTGTCTTTCTGTATAATACTGGCGAAGACATCCTCTATTCCACCACAGACCCTAGTCATTTGTGCGATATCTGAACGTATTGGCCAGTGTATGGATGCGTGTATATATCTCTGAAAGTTGACTCGTTTGTGCGCCAGGTTGTAGTAGCTTTCCTCACATCCCGAGCGTGCTGATGAATGTGGACCGCGTCCTCCATGCGGTTGTGCTATGCTTTACTTAATCTGCGAGAGGCTCACTACTATGGAGAATCACGTCGATCCACATCTAGTCAGCCAGACTGCCCTGACTTTCCAGGGAACGTGACATGGAAGAGAGATTGTGGTCTTGCGACGCGACGCCCTGGTCAGTAGATTGTGTCCTACTGGACAATCGTTTCAATTCCCCCGTGTAACCCATGGTGGTTAAAATAATTGTTGTCTATTCCTTTTCTCTTCCTGATTTCTGTTTAGCATCTCCCATTTTCCGTTTTTTATATTTCCAAGGCAGGAGAATTTCTTGACATGTTCCAGTATTTGATCGCCTATTTTTTTCTGAGTCTACGTTGCTAATTGTCATAGTTTTTGTTTTCTCTGTTGTTACGTCCAACCCATACACCTGACTTCTGTTCCTTACGTTAATCACTAATTCCCGCAGTTCTTGTTTTGTTTTCTGAATTCACCCCAAACAAATAAAAATGGTTATTTTTAGCTCCGAATTTGAGGTAGTGACGTCACATAATAGTCCACTTTTTAACAGCTGATGGTGTCAAACATTCTGCGAGAATTTCTGCTCCCGCTTCTCCCTGTCGTCTTAGCAATGCATTTCTTGAATCTGTCAACGTTGGTCCATGATAGGGACAGTAGTATCCAGTTTCTTGAATCTGTCAACGTTGGTCCATGATAGGGACAGTAGTATCCAGTTTCCACAGCCTCCTGACATTATCCATGCTATCATATAATGTAATAACAACCAAGTTATGTAATCCTAGCTATAATCCAGTCCTAACCCTAACCATAACCTTAACTATTACAATAACCCTAACGCTAACCATAACCCTAACGCTAAATCTAACATTAACCTTAACCATACCCCTAAACCTAACCCTAAACCTAACCATAACCCTTACCACAACCCTAATCCTTAGCAAAATTAAATATAACCATCTTTTCTACACTTCCATCTTTATCTGTCTTTACTTATTTACCTTAAAGATAACGATATTGACCTATCCTCCTCTTAACTCATAATGCAAAATCCCGTTACGTACGATGGGACACAGTGAACTCTGTTTGGGGTGAATTAAGACACAATTATCCCTGTTTGCTTTCAGCCAGCAAAACTGTGTCATCTGCAGATCTACGATTATTTATAGAAACTCCCCCAAAAATGTCCTGGCACTATCTACTGATATACGTGTACTGTAAAAATATTAAACATGCAAGGGCACATTATTGTTGCACGCCTCGTTTTACATCTATACATGGTGAGTAATGCCTGCTAGATCGCACAGGGGCAGTTTGCTTCCAGTAATGGGTTATCGTATTTTCTTGTGCCTGTTACATTCAAATCTATGTTATTTCCCCCCTATTTTGCATACTATACGTAGCCCATGATGGCTGCTTTTATCTCACCGTACGTGATTTCTGTATCACTATGCTGTAGCATTCCTCCCTCTCTGTCGAGTCTGTTCGCCTCCTCGTTGCCTAAAATATTGCATTGAACTGTTTGTTACTTCGAATGCCCACAATGAGTAGGTTTACTCTTATGTGGGCCCTTAAAAATGACGTTAAGTGATGGGTTGCTGTAGCTTTCCTCACATCCCGAGCGTGCTGATGAAGGTGGACCAGAGTCCTCCAAGCCTGTTCACTGGGTTATGCTTTTTTTTTGGATGCACTGAGACAGACGTTCGAGCGAGTCTGCCAGAGCGCCGAGTTCACTTCTGTGCTGGTTCTTGAGAGGTGTAATAAATACCACCTTGGCGCCATAGAAAACTTTCCAGGGGAGACAAGGGGATCATTCTCCGGCTACGCACAGGACACAACAGACTGAGATGACATCTGTACAACAAGTTCAAGATTGACACTACGGACATTTGTGTCTGCAGCACATACCTCCCTTTACGGTAGAACACATTTTGCAGGCATGTCCATCGTATACCGACAAAAGAAGTAGCATTTGGCAACATCCAGTGTTCTTCTAGGAGAAGCTGTACGGAAGTGCACGGAGCCTCAAAGTCGACTGCTTCCTTCGTTAGAGCCATTGAAGTCAAGGTCTGAAGACGAACGATGAAGTAGAAGAAGAAAAGTCTATGTTTTTCAGACATCATCAGTTTCTCATGCTTGACTCTGCCAAACTCCTTTTGTGCAGCTTATAAAGCATCCATAAATGTTTTTTTCTGTACGTCTATATGTGTTTCTGCTATTATTCTTTTTACCGGCGAATAAGTGAACTAGTCACCCCACCGCACAAAGCTGTGTGTCCAACGAAGGTTCTAAGACTTCATCCGCGACGGCAGTATCTGCTGTGGACTACTCTTGCTTTTATTGTCCTTATACTTCGCTGTCTAATCTTCATAACATTCGGTTGGTCAAGCCTTTTTCGGTGCGAAGACTGACGTAATCAGGTCACCTGGTGTAGACCACGCATTACAGATGTCATTACAAGTATTACAGGGATTTTTATGTAGACCGAATTATTGTACAGCTTCTGTCATGGTTATATTTATTGTTGCTCATATCTTTTAATGTTTCTATTTCTGATCACATTGATTATGTTGACTATTGAGTTGTAGTCCGTAGTGATCTTTATATTTGTTGCTTTCGAACACCGTCACTTGAGTCAGATGTAATTTTATCTTTGTATTCTCAAATATATGTATCTTTTAAAATATTTTCTGTATCATATTATGCACGTTTTTGTATTGTTTCGATTGCTCTTTGTAGCATTTAATCTTTTATTCTGTGTTCATTAATTGTTTTTGCTTATTTTATTATCTGAATTCTTGATTGATATCGACAGACATGTACATGCCATTTAAAAATGTATTGTAAGGTATATCCTGATTTTGCGACTGTAGATAATGTCAGAAATAAGTACGTGTTAGATTAAGGATGACACAATACAAAAACACCAATCACACATGATACGACCAAACAGTCTTTGTCAGGGATTTAAGACCAGCCAACACCGTTTATTTTCACCTAAAATGGTTTGGAGTTCTCGCCATTGTTAAGTACACTTGGGCGTATGTCTTCGTAAAACTGTTTCGCCAAAGTGACAAATTTGCCAAAGCAGCCGAAATTGGACATGATCTGCCATAGCATATCTCTGCTGACTGTATCAAATGCTTTTGTTAGGTCAATAAACGTGGTGTACATATCAAGGTTTTGTTTTCAACATTTCTTCTGAAGTTGGAACGCTGCAAATATCATGTCAAGTTACTCGACCAACCTTGAATCCACACCGACTCTCTGGGTAGCGATGGACCCGCTCAAGAAGATTAATCAGGAGATTAAGCAGTACATGCGCTAGGATCTTCCAGGAAATAGAAGATATCGAAATTCAGCGGTGATTGTCACACATTCATGACGGTCTCATTTTTTTCTTGCAAATATGTACTATCGATGCATCTTTTATTTCTTGTGGGACTACTCTTTCAACCTAGATGGAGCAGAAGAGTTCAATGAGTTTTCTAGTGAGGCATGTTCCCGCTGCTGTATATATACATCTGCTGGTATTGCGTCAGCTCTTCCATGAGAAAGAGCTTTGATGGTTTTGTCTACTTCATCTTCAGTAATGAGTTCATCCATAGCCATATCCATTTCCACCTGGGGCATACGTTGGATGGCCTCTTCATTTATGGATGATGGGCTGTTGAATATATTGTAGAAATGTTCTGCCTTTCTGTTGAGTACCTGAGCTTTTTCTTTGTTATCAGCAACCAATCGCGCTGCGAAGAGGAGTTATCAGAAGGTTATGGACCATATAGTATATCCAGCGCCACTTAGGGTCTTTAACGTTTTCTTAATTATGTTAGTGAACTTTAGGGGCAACTTCTACCACCTGGGCAATTTCAGAGGGATTATAGTCTATGTGGAGCGTGTAGCCTAGTGGAGTGTTTATCCTAGGGAGCGTGTAGCCTAGTGGAGGATGCAGAATTGTGGGACGTAGAGTCTTGTGGGGCGTGTAGTCTTATGGGGTGGGTAGCGCATAGCCTAGAGAAGCATGTAGCCTAGTGAAGTGTGCAGCCTAGGGGAGCGTGTGGCCTAGTGGACAGTGCAGCCTAGCGGAGGGTGTAGCCTAGTGGAGTATGTAGCCTTGTAGAACGTGTAGTCTAGGGGAGGGTGTAGCCTAGTGGAGCGTGGAGCCTAGTGGGCATGGGGGCCTTGTCGAGCGTGTAGCCAAGTAGAGTATATAGCCTAGTGGAGCGTGGAGCCTAGTGGGGCATATGGCCTTGTCGACTTGTCGAGCGTGTAGCCTAGTGGAGCATGTAGCCTAAGGAAGGGTGTAGCCTAGTGGATGGTGTAGCCTAGGGTAGGGTGTAGCCTTGTGGGGCATGGAGCCTAGTGGGGCATGGAGCCAAGTGAAGTGTGTAGCCTAGTCCACCGCGTAGTCTTGTGGAGTGTGTAGCCTAGTGGAGCATGTAGCCTTGTAGACTGTTTATCCTAGGGGAGCATGGGGCCTTTGGGAGCGTGTAGCCTAGTGGATCATGTAGCCAAGTGGAGTGTATAGCCTAGTGGAGCGTGGAGCCTAGTGGGGCATGGGGCCTTGTCGAGCGTGTAGCCTAGTGAAGCGTGGAGCCTAGGGGAGGGTGTAGCCTTGTGGGGCATGGAGCCTAGTGGAGCATGGAGCCTAGTGGAGCATGTAGCCTAGTGGAAATGTGGGGCCTAGTCAAACGTGTAGCTTTGTGGTTTGTGTGTCCTAGTGGAGCATGTAGCCTTGTAGAGTGTTTATCCTAAGGAGCGTATAGCCTTGGGGAGCGTGTAGCCTAGTCGACAGTGAGCTGGCTTGTTAAAATTGTGATTACACAGCGCCAGGGTTCGAAATCCCGAACGGATAGAAACAAAATCCGGGCGTTGTTCGTTCCTGGTACGACCGATCCTCCAGTCGACCAAGCTGTAAATGGGTACCTGACGTATGTTTTGGAAAAGGTATTATCAACTAGAAAGGAAACTGGCCACCCCCACCTCGCATAGGCTCAGTCCATGAAGAGTTATCTTCATTCCCGACGGCAATTATTACCCTTACCTAGGTTTAGAAAAGTGACAAATGCCTTCTCATAAACCACGACGTTCATAACTGATATAAAATGTTTCATTCCATTCTACAGTTTTTTGAACATTTATACGCAGTATAGCTGTTTGATCGCACGTGATCAATTTTTGTTTGTTTCAGAAAACTCGCCTGTTTATCAATGGCCTCTTTAAATCTCTCTAATGTGACCCTATTCAATATCTTCCGAGGTGCGGATAATAATAGTATACCTCTATAATTTGTAAAGCGTACAGTTTATAAGGTTTTCAAATAATACACAGGTCGATCAGAGAGGGGTCACAAGATGTGGAGCAGGAGTGTGTTTAACCAGCTAGCTACATGAAACATCAGCATCTTCACATTTCGCAATTTGCTCAGAGGGACTGAGCACCTTTGTGTTTGTCGAGAGTGGGACAGACTCACCCACGAGACACGCCATTATAGCACCCAGTAGTTTGAGAACCGTTTAAAAGCAATGGCGAAAACTTTTTCCCCTAATAGGGACTTAAAACCCTTTACCTAGACTCAAAGCCAAATGCCTTTGTCCTTTGCATTAAAGAGATTCCCATCTCCAAAATGAAAATCTAGGTTGGAAAAAAATTAACAAAATGTAATTCTGCACAGCAATGCATGATGGGTCACTTTCCGCCAAGGTGATCATTGTAAGATATTCAAATTTTGAAGAGAGATTTACCCAGAAATGTCTTCTTCGCGGAAAAAGCTGGACGTGGAAGATGACGTCAATAGGTCAGAGAAGTGTTTGGTTTGGCGTGATTTTAAGACCAGGGCTTGATAGTCACAGGCTTACAATCAGCAAAGGGGGAGAAGGGGGAGGGGGGTCAGAGCAAAACTTGCTCAGGACTAAGAGCTTTAACCACAAAAAACGGCAATGTTGAACTCAGTGTAAACTTTGGTAAAAACTGTCAAGACAACATTGAAACGCAAGTTCTAGTCCAGATTAAAGGGAAGAAAGACACGTCTGGTCAGGCACAAAATACTGATCAGACATGTTAGTCAAGGTCAGGCAAAATATACTGGCCCAGACCCTCACCTTGGCTTCCTCGTAGCCTTTCATGGAAACGGGCTGTTTGTATGGCAGCCTGGCTAACAAGGTGAGGGATCGACGTGATCTCTGTAGTAGTGAGTGACACACAGGTGAAGCTAAGCATAGCACAACAGCACGGAGGACGCCAGTCCACCTTCGTCAGCACGCTTGAGATGTCAGGAAAGCTATGACAAACAGCCATCGAACGTCCTTTATAAGCCGCACAAAAGAGTAAATATACCCTTTGTGGTCATTCCTTCAACTACAGCAACAGTAATACAGATTATTCAGCGACTACAAATAGTCGGAAGCAGTCGTATATTTTCAAGTCTACGTTAAAATGCAAGCTGTGTTTATCAAGTCCGATTTTTAAAAAAGAATTCAAATATTTTCAAACCCATTAAAAGTCTAGGAATCGGCGAAGAAGAGGATGGTGAAATTCGACTCGAGTTCAAGTCAGGTTTTCCAAAGAGATTGCTTCATACCTACAGACGAGTCATCCTCTCCAGAAATTGTGTTAAAATCATTAATTTAGTCTCGGGCTGGGAAAAGATAGAAGTGTTAGGAATTCTGTTTGTTTAAAGGTTATAGGTGAGGGCTCGACTTCATCGTACGGGGTTTCTCCATTTGGCTCCATCTCTCTCCGCAGAACAGAATCCCACCTGCCGACAGCATCGCACAAAGCACGAACTCCGTGGCTCCAGCAATGAACCAGGGGATCTCAGGAAAAATTGCCATCATGAACCGACCGTCGCAGCTCGAATTCGAGCCCTGACCGTCTGAACATGAAGCAAACAGCTTGACCACTTCACCACAAAGACCCCGAATTCTGTTTGTACTTAGTGACCTTAGAGAGGGCCTCTAGTACTTTAGTGCGGACCTTACAGCAGTGTTTTCACGAAACGTTTGATATACTTGTTAGATAGTTCAAGGCAGAATATTATTATTATTATTATTCCTAATTTAAATGTAACCAGGATTATGAAAATAGTGTGTAAGGCTGTTATATGGTGACGTGATGTAGCATTCACCAATTACACTGGTACAAGAATGCAATGGCGTATATGCTTAACAGAACAGAACATTCAATTAAAATCAACATGGATCATCATCAGGTTAGTCAGTCCGGGGACTGGTGTTGAAGTCTTCTGATTATCTCACGTCACTGTTAATCAGTCCAGGGACTGGTTTTGAAGTCTTCTGATCATGTCACGTCACTGTTAGTCCAGGGATGGTGCTGAAGTCGTCTGATCATGCCACGTCGCTGTTCTCTGTTAGTCAGTCCAGGGACGTTGTTGAAGTCTTCTAATCATGTCATGTCACTGTTAGTCAGTCCAGAGACGGTGTTGAAGTCTTCTGATCATGTCATGTCACTGTTAGTCAGTCCAGAGACGGTGTTCAAGTCTTCTAATCATGTCATGTCACTGTTAGTCAGTCCAGGGACTGGTGTTGAAGCCTTCTAATCATGTCACGTCACTGTTAGTCAGTCCAGGGACTGGTGTTGAAGTCTTCTGATCATGTCATGTTACTGTTAGTCAGTCCAGAGACGGTGTTCAAGTCTTCTAATCATGTCATGTCACTGTTAGTCAGTCCAGAGACGGTGTTGAAGTCTTCTGATCATGTCATGTCACTGTTAGTCAGTCCAGAGACGGTGTTCAAGTCTTCTAATCATGTCATTTCACTGTTAGTCAGTTCAGGGACTGGTGTTGAAGTCTTCTAATCATGTCATGTCACTGTTAGTCAGTCCAGGGACTGGTGTTAAAGTCGTCTGATCGTGTTATGTCACTGTCCTCTGTTAGTCCAGGGACTGGAGCTGAAGTCTTCTGATCATGTCACGTCGTTGTCCTCTGTTAGTCCAGTGATTATTGTTAAAACCCTCTGTTAGTCTGGGGACGTGTTGAAGTGTCCTACTATATCATGGTGCTGGCCTCCGTCCGTCTGGTAACTGGTCTTAAAGTCTTCTGATCATGTCATGACATTGTCCTCTATTCCCAGCAGATCTCTTCAGCTCAGTATAAGTCTGCAACCTGATGTTCTTGCACACCTGTATGATGTAGTTGTTTCTTGGACATCAACTTTTTCTTTTTCTCTGAAATTTGTCTTCTAGTAATTTCAATACCAAACCTCCATACCTCATGTTATGACCAAGCCAAGAAATCCACCTTTCTGTATACTCATCATTAATTGTCTAAGTGACTCTATATCTTTAAGCACTTGTTCATTTGATCTTGTTTTCCATCCAGCTCACTCTTTTCATCCAGTGATAGCACCACAGCTAAAAAGTATTTTTATTTTCATCCTTTCTGTTCATGTAGAGGTACAAATTTAATGTCGACATAATGAAGCATGTAAAGAGAGGGCATAGGGAAGAACACGGACAAACCGGGTTAACAGATGAAAAATATCATCTTTCCAGGGATTTGAAGAACACTTGTGATGATCAACTACTGTTTTAATATGTTTGATATGATTTGTACAGTGAACCAGCAATAACAGAATACAGAAACATGCTTCAATACATGAAACATCAATTTGTCAGACCAACAACGGACTCTTAGGTTATATCAACATAACAAATCAATACATAACTTCAGTTCAATTAGTTTTAAAACAATGAAATGCAAACAGAAAATATATATAAAAAGTGGGGATGTTTATGTCAGTTTGTTTGAATTACAATTTGTGGAGCGTGCACATGATACGACCGTCAAAGTGGTATGTCTGTTCTTGTCAGCTTCATGGTCTGAACTGGTTCAGAGAGTGCTCCATGTGTGGCAAAGACGAGATGGGGCTACTGCCAGGTAGGATCAATACCAGATGGGACCACTGCCAGGTAGGATCATTACCAGATGGGACCACTGCCAGGTAGGATCAATACCAGATGGGACCACTGCCAGGTAGGATCAATATCAGATGGGACCATTGCCAGATAGGATCAATACCAATTGGGACCATTGCCAGGTAGAATCAATACCAATTGGGACCACTGTCAGGTAGGATCAATACCAGATGGGACCACTGCCAGGTAGGATCAATATCAGATGGGACCACTGCCAGGTAGGATCAATATCAGATGGGACCACTGCCAGGTAGGATCAATACCAATTGGGACCATTGCCAGATAGGACCAATGTGTCAGCCAAAAGTTGTGCAAAGTGAAGTGGTACAGTAACCATCTCTACATTTCCATTGCTTGATGAATCACTCTGCATGTCTCACAGTGGTGTGTGTGTAGTGAATGTTTGCAGAATTTGTCATAAACGCACCTACCAGAAAATGATTGAGACTGCGCTTGGTGGTGTCGTGTGTATCTGTATTGAGAAAGTCAGCACGCCTGGTGCAACGAAGGCAGGTAGTATAGAAGAACTCAACCTTCTATCTTATTCAAAGCCTGTCTATTGCAGCAAGTTGGGTACTGGCCTGACCTGCCCGATGCAGTGCATGACTTATCAACAAGCACCTATATTAATCTGTTGAAAATCATCAGGGCCATTTACCGATGGATATGGGTCTCTCCCTCTCAACCCTGTATATTGATGGTAAACCCACCAAGCTCCTCAGAATTGTTAGCTCCACAATTGGCTTTGCTCATTGTCAGATGTATATAGCTTAACGTAACGTCTTTATACTGGTTTAGAAGACTGCAGAGTCTGTATACAACCAGTTTCATTTACATTTCCTTGCTCTAAAAGCTATGCGCATCAAATCTATTCTTTAATGCATTAATTGTCCTTGCCTCCACTACTTCCTGTGGCAATGCATTCCATGCATTTACCACTCCCTGACCAAAAATAAAAAAATGCTCCCTTATTGTAAGCAAAGTGCCAGTAGCTTTCTATTTCCGCCCGGATTAAGAAAGAAATCCACAGACCTCTCTCTCTCTCTCTCAGTTACTCCTCTTCTACCTCCAGGGCGGGTGTGTGTGTAGAAGTACTTTTGTATATACTTGAAACCGTACAGACAAACAGGTGATTGATCTGTTGTGTCTTTGAGTGATGGAGAGACGATGTCCTTTTTTTGGCTTTCATTGTTGGCTACTTTTGGGTAGCAATCTTGTTACCTTTATTATTTCTGTCCAGGCAGTGGCCAACAACCTGCTCCTTTTTATTTGGAACTGTCAAGGGTTCTTTTACATCCACATCCACAGGACCTCTAGGGTTATTGTACATCTCCGATAGGACTAGGCGCCTGATCTCAACTCCCTTGAGACCAGCGGACACGTGAAACTTATGGAATTCGAAATAGCCACGGTTTCACACTTTGTACTATTAGAGGCAAGTGCAACAGCTCTCAGTTAGAGTGACCTCTTATCTAAATAATACAAAAGCTAATTGCCCAAGGAAGTTGGTTAAAACAAACTGCAGCACTGGCCCCATGGACTGAAAGGGGGCATATGATGATCTCTAAACTACTTCACTAGTAAAGCCGTGTCTAGCACATTACAGTGTCATATACTACACAAACCTGTACGCTACTGGTTGGTACGGTCAAGTTGTTCTCAAATCAGAACATGAAATGTATAAAAGAGAAATATAAACAATTCATTGCTTGGTACGAAGAGTGTGCGTTAATGAAATTCAGACTAGAATATTCTGGAAATATACCATAACAAAACCTTAAGATATGGCTCTGTTAAATGAAAGCTGTTCAAGAACTTACATATGCAAAAATCGTGCTGGTGTACATAATCAGATTCCCAGGATACATATGAACACTAACATATGGCCAGCAGCAATAACATGAAAGCTGTTCGAGAACTTACATATGCGAAATCGTGATGGTATGCATAATCAGATTCCCAGGATATATATGAACACTAACGTATGGCTGGGAGCTATAGCATGAAAGCTGTTCGAGAACTTACATATGTGAAAATCGTGATGGTATGCATAAACAGATCAGATTGTAGGATACATATGAACACTAACGTATGGTCGGCAGCGATAACATGAAAGCTCTTCGAGAACTTACACTTGCAGATTTTCTGATGGCATGCATAATCATAATTTCAGGACACATATGAACACTAACATACGGCTGGCAGATAACATGCATACAGTGTAAAAAAAAAAAAAAAAAAAAAAAAAACCCAGTGAAAATCAGAGGTGAGCAGCAGAGTGGTTCAGCCTCACTTGCATCAAGCCCAGATTTCAGCAAATGAGAAACATCAAGGCACACACCTGCAAACCATTAACTACCATCAGCTGCTCACAACATCAGACAATCGTATCCGACAGCTTGTTGACACAGTACACTCATTATTATCTACAAAAGGACTATCATCCATAAGAATCTATTAATTATAAAAACTACAAATTAATTTGTTAATTTGTAGACAGGGCAAAGTGAGAAAACAAATATAATTACACCAGAGCATGTATTTCCAATTCGAATATTACATGGGCCCAAAAGGGGAACAAAAGAAATGTAATGCTGTAATCTGCCGGGCATGCCATAAAAAGGCAAAAAAGGAGGGTTGGGCATGGGGCTGGCTGTCCATACTGTAGAGACATTAAGCTACTGAACTTGTGATAACAGAATGGTTATTACGGCTGTGAGATATGGAACCTTGTGAAGTTTTGAGAACTGAAAAGGGCAATGGAATGAAGAACAATGAAAGTCTCTTATTTCCTTTACAGGAGTTCTCTTCAACATGTGTGCCACTAGTGGACCATTTTAGCTTTCAGATGGGTAGTCTTAGTCAACCTGTACTTCAACGGGGGCAGATGCCTGCACAGCTCTAGTGTGCGCTGGATGTAACGAGGTGGATTTCCTGCTTAGCAGGCTAGGCTGAAGCAACTTATTACTTTGCCGCGGAGGGTCGTTAACCAATGAGCGAGTCCATCTTAGACTCAAACAGTAGAGAAAAGCAGACTCGCAGCCTGTTGGGCGTCATCTATGCTGCTCTAAACAAACCACCTAACCATAGCCGGTAATGTGCCATGTCACACAGTTAGTCACCTCTTATCACATTCTCTCTGTGCTGCTATTCCTGTCCTAGTCATACAAAAAGACCCCGGCTGAAGTCTTGGGTTGGCGGTAGCTGAATAATTACATGATATATTAAAAACATCTAAAATACTCAGACTCTGTAGTCAATCGCAGAATTTTCTTCAGTCTAAAGTAAGGAAAATTGACCCTCACCAAAGTCATAAAAATGGACGCCAGGTACAAAAAGGTTGAGGAGCCCTGATTCACACCCTAAGCCTTAAAACCAAAAACACACATTTATAAGAGCAGGGCAACACTTCTTTGCCTTATCCATTTACTTACTAATGAGATTGAAATGCTATTCTAGTACAGAATAAAAGTTCAAGATTGCACTGAACATAGCAGTGGTTATGGTACCGAAACAAAATATAATTTTTTTTTTGGGTGGGGAGTGGTCTAGAGGGGACTGTGTGGCTATAACATTAGGTCTTGGTTAACAGAGCGGCATATATGGCATCTAACTTGCTGCGCTTCCACCCGCACAAGTCCGCAAAATAGACGACTGTATATTTCAGGGGCTAACAACCGAACGGTTGGTAACAGATAACATATACTCGGATTGACCTGGCAAGTCAATAGCGGATTTTAGCCTGCCAAAGAAGATAAAGATCACACCTCACCACATTATCTAATGACATAATTGAACTGAAGATAGCGACAGGCTAGTGTATAATGGGTTAAAATACCAAATTCATTTCAGGTACCATCACTACAGCAAAGGTCAGCTGCAATGGATCCCCAAGGTCCTCTGTCTTTGGCTTGACAGTACTTCTTCTTCTTCGTACGCTGTCAAACATCAACCTGTATTTTTTAGAAAAAAGCAGCGGTCATCCTGAGGCTGTCGACACTGCCATAGAGCTTGTCTAGTGTTGCCTCTGGTCCTCGTATGTCGGGCAGTTTTGCAGCAGATGTTCAGCTGTCATTTTCCCGGTACCACAAGTGCCACCTATCTTCAGTTTATTGAATAGGTGGTACCTCAGTCTGTTGTGGCCTGTGCGGAGTCTGAAGGCCACGACCTGCTCTCTTCTGTTCAACTGGTAATAAGCATAATTTTTCGTGTAGCCAGTATGTTCTGTTTCCCATTTGGCTCTAATAAGCCTTTTGGACTCTTCGTAGGTCACACTAGAATCTGGTTGTGGTAGTCTTGCACCTTTTTTTGCCAGTCTGTCTGCCTCCTCGTTGCCTTGGATGTTACAGTGTGATGGAACCCACTGTACTACTACTCTTTTTGGTGCGGACTGCTGGCATAGTTGACAGAGTACTGCTCTTAAATCATTGTTCAGTATTTTTCTGGCTTTTTAGTGCTGTGACTACGGCCATGGCATCTGTAAACAGGACTACCTGGCTTTCATTTCTTTTGCCTGTCAGCACTGCTTCTACTGCAGCCCTTAGTGCCTCTGCCTCCGCTCTGAAATTGCTTGAGAATTTTCCAGTTGCCACTGACAGTGTTATTTTTCTACCATTTGGTAGGCTCAGGAACACCCCTGCCCCTTCGTTCTGTGTTGTGTTTGTTATAGAGCCGTCGGTGTATGCATGGGTCATGTCCATGCTTGGGTAGTTTTTCATTATGTACCTCAGTGTTATGTCTCTTCATTCTTTTTCAGTCTGACTGTTCTTGTTTCCAATACCTGGTATATTTTCTACCACCTCCGGAATGATATGCTGCTTCCAGGTAGGTTTGCGTACAGTAGGGATGGGCTTTGGTGTTGTTAATGTGTGTTCATAGGGTCTTCGCTCATCTTTGCTTTGGCTATTTCTGCAAAGTTTCTCCGCTTTAGTTTCCCATTTCCAAATCTATTTAGTCTCTGATGCATTGGATGGTCTGCCAGTCTTCTGAGTTTCTCTGCTTGCTGCTGGGCTCTGCAGTCTCTTCTGTCGGTCATGGATTGCAGATTTGTAATCTTTTCTTCTTCTTTGTACGCAGTCAGACAGTAACCATTATTTTTTCGAAAAAAGCAGCCGTCATCCTGAGGCTGTCAACACTGCCATAGAGCTTGTCTAGTGTTGCCACTGGTGATGGCTACATCTGCTCTCTCTGATCCTTGTATGTCGGGCAGTTTTGCAGCAAATGATCAGCGGTCATTTTCCCGGTACCACACGGGCATTCGTCGGTGTCACCCATCTTCAATTTGTTGAATAGGTGGTACCTCAGTCTATTGTGGCCAGTGCGAAGTCTGAAGACCACGACCTGCTCTCTTCTGTTCAACTGGTAATAGGCATCGTTTTTGGTGTAGCCAGTATGTTCGTTTTCCCATTTGGTCATGTATCTAGCTCTAATAAGCCGTTTTGACTCTTCTTATGTCATACTAGTATCTGATTGTAGTAGTTTTACACCTTCTTTTGCCAGTCTGTCTGCCTCCTCGTTGCCTTGGATGTTGCAGTGAGATGGAACCCACTGCACCACTACCCTTTTTGGTGCGGCCTGCTAGCATAGTTGACAGAGTACTGCTCTTAAATCATTAAGTTCAGTATTTTGCTGGCTTTTTAGTGCTGTGACTACGGCCAGAGCATCTGTAAGCAGGACTATGTGGCTTTCATTTCTTTTACCTGTCACCATTTCTTCCACTGCCGCCCTCAGTGCCTCTGCCTCCGATCTGAAATTGCTTGTGTATTTTCCAGTAGCGAATGAAAGTGTTATTTTTCTGCCATTTGGTAGCTCAGGAATGCTCCTGCCCCTCCGTTCTGTGTTGTATTTGTTACGGAACCGTCAGTGTATGCATGGGTCCAGTCCATGCTAGGGTAGTTTTCCGTTATGTAACTCAGGGTAGTATCTCTTCTTTCTTTTTCAGACTGGCAGTTTTTGTTTCCAATACCTGGTATATTTTCTACCACCTCTGGAAATATATGCTGCCTCCAGGTAGGTTTTCGTACAGTAGGGATGGGTTTTCGTGCATCTTTACTTTGGCTATTTCTGCAAAGTTTCTTCGCTTTAGTTTCCCATTTCCGAAATTGTTTAGTCTCTGGTGCATTGGATGGTCAGTCAGTCTTCTGAGTTTCTCTGATTGCTGCTGGGCTCTGCAGTCTCTTCTGTCAGTCATGGATTGCAGTTTTGTAATCTTTTCAAGTTCTACAATTGGCGTTGACTTCATGCCTCCTGTTATAACTCTCATGGCTTGGTTTTGGAGTTTGCTAACTTTATCGAAGTTCGCCTTTGCTGCTGTTGTCCATGCCGCAATGCCATACTCGAGAACTGGTCTCACTCTTCCAGTGTACAGTTTCTTTAGTATACTTTCATCTGCGTGCCAGCTTGACAGTACGATCTGTTAGACTGTTCCTGTTAATCTTACAATGTTATCCTCCCACCTATAGAGTTGCTTAGCTGCCATATTTTTTTTTTTTGAGTTCACCATATTTCTCTATTTCCCAAGGCGGTGTGCGTTGCACTGTGGTTTTTATTTTGTGGCTTTCAGCCCAGTGCATCCAACTTCAGCATGCATTTTATGTAAGGGTCTGTTTCCTCCTGCATTTTCTAAGGGTTTGCTTCCCCGGAATAATGGTCGGTGCTGTGATGGAGATCGAACCCAGCACCTTCGGATTGTGAGCTGTGTCAATTAACCCCTTGTCCCCTATCTGCCATATATGTCTTTCACCTTTCTCTCAAGTATCATTTTCAGCAAGGTGTTTTGTCTTTTTATGTGACCAAAATAACTGAAAAGTGTCAAAGACTAATTTCATTCATCAATTCTCTTTATATCCCTTATG
The DNA here is from genome assembly GCA_036924085.1 of Ariolimax columbianus. Taxonomy (NCBI): domain Eukaryota; kingdom Metazoa; phylum Mollusca; class Gastropoda; order Stylommatophora; family Arionidae; genus Ariolimax; species Ariolimax columbianus. The sequence goes on along the minus strand of JAVGWX010000004.1, from coordinate 87,277,045 downwards.
TCTCCAAGATTTCATTACTTTCGTTTCTTTTGAGTAGAAGCGACCCATTCTTCATTTAAAAGGCATACATTTTCTTCAATCGTTTGTTTTGTCCATAATTTCTAATTTGTGAGTCTCATTTGCCACTTTCCATTATTATATTTCCAAGAAAGAAGATCTTGACTATATCCAGTATTTGACTATCTATTTTTACCTGCAGGGTAGATGTCATGTCTACTCTGATCATTTTCATAGTTTTCCTTTTCGCAGCATTAATGTCCTATCCATGCAATTAACTTCTGTTCTTTATTGAATCACTAATTACAAAGAAAATATTCTATGGCGAGCTTGAGTCAGGCAAGCGAGCTCGCGGTGGCCAAATAAAACGTTACACTCTGAAAGCTTCACTGAAGAACTGCGACACTAACCCTGATAATTGGGAGAACATTGCTGCTGATCGCTCTGCCTGGCGAAGTAAAATCTCTTCTGGCACGACACATATGGAGCAGACAAAAATCAAGCAAGCTGCACGGAGACGAGCGACACGAAAGGCAAGAGACAAGTTGCCTCTGTATTAAAGTCAGACAGTGTTTCTCTGCCCTCAGTATGACAGACGCTTTCGGGCTCGGATTGGTTTAATCAGCCCCCTACGAACCCATTCCAGGATTGACAGATGACAATGTGGTCCTCTTCGGAAATGATGGACAAACAACAACAATTCCTCTAGTTGTTTTTTGCTTTCAACCAGCAGAACTGTGATCTCCGAATACATCTAATTATTTAGTGACACCCCACTGACGAGTACTGGCACTTCTGCTCTTTGTCGAGTAATGTGTTCGGTGTAAATCTAAAACAGATGAGGGGAAAGCATGCATCCTTGACACATTTCGTTTTGTACATCCAAATTCATCACACCCAAGTCTCATTCAAGAACGCCATTGTTGAAGACCTTGCCATCATCTGATTTCCTTAATGTATTTAAAATTAACAATGAATATCCTCACAAAAAATGTCAACAGCAAAACTAGACCTGTATTCCAGTTACTAATGTGTAGCATGAGAAATGATAGGCCAATGATGACACTTGTTAGGAGTCTTTTGCTGGTAAAATTCCGTAACTCGGCATTTTCCAACATGGTCTGTGACCTCTGATAGATTTAATTCTGTATTACTTACATTGATGACATATTTTCTATTAAAATCAAGTGTGTTAACATAGAAGACTAGTAATTTATGCGAGGTTTTTAATGTGACTTCGTGAGGTAATGAGGGTTGGACTTCAGGAAATTGTTATTGAGATCAGGGAATTCCTCGATCTGTTAAAGGCTGGAAATCACTACCTTATGTCTTTCGTGCAATGAGGCTCATTGGTCAACTGGAAAACCAAAAGTTCAATTTGAGAATGTCTGTTACTTCACGTTTTATTTTTTCGGAGTGAGAATGGTGGTGTGTCTACCTATTGAGAATGGTGGTGTGTCTACTTATTGAGAATGGTGGTGTGTCTACTTATTGAGAATGGTGGTGTGTCTACTTATTGAGAATGGTAGTGTGTCTATTTATTGAGAGTGGTGGTATCTCTACTTATTGAGAATGGTGGTGTGTCTACTTATTGAGAATGGTAGTGTGTCTATTTATTGAGAGTGGTGGTATCTCTACTTATTGAGAATGGTGGTGTGTCTACTTATTGAGAATGATGTCTCTACTTATTGAAAATGTTGGTGTCTTCTTTTTCAGGATGGTGTCTCTAGTTATTGAAAATGATGTAGTTTTTACTTTTTCAGAACAATATTGCTACTTTTTCAGAACGATCCCACTACTTTTAGAAAATTGTGTCGCTGCTGTTCAAGAACGGTGTGATTACATTTTGAGAATAATGCTAGCTTTCAAGTGAAGTCATTGACACATTTCTAACATAGGTCGGTGCAGATGTTAACTTTCATGGAATTTTAAAAAAAACTTTTTTTTTTTTTTCTGGAAAAAACCTGATGCAAACAAAATTGATCTTTTATGATCTTAAATTTAGATGCCTCAGATTTTCAATAATGCATGACGGTATTTGCTACAAACAAGAACACTAATAAACAATCATTGTTAACATGAGAAATGATATATTTCAGAAAGATGGTCTAAGTAACAAGGCCCTCGACCAGACAATAAGTCATGATTTGGAATCCCAACAACTTCAGACTCAAGCGAAGCAATCTCAACTTTGGTCTGATGTATGCAGAACGAAAGACCAGTTGCCACAATTATCATGGGAAGATTAGAGCCAGGAAGACCCAAAGTTCACTGGGATGACAAACACAGACAATCTCTGAGAGACACGGACCAGGTCACAAGGAAGACAGTGGATAGAATAGTCTGGTACTCTCACTGACAAACCTTTACACCCCCCCCCCCCCTCCCCCCAGGTTAGATACAACTGATAGGATAGTCTGACACTCTCTCTCTGGCAAACCTCTACACCCCAGATTATAAAAACAGTATATCCAAACCACTTGCCTACCTGCTGCCTCCCAGTATATCCAAACCACTCAACCAGCTGCTGCCTCTCAGTACATCCAAACCACTCAACCACCTTCTGCCTCTCAGTACACCCACACCACTCAACCACCTGCTGCCTCCCAGTACAACCAAACCATTCTGACACCTGCTGCCTCCCAGTACAACCAAACGATTTTGACACCTGCTGCCTCCCAGTACAACCAAACCATTCTGACACCTGCTGCCTCTCAGTACACCCACACCACTCAACCGCCGGCTGCCTCCCAGTACAACCAAACCATTCTGACACCTGCTGCCTCCCAGTACAACCAAACCATTCTGACACCTGCTGCCTCCCAGTACAACCAAACTACTCTGACACCTGCTGCCTCCTAGTACAACTAAACTATTCTGACACCTGCTGCCTCCCAGTACAACCAAACCATTCTGACACCTGCTGCCTCCCAGTACAACCAAACCATTCTGACACCTGCTGCCTCCCAGTACAACCAAACCATTCTGACACCTGCTGCCTCCCAGTACAACCAAACCATTCTGACACCTGCTGCCTCCCAGTACAACCAAACCATTCTGACACCTGCTGCCTCCCAGTACAACCAAACCATTCTGACACCTGCTGCCTCCCAGTACAACCAAACCATTCTGACACCTGCTGCCTCCCAGTACAACCAAACCATTCTGACACCTGCTGCCTCCCAGTACAACCAAACCATTCTGACACCTGCTGCCTCCCAGTACAACCAAACCATTCTGACACCTGCTGCCTCCCAGTATAACCAAATAATTCTGACACCTGCTGCCTCCCAGTACAACTAAACTATTCTGACACCTGCTGCCTCCCAGTACAACCAAACCATTCTGACACCTGCTGCCTCCCAGTACAACCAAACGATTTTGACACCTGCTGCCTCCCAGTACAACCAAACCATTCTGACACCTGCTGCCTCTCAGTACACCCACACCACTCAACCGCCGGCTGCCTCCCAGTACAACCAAACCATTCTGACACCTGCTGCCTCCCAGTACAACCAAACCATTCTGACACCTGCTGCCTCCCAGTACAACCAAACTACTCTGACACCTGCTGCCTCCTAGTACAACTAAACTATTCTGACACCTGCTGCCTCCCAGTACAACCAAACCATTCTGACACCTGCTGCCTCCCAGTACAACCAAACCATTCTGACACCTGCTGCCTCCCAGTACAACCAAACCATTCTGACACCTGCTGCCTCCCAGTACAACCAAACCATTCTGACACCTGCTGCCTCCCAGTACAACCAAACCATTCTGACACCTGCTGCCTCCCAGTACAACCAAACCATTCTGACACCTGCTGCCTCCCAGTACAACCAAACCATTCTGACACCTGCTGCCTCCCAGTACAACCAAACCATTCTGACACCTGCTGCCTCCCAGTACAACCAAACCATTCTGACACCTGCTGCCTCCCAGTACAACCAAACCATTCTGACACCTGCTGCCTCCCAGTATAACCAAATAATTCTGACACCTGCTGCCTCCCAGTACAACTAAACTATTCTGACACCTGCTGCCTCCCAGTACAACCAAACCATTCTGACACCTGCTGCCTCCCAGTACAACCAAACCATTCTGACACCTGCTGCCTCCCAGTACAACCAAACCATTCTGACACCTGCTGCCTCCCAGTACAACCAAACCATTCTGACACCTGCTGCCTCCCAGTACAACCAAACCATTCTGACACCTGCTGCCTCCCAGTACAACCAAACCATTCTGACACCTGCTGCCTCCCAGTACAACCAAACCATTCTGACACCTGCTGCCTCCCAGTACAACTAAACTATTCTGACACCTGCTGCCTCCCAGTACAACCAAACCATTCTGACACCTGCTGCCTCCCAGTACAACCAAACCATTCTGACACTCCCAGTACAACCAAACCATTCTGACACCTGCTGCCTCTCAGTACATCCAAACCATTCTGACACTTGCTGTCATTCAGTACATTTAACCTAGACCAACCCTGAGTCCAGAGCCCTCGCCTGCCAATTTTCCCCTCATTATCATGACCCGATGTCGCACTAGTTTATCATACATGACCAAATTGGGCTACTGTAGAAATCGACTCAAATCAAGTCTGTTTGCTTTGATGAATACATCACATCCTTCTACACATGTTTAACCAGCGAGAAGCCTTTTGTGTTAGATAATGTGTAAGAAGATAATAAAGTGTTTCAAATTCATTTTAATCTTCGAGAGGAATCGCAGGTCTCAGGCATATCGTCCACGTGCTTGGTTGATAAGCCAATGGTGCGAGGCTACCATCTGAGGGATTACGGCCGAACGCCTCTAAGCCGGAATCCAGCCCTAAATCTCAGCACCACTGTGATGGGAGCTACGATATGGTTGGGACCTGGGGCTCGCGTCTCAGCCCGACCCGATCGAGCCGCAGAAAGGTCTCTGCCGCCCGCCGATCAAAGCGGGCGGCAAGCTGCTCGATATTCACCCCATACGGCGTTGAGGTGTGAAACCACTAGTAGAAGACTTAGTTCTCGGTCGGGGTGTCGTAAGCAGTAGAGCAGCCACCTCACTGCGAACTGTTGAGACTCAGCCCTTGATCATGAGATATGTCCGCACACCAGGCGAACAACATCTCCGTGCTATGACCAGGCTTGTCCCTTGGTTAAATGCACTCCTGCCTCGCTCTTTACCTATGTCTGCTATCAGTCATCCCAATGGACGCAGAAGAGATGCAGGCCAGTGGACATTGCACCTCTGCCCTATTGTGACAACCTCCCAGGTGGTGGGGAATGCTAGGCGTACCATCACTGCAGATGAGCCGAGAAAATAAAAGGAGTAAGGAGATACCTCACTCACATGCATATGCTACATTTCTGGCAGGACGTGACGATCCTGGGACACAGACACACTGGACTGCCTCTCTTCCGAGATACTTGAAAAACTAGTACATACAGTCCATTATATCATATCATATCATTGCCACACCCTATAGACACGAGTAGGGAAGACTCGATAGTCCTGCAAGACAACTTCCCTAAGAGAGACAACTCTGACCAAAAACAACTGCTGCCTTGCAGATAGGCTGGTGACAGCCAAAGGCTAAGGAGGGCATCCCTACAGAAACGCCTGTTGAAATCATATATACTGGGCCACAGGCTTAACAAAGTAACACAGTGCAATGTATATCGCTGTAACCAGCGTACGAAGAAGAAGAAATTCATTTGAATCTAACACAAAAGGCTTCTCACTGGTTAAACCTGTGTTAGATTAAAATGAATTTGAAACACTTTATTATCTTCTTTATGCAGGTTGAAGCCATTATCGCGAAGATGAAGTTTAAGTTCTTGCAAAAGATCTTTGTGAGGTTAATCTGTTTAGTTTCTTTATGTCAAAGAAATAAAAATGTTTTCAGTGTAAACTAACAAATATTCCGATCGTGTTCAGAACACTTTCAGTGCTTTGTGGTGATTTTGTATGAATTATTGCGAAGCGACATTGCCTAATCGGTGAGTCTAAATGTTTGAGCTTTATTTTATAAATTTTCATCTTCTTGGATCTCAGAAACTAACACACACACACACAACAAAACAAAAACAATAACATCAACAAGTTCTTTATTCATTTATGTCTCTACACACAACAAAATCATGTCTATAAACAAACAAAAAGGCTACAGGCTGTCAAAGTCAATAACCATAGTAAAACGTGACGTGCTAAAAATAATGTGATCGCAGATGAAGTTATTTTTATGCAGTTTGGTTAAGGTTAAAGAGCTACATACTCTTACACATGCTACAATCCTGATAGGCTACCTCTCAAAGAAATGCATTACCTTTTCTAATAATAGCTTTGTAATCTTTCTACACAGCTTCTGATGATGATGTGCGAGCTAGTAGCATCTATTTGCAATATTTTCTTCTGATACATTCACTCTCTACTTTTCCTTTTCTCTACAGTTTTCAGCAAGTCTTTTTCAAGTGACCAAAATATCTTATACTCTGACCTTGATTTCATTTACTGATTCTATTTTTACTCTAAACCTCCGTGGAGGAAGATTAAAACGTTTGGTTAGGCGCAACATACTGATTGGACATGTTAGTCAGGGTCAGGCAAAATATACTGGCCAGGACCCCCTACCTCACCGTCCTTCCTGGAAAAGGGCTGTTTTCATGGCATCCTGGTTAATGAGATGGGGGATGACGTGATCCCCGTAGTAATGAGCGATATGCAGATGAAGCCAAGCATAGCACAACTGCCTGGAGAACCCCTGTCCGCTTTCATCTGCACACTCGGGATGTGAGGAAAGCTACAACAACCCACCACTTAACATCCTTTTCAGGATGCATAAAAGAGTAAACTTACTCATTGTTGGCATTCGATAACAACTCCAGACCTCTCTTAAACTTCCTATTTGTTTTCTTTTCTTTGTCAGATTTGTCTCATTCATCTAATCTATCCACATTTCAAAAGCCTGAATTCTCACTTCTTTCTGTCAGATCTGTCTCATTTATCTAATATATCCACATTTCAAAAGCCTGAATTCTCACTTCTTTCTGTCAGATCTGTCTCATTCATCTAATATATCCACATTTCAAAAGCCTGAATTTTCACTTCTTTCTGTCAGATCTGTCTCATTCATCTAATATATCCACATTTCAAAAGCCTGAATTCTCACTTCTTTCTGCAAGATTTGACTTATTCATTTAATATATCCACATTTCAAAAGCCTCAATTCTCACTTCCAAACGTTTGTTAATTATCCATGTTGCTCCGTCATGAGGTAATGGTAAATATATATAACACTTGATTATTCTCATCTTTAATTTGTGAATTTATTTGTTCGGAGGTCAACATCTGTCCCATGTTGCTGGGAACACATTTTTGCTATTTAATATTCTCTTCCTGATTTCTGTCTCACATTTTCCGTCCTCCGTTACTACATGTCAAAACTGTCAACTCTTGTACAAAACAACAATAGAAATTGAGAATAAAAACAAATGCAAGTTTTGGTAAAAGCTCAAATCTGAGAGTTGGTAACCCAGTTTTGTTTGTAGTTCCTCTAACTGCTACCAATGACGATCATAGTCTGCCTTGGACACATTGATGAAACAATAGCACTTTCGAACATAGATGTGAAGATATCTCATCCAGTCCTGGTGCATGCTAGTGTTTATAGAAGGGGTTGTGTGCACCTCTTCCGTGGTAAGCATGGTGTGGTCGATATGGGTCAACGTTCCGGTAATCCATATCTCCCGGAGGATGGTGAGAAAACTGACCCCCTGAGGGAGGTGGTGGTTGAGGTGGGGGAGGAGGAGGAGGCATTTGATCGAGAGGAAGTGGAGGATGTGGCCTGTTCCTTAAATCCACATCCGAAGGAGGGAAATCCTTTTTGATACCCAAAACTCCAGAAGGTTTCTCAAACTCTGTTCCCGGTGGTGGTGGTGGTTGTATCCTGCCTTCAGGTGGATGTGGTGGTGGAGGGAGCACAGTACTTCTTGAGGCTGAGCTGTATGGGACTTGCAGCTCAGGTGAGGGCAGAGAAAATGGTGGATGTAACGGTCTATGTGGTGGAGGAGGAATTGTAGATGGGTGTGGAGGCAGAGGGGGGTAACCATGAGGATCAGCTGGGTGTGGAGGAGGTGGATAGCCATGAGGATCAGGAGGAAGTGGAGGAAAAGTAAGTTGATCTAGAGGATGTTTCAGGAGTGACTTGTGGCCGGGTTGGTAAAGTCTATCACCCTGGCCATGGTAAAATGCTCTGTCATCTCGGTCTTGCTGAGTGGGTGTTAGTCTGGCATCATAATCACCAAAATCAGTCACCTTTGAATCAGTGGTCGTTACAAGGCCAGCAGCTGCCGGCACAACTACTCCTACTACTGCTGGTGTCGGCGGTAATGATGGTGGCAGGGGTGGTAAATCATTTATCTTTCGAAGGTCTATGTCTTGCGCTGAAGCTGTGGAGATTATAGCACTCGTTGCTGTAGATAAAGATGATGCTGGCATTATTACTGAACATGTCTGAGGTGTGGAAGATATAGTAGAAAAGAATGAATGACCACTCAGGTTATCAGTGGGAGATGCTGAACTTGGTTGTGCTGTTGTAGCTACAGAAGATGAAGATGATGTACTACCACTGTCTGTTTTCTGAAACTGGAATCCGCCTTTTTTAAGTCTGTCCAGCAGTTCATCGATGGAAGGAGGGACAGCACTATGTCCCTGCTTAGAATCTACAACATCAAGTTTGGAGTCTTTGCTGCCAGAACTGGCAAAGGCTGCTACTCCAGCTGCCAGATTGTCCTTGCTGGGACTAGACACCTTTGGTTTCTTCAGACTGTCAAGTATTCTTCTAGCCTCATCTTCATCATCCAGCCGTTTCTGTGCCTCAGCTTGCTCATCAAGCAGTTGGCTTCTGGAAAAACTTTGTTCTTTAGATGCTTCCTTCTCTGTATTTCCTTCTTCTCTCTTCATATGCATCTTCTGTTTCCTCTCAAGCGAAGAAAGCTGAGCATTCCCCATCACATTATTCATGAGGACTTTAAGAGCATCTGGAATGCCTTCAGAGCTCTCAGCTTTTGCCTGGGAATCATCAGTCTTCTTATTTTTGCTCAAAAGAAGAGACTTAGAAGTGCTTGAAATGAAAGACTTCTTAGATAAATTGCCCCCCTTCAGAGTTGGCAACTTGAGTTTAAACTCCGTGGTATCAGAAGAGAAGACTTTTGCTGTCGACGCACTGAGGATGGGCTGGGCTTTGACACGAGACTTTGTAAAAGAGAATTTAATACCCCCTGTGTCTTTAGATAGTGGTACTGAGGTGGTTGGTGCTGACAAGGATGATGATGCGGATGCTGTAGATAAAAGTGGTAAGTCTGAAATTAATGGTTTGCTGGTTCCGGCATCTTCAGAAGGCAAGCCAGGTAACGTATTTGAAGACTCATTACTAGGCGTAATGAAGCCAAACATAAATGGTGCTGGTGAAGGTGCTGATGATGGTACTGTCTTGTCAGAGACACTTCCCGCACTGCATGTGTTAGGAAGGGTGGAGGAGACATCCTCCTGTGTGGAAATGGGCGCATCAAGAGAGGATGAGGCAGTTGAAACAGCTCCAGTGTCTGTTTGCCCTACAGCAACCTCACTGTGAATGACCACCAAATCTGGCTTAATAGAATCGTCACCAAGCTTGTGATCCTGATCAACCATGCTGCTCCCACTGCCCACTGAAGACGTTGCCTGTCTGGCAGCCTCTGCTAGCTGGAGCTTTCTCTCCTCAACCTTCTTGGTCAGCTCCACTAGAAGTTTCTGCTGCTCTTGGGGAGAATTGGTTGTGGAGAGGGCAGCCACCATAAGAGATGAGATTTCATGAGAGTCATTACTGCGAGCCATCTTCTCTACCAGTTTTGTGGTGTTACAGCTGGACTCTGAGAAATACAAATAGAAACGGTCAACTAAGAAGCTTATTCCCTTCAGCCTATATATAGAAAGGTTTGACTAAGTTATAAATTATTCAACTTTTTAAAGTTCGCAGGTACCAAAATTGGCCCCTGAAGACCTACAAATGTCTGCCAGTCATGACCAAAATGGACCTCTGATATATGCATTTGTGTTACATGATTTCGTTTACGGAATTCAAATTTTTTGGCTGCATACGCGCATGCACAATTGATATTTAATTATAAGATTATTTCCAGTAAGTCGCGATTAGAGAGTCTTATGGTTTTTGAAAGTCAATGCATTTATCGTAACGAAAGTTGGACTTCAAGACCCAAGAAATTATTAATTATTTGATCAGACCAATGATCACACATCTGGATTACTTGTCGATATTCAACCCACATCCTGATTCAAATTTTTGACTGGCTCACATAATATGAAAGGTAAGTGTAAAGGAATTGACTAATATATTGATGAAATACATGAAGTGTGGATCAAGATGCTGAATAGCACATGAGCTGCAGTGGTCAGTGACCGATAGCTGACTGCTAGCGTCAGGGCCAGCGAACTAGAGCTGCCAAGACCCTTCTACACCTCAACGTGGTGATCCTGGATAACAGGCTGCAGCACGGCAGACTGGCTAAGGAGAAGGGATCGAAGAGGGAATGCTAACCTGGTACTCACAAAATGCTTGCTGAAGTCGGATGTGTTGGACCGAAAGGTGCAAATATCACAGTCAAGCTGTAAACTACGACACAATACATTCTGTTCTCTGGACTACATTCTGCTACTTAAGCCCTTTCAGGGTTTGGTAGTGGGAGATTGAGAACGAACGAAGCCAAGCCAAGCCATACATGAAGTGGTAGGTAACAACACAAATGTTTTCTCCAATTTCCACCTGCACGTTTAACACTTCATGCTAATATATAAACTTTATTATGAATACTTCATGTTGTAAATAGTTTAATTATTTGTCTTATGTTTAGATCGTAATTTTATTAATTTACTCAATTTGTAAATTTTTTGTTGCGTTCGCCTTATTTCTCTAATCCCCAAGGTGGTGTGCGTTGCACTGTGGTTTTTATTTTGCGCCTGTCGACCCAGTGCATTCGACTTCAGCCTGCATTTTATGTAATGGTCTGCTTCTTCCTGCATTTTCTAAGGGTTTGCTTCCCCGGGGTAACGGCCAGTGCTGTGATGGGGATCGAACCCAGCACCTTCAGATTGTGAGCCGTTTCACTTAACCACTAGCCACGCCGTCCCCTAATACTCAATATTAATTCAATTTATTTTTAACAAAACTTTGATGCACGGAGTCCAGCAAATTGGCCCGGATTGAAGGATAAATTTGCAAAATTAGCCTGGAATGAAAAGAATTAATTACATGTTAAGCTTAATACTGATATATATTTTTATTATTAATACTTTACGCTGTAGATAATTTTATATATGTCTTTAGATCATAATTTTAGTTCAATTTTTTTAACCGGTAACCTAGGTGATGTGCTTGGTTCACAATCACTAAATACGGGTTCAAATCATGCTGTGCTGAGTTTGACAGACCAGGCATGTCGTTGGTTTTTCATGACTTGACTGATTTTTCAAGTCGGCCCACCTGTAAATGGGTACTCGACCAAGTCAGGAAATAATTGTTGAGCTGCAGTGATAGCTACGGAATTCATTGTCTATCGTCAGCACCTTCAGCAATAACAAGAACTGAGCACATATGAACCACTTTCGATTTTATCAATTAAATTGTATTGACGGTAAATAGATCTCAAGTGCGTGATACATCACAAAAATAAATGCTTTCAGTTGTCTGCAATATTCCTAATCGAATGAGTTAATTAGAAAACAAAACATGGTAGGATAATAAATACAACCAGACTTACCATCACTCTGAACGACAGTAGCAACACTCGGTACCGAGGATTGCTCAGTCCGAGTTGTCTCTAGGATTGTGCTTGCAGTATCAGCTGAGGAGGGAGGTGATGTTGTGACTCCAGACTGAGAACATGTGGAGATGGTAGTGCTATTGAGCTCAGTGGTGCTAGTGGTAACAATCAGGACACCGGTGTCATCCATCAGGTTCTCGTCTCCTGGGTCGTATGGTTCATCAGCTTCAGCCTCCTGGCTTGGAGAGTAAGGCTCTGCCTCCTTTCCGGGGGAATATGGCTCAGAATCATCTGAAAAATGTATGAGATGTCTATGTCCTTTTGTCTATCAAGTGTTTATCTCTCAAATAACATCTATGTCCATCATCAATTTAACAAATTTTTCTCAGGTTTCTCTTATCGCTGAACATTTAATCTTTCAAATAATTAAATATATTTTTGTCATAGCATTCACAACTACGGTATGTCATATACTTTTTTTCTCGCAAAGGTAAAATAAAAACCTAGCCTGTATAGCGACTGTAGGACCAAGCAGCCTTTATTACTTAGCCCTATACATCCTACAGGTGGATCTGAGCTATGTTTATCGCTGAAATGATTTTTGTTTGTTTCTTCTTTCACATAAACTTGGCTGTGTCTTCAACCATACTGTTAATCCATAAAATAACCACATCTATTTCCTTCATAAGTTTAGCAGTCTCTCAGGTGATAAAAACATATAACAGGTAATGACTCAGTGACTGCACCAGGACAACAACAAAACACCTCGTACATTACAGCCTCAAGGCCTTCATCACGGACAAGGAACGAATGAGAACAACTAACAAACAGCCTGCAACTTAATTTGTTCCATGACAAACCTAGCTCCTACATTTTTCCTGACCTTGGTGACCCATTTTCTTGCTTCTCCCATCATGAATCTAACTTTTTTTTCTAAATTAGGTGATTTCCACACACTTGACCTATACATCAAGAGGACTTACAAGATATTGAGTCTGTGTACCCGCCGCCTACCACTCTAATGTCTCTTAGTCTAATGAAGCTTTTATTCTTTTAACCTTCGTCCGCGTGATAATCTTATTATTGATCCTGCTGACATGGACTGGGGGTGGCCCAGTAGTGGTATAGCGCAACAGTTAATATGTTCATTAAGGTTGCCAACAACTATTCAACCCTTCAATCTATTTATCAAGCAAGGATGATGATAAAGTGGTTTACAATGTCAAGGTCCTGATGTTGGGCTTACATGATATATTGGAGTAACATCTGTGTGTTATGCACAAAATCCCAAATAAACAGTTTGACAGTTTACCAATAATATTTGAGGCGTGTTCAACTAAAACTGAACCCAGTGGCTTTATTACAAACATGAAAGTTACATCATCTGGTGTGACGGAATTAAATATAGCAATTGTTCTGAAGCAAACATACCACAGGGTTAGTTAGAAAAAGTTGCCATAGGCATTCAGGCATGCATCCCACTGCTTGGGTAGATGGTGGATGTCGTCATAAAAATGACTTTGGTTGCTCTTTGAACCACTTGGTCACTGAGGCCATGACATCCGCATCGGAGTCAAATCTTTGTCCCTTCAGAAATATTTTTAAGCGTCTGAACAAATGAAGGTCACAAAGAGACATATCGGGACTATAGGACGGGTGTGGCAGTACTTCCCACCTTTTCTGTGCTAACGCTTTCTGAACAATGTTCGCGACATGTGGACGTGCATTGTCGTGGAACAGAATCACACCACTCGAAAGCATGCCGGGTATTTATTCTTGATTGCTGTATGCAGATTGTCTAGTGTGTCATTGTAGCGGATGGCATTAATATTCACGACAGGCTATTTAAAGTCCACCAACAAAAATCCATCATGGTAAAAAAATGCTGTCAGCATAACCTTACCAGCGGAAATGTGTAACTTGAGTTGTTTCGGTGATCCGTGATGTTTCCATAGCATACTGGCAGTTTTGCTGCTCAGCTCAAAATGGTGGCAGTGCGATTCCTCATCTGCCACTATGCTCACAAGAAACGAATCACCCTCCTCTTCGTATCGCAGCAAGTGGTTCAAACTCCATCCCATGCGTTCTTCCTTATGGTGGTTGATCAGCAACCGAGGTACCCGTTGTGAACACACCTTCCTATACTTCAATTTATTGCTATCCACCATTTGAACTGTCCCTAACGACACCGCGAATTCTTCTGCTAGCAAACATAAGCTCCGGCAACTGTCCATCCAAATTGCTGCATCAATTTTGGTGATGGTATCTTCTGACGCAATAATATGCGCCTGACCTGGTCTCGGAAGATCTTTCGTTAACTCTCGTCCTTCTTTAAACATCGTTGTCCAGTTCTACACTGTTGTCTTCGAGACACTTTTATCACCATACACTGCCTGCATTCTGCGATGAATGTCAACTGGTTGACATCCTTCAGCTGTTAGAAATCGAATCATCGCTCGTTGATCAATTCTTGACTGATTCCGTATCACACCTATTTTTTCAACGGTCTGCTGAGGAAATTATGAGTCGGAGGATAATGAAACTTTGCAAACATGACGGTTTGCATGTGCTGTCTACACCAGAAGTGATGTCATCATGCGTATCATACGTATGTTCACTTATTGCAGTTTGGTCCGGTTTCATTTGAACACGCCTCATATTATTTTTTGTGCTTGAACATTATATGTAACTTTAATTTGAGGTGTGTATAAAATAAACAGAAACATTATCCTAATCCTTTAAGAAAGGAATACATTTTTTTTTCACTTTATGTTTATTTTAGTAAGTGTGTTACACCCACTGAGACCTACCTACTGCAATGTAGTCTTAAACACTTCATCCTCGATGGCTGTGTCTGCTATGGCAATAATTAGCCATTTTTTTTTACTTCCTTCATAGATTTGGACATCTGTCTCAGATTTATTTTGTCAACATACAACAATATGTCAAATACTAGATTATGTGTACGATACAACAATGTGTTAAAAACTAGACTACGTGTACATATAGAACAATATGTCGAACACTAGACTATGTGTACATATACAACAACCTGTCAAAGACTAGACTATGTGTACGATACAACAATCTGTCAAAGACTAGACTATGTGTACGATACAACAATCTGTCAAAGACTAGACTATGTGTACGATACAACAACCTGTCATACACTAGATTTTGTGTACGATAGATACACCATACTGTCAATTTATCTCTTACCTTCCAACTCTTTTTCCTTCTCAATTTTCTTGTGATGATGATGGCGATGATGATGGTGTCGATGCTTCTCCTTATCTTTGGCGTCCTTGCCTGAGAGTTCATCAGCTGGTGGGGTCTTTTCGTTCTTCTTATCATCAAACTTCTCCTTATCTTTATCTTTCTTCCTGACCGTCGGAGTAGGTACATACTCAGCGACCGGTTTGCTAGTGCCTGTGTAGAAGAGTACACAACTGTTGTGGCAAAAAAATTAAATGCTTCTAACGAAATAGTGAGACTATCATCGCCATCAATGAGTGTCTGATTAGCAAAAGCTTTTCAAGACAAAGGTCCGCATAAGACAGATGTGTCGGAGCGAAAGGTGCAAATATTGCAGTCAAGCTGTAAACTAGCGACACAATGCAATCCTGTTCTGGGCTTGGCAGCAGGAGATTGAGAATGAACGCAGAAGAAGAAGACAAAGGTATGGAGTATGACTCCTTTGCCGACATGCTCAAGTTACACTCAGCTGTAAATGGGTATCTGACTAATTGATAAGGGAAGTAAGGCAGCGAGAAAAAAACTGGCCATCCCACCGCATATACAAGCTTTGTATAATGATGTCTCTAACACTTCATCTCAGGCAGCAGTGTCTGCCTTGCGACTACAGTCACCTGTTACCTTACACATTTCAAACATTCAGTAACCAACAATCGTCCACTTCCTTGCTCCTCACGAAACTGCCCATATTTGGAGACATTTAACTTAAAAGGAGAGAGGAGAGGTAAATGAGAAAGAGAAAGTTGTGAGCTTGACACACACACAAAGTGACGCCATATGGCAAGAGCAGTAGGACAAAAGAAGAAGAAGAAGAAGCAAGTACAATTCTCATCTAGAACAAATATGACATCTCATCTCCTCAGTAGACAGCCTAGTTGATGATTTATTTATCACTGTGGTCTCCACATGCTACTGTATTGTAACCAACTTCATCAAAGTGTGTGGGCCGGTTTTCAAGGCAACCTGACTAACGAGATGTGGATTGATGTGATCCCTATAGTAGTGAGCACCACGCAAATGAAGCCAAGCATAACAAACCTGTCTGGAGGACCGCGGTCCACCTTCATCAGCATGTTCGGGATGTGAGGAAAGCTACTTCAACCTGCAACTTAACGTCATTTTCAGGGCACACAAAAGAGTAAACTTACTCATTGTGGGCATTAAACAACACAAGCATCATTTATCAAACTGAATCCCCATGGAATATAGGCCCAAAACCTGTTCCTGTGAGCAGTCTTGAGTTCCACTTACGTGACTCCAGCTGTACTGGCCTTATCTTTCGTTGTTTTTCCCCAGGTGTTTCTTGGTTTCCCCCACTAGTTTCTTGTTCAGTGGGTTCCAATTCAGTGTATGTCTGATTATAGTGATGGGCTTCTTTCTGAGGCCATGTCCTATCCATCTCAACTTTCTGATGCCGTATCCTATCCATCCTCACTTTCTGAGGGCATGTCCTATCCATCTCAACTTTCTGAGGGCATATCCTATCCATCTCCACTTTCTGAGGGCATGCCCTATCACCTTCACTTCCTCTCCCGGATCTCTGTATTAATTGTTGTCATGATCTCTGCCTCACTTAGTCCCTCCTCTTCTAATCCTGATTGTGTAGGGGCATTTTTTATACACTTGCAATTGAATGTACCGACAGACTGGCCTGTTGCGTCATTATAAAAATGCAAGGGCTGACTCCTTTTGATCTACATGCAGGCCACTATTGGGTAGGAACTTCGTTACCTTTAGAGCTTTTGTCATGACAGCAGCTAACTGCCTGCATGTTTGGATTTTCAACTGACCTCTGAGTTTATCATCGATCTTTGTTAGAACTAGGTATCGATTTCACCTCCCTTGAGACCAGAGGATGCTTAATAAATTGCAGAATTCGAACCACCCACGATTTTGTGCTTTCGCTAGTTTGTTTCTTGAGAATGGCGCACCTTATTTCTCAGCTACAGCGACAATCTCTCCATGTTTGCTAATACCTTTGGTCAACTAATACAAAATAAATCAAAGAACATGGTCTGCACTTACTCTTCAGAAGGGCAGGCATCGGGATGTACTCAGGCTCGTAATCTTCTGCACTTTTCGTCTTGACCTCGTCAGCAGTTGATGTACCACTACTAGTACTTTCTGCTGGGCTCATCTTTGGCTGGAAACACCACACCAAGCATCATTAGGGCACAACAACTATCACATAGTTGCTAAAACGAACAGTACACTAAATACCATTACTTAAACTTAACGTCTTTATACTGGTTTAGAAGACTATGCAGAGTCTGCACAGTTTCTTTTACATTTCCTTGATCTGAAAATATGCACAAATCTATTCTTGAATGCATTAATTGACCCTGCCTCCACTATTTCTTGTGGCAATGCAGTCCAAGTATTCACCACTTTCTAACTAAAAAAAAATATTTTCTAATATCTTCTTCTTCTTCGTACGTCAACTTGAATTTGTTCTAAGAAAGCAGCTGTCATCCTGAGGCTGT
The DNA here is from genome assembly GCA_036924085.1 of Ariolimax columbianus. Lineage (NCBI taxonomy): Eukaryota > Metazoa > Mollusca > Gastropoda > Stylommatophora > Arionidae > Ariolimax > Ariolimax columbianus. Next base: position 87,259,494 of record JAVGWX010000004.1, on the reverse strand, counting down.
CGACACTGCCATAGAACTTGTCTAGTGTTGGCACTGGTGATGGCCACATGTGCATTCTCTGGTCCTCGTATGTCGGGTAATTTTGCAGCAGATGTTCAGCGGTCATTTTCCCTGTACCACAGGTGCATTCGTCAGTGCCACCTATTTTCAGTTTATTGAATAGATGGTACCTCAGTCTGTTGTGGCCTGTGCGGAGTCTGAAGACCACGACCTGCTCTCTTCTGTTCAACTGGTAGTAGGCATAATTTTATGTGTAGCCAGTATGTTCTGTTTCCCATTTGGCCATGTGTCTGGCCCTAATAAACCTTTTGGACTCTTCGTAGGTTACATTAGAATCTGGTTGTGGTAGTCTTGCACCTTCTTTTGCCAGTCTGTCTGCCTCCTCGTTGCCTTGGATGTTACAGTGGGATGGAACCCACTGTACCACTACTCTTTTTGGTGCAGACTGCTGGCACAGTTGAGAGAGTACTGCTCTTAAATCATTAAGTTCAGTATTTTTCTGGCTTTTTAGTGCTGTAACCACGGCCAGGGCATCTGTGAACAGGACTATCTGGCTTTCATTGCTTTCGACTGTCAGCATTTCTTTTACTGCAGCCTTCAATGCCTCTGCCTCCGCTCTGAAATTGCTTGAGAATTTTCCAGTTGCCACTAACAGTTTTATTTTTCTACCATTTGTTAGGCTCAGGAATACCCCTGCCCCTCCATTCTGTGTTGTGTTTGTTACAGAACCGTCGATGTATGCATGGGTCCAGTCCATGCTTGGGTAGTTTTCCGCTATGTACCTCAGGGTTATGTCACTTCTTTCTTTTTCAGTCTGGCTGTTCTTGTTTCCAATATCTGGTATATTTTCTTCCATCTCCGGAATGATATGCTGCTTTCATGTGGGTTTGCGTACAGTAGGGATAGGCTTTGGTGTTGTTATGGTGTTCATAGGGTCTTCGCTCATCTTTGCTTTGGCTATTTTTGCAAAGTTTCTCCGCTTTAGTTTCCCTTTTCCAAATCTAGTCTTCTGAGTTTCTCTGCTTGCTGCTGGGCTCTGCAGTCTCTTCTGTCAGTCATGGATTGCAGATTTGTAATATTTTCAAGTTCTACAATTGGCGTTGACTTCATGGGAGGCATATTAAAAAGACACAAAAGTGAAAATATAATAGAAGAGGCCCTCCCAACAGGAAAGTCGTCCACAAACCTTAGAGCAGATTCTATGGTCTTCCTGCGAGCACTGAAAATACTTCAAACAGAAAGGCAACCTCCAACAAAAATAGCTGGATTCACAGACTGGAGAGTACTATTAGAGATAATACAAAAAATAAACAACAAACCACTGTTATCATAGATCAGAGCAGAACTAGGAAAACTCCAGAGATCCTCAACAATAGCGCTCCAGTGGCTACCCTGCCATTGTGGAATCACTGGAAATGAGAGCTGACACTCTAGCAAAAGATGGCAGCAAAAAGGCCCAATTTAATCATTGAGTACCATACAGAGAGATCAAGAACATCATCAGAAATAGTATATACACCAATGGAGAGATGACAGAAACATAAGCAGTACACCAGACCCAATTCACCAACTCAAAAGAAATCAACAAACTACCAGATTTCGTCTGAGAACTGGACACTGCACACTACTAGAACATCTATACCGACTGAAGATTTCACACACCGATGAGTGCCCATGTGGAACAGGAGGCCAGAACCCTGGCCACATTCTACAGGAATGCCCAATCTATAGGGAAATGATATGCCAGACCTGGCCAAACGGTGTGGAGCTGAGACAAAAGCTGTGGGGCAGCCGCTCCGACCTGGTGAAGACTACAGACTTCATCTTGACGACTGGCCTGCAGATATAGCATGACCAAAAGATCCTGAACGCAAAGAAGAAGAAGAAGAATTGTTTAATTGTCTGACCATGTTTGTTCATATTGCTGTGTTATCTAATCAATAGCATTACTATTTTTACTTTTGCCCGAGTCACTGTCAGCCTAAATCAAACTTGCACTGAATGTCTACACCCAATTTAGATGCATGATCATTTGTCTGATCAAATACTAAGACATCTCTTGGTTCTTGAAGCCCAAATTCCATTGTTTGGAAAGCCGAACCTTAAACATTCACCAAAAGCACATTTACCAGTTCTTTTTTAACTGCCAAGAACTCTTCATTAAATGAGAGCTGCGCCATGTGCCCAAAAACCTCATTGCGGCCTTTCTAAGAAACTAAACAATGTTGCTATACGACAGCGCACAACAGAGTGTGCCAGATGTGTCAGACTCAAGTATTGCGTCCTGACACTTCCTGATGTTTCAGACTATACAGGGGTTAAGTACTCATATTGCACTCATGTTTGTTGTCCCTGGTGAAGACCGTTTAGGTGGTAACATATGTTCTGTCCATGTTCATTTTCCAATGCAGTATCTGAGTCTTAATTGGCCATGTTTTATACTGTCAAATTTTAAAACTACAACTTCTCATTCTTCAACTTTGAAATACAATGAGATGAGGAGAATGATGAGATGAGGAGAATGATGAGATGAGGAGAATGATGAGATGAGGAGAATGATGAGATGAGGAGAATGATGAGATGAGGAGAATGATGAGATGAGGAGAATGATGAAGGGATTTAATGCTTCCTCTTACACTGCCTTCCCTGGCTGCTAGCTTAGCCAATCGTGGATCTCTGTTCACCGCTGGGGTCACTCGCTTGGTGCTACTTCCTGCACTGCTTCGGCTGCCAGATTTTTCACTTCCTGTACTGCCTCGTCCGACAGGTTTCCCAGTTTCTGAGCCACTCTGGCTGACAGGTTTCCCACTTTCTATGCTGCTTCGGCTGGCCGATTTTTCAATTCCTGTGCTGCTTCGGCCGTCGGTTTTCCCACTTTCAGAGCTGCTCTGCCTCACCGGTTTCCGACTTCCTGCACCGCTCTGACCAACAGGTTTCCCACTTTCTGAACTGTTGGCACTACCAGTGTCGCCGCTGTGTTTGCCTCGCTGACGCACCATAATCCCTATTAGCATGTGTGGACGGTTCTCCTCCAAACCTGCAACCAATCAAAGAAAACAAATTACAACAATTTCTGCTAATACAATTATTTCTTTGAACTATCATCAACCTTCCTGCTCTGCTCTATAGGAGCAATGGACCACATCATCAGTTGGCTGTGTCCTTACAGGAAGCCTGTACTAAACCCTGCATGCTCCTACATCAGTGGTCTCTGTGGCACTTTAGTTTAATTGAGGTTGCCTGCATCATGTAATTCTACATCGATTATTTTCTTTACTATAATAGAAGAATGGAGACATCAGATTTTGTTCTGCTCTTTCAATTATTTTAACAATTATTTTCCTTTTTTTTAAAAATGGCGTAAAATACAAGTGTTATCGGGACCCAAAGGGGAGAAAGACTAATGTCTGGTCAGGCAAAACATACTGATCAGAAATGTTAGCCAGGGTCAGGCAAAATATATTGGCCAAGACCACCATCTCGACTTCCTCGTAGTCTTCCCTAGAAACGGACTGTTCTTCTTGGCAGCCTGGCTAATGAAGTGGGGGATCGATGTGATTTCTGTAGTAGTGAGCGACACACAGATGAAACCAAGCATAGCCCAACCGCCTGGATGACGCCAGCTCACCTTCATAAGCTCACTCAGGATGTGAGGAAAGCTACTGCAACCCACCACTAAATGTCCTTTTCAGGGTGCACCAAAGAGTAAATCTACTCATTGTGGACATTCACAACAACATCAAGGCCTGAAAGGGGAGCAAAAAATTGTAACCTGTCAGGCACACCATGTGGGGGGGGGGGGGAGAGACTAAGGGAGGTTGGGCATGGGGTTGGCTGCCCCATCACGTAGAACCGAAAGTCACAAAAACTTCAACAGATATCTTGGATGCAGGTGAATATTTTATGATTTGATATGTATTTTCTGAAGACTTAACGCCAACAGGGAACTGAAAATATTTTGATTTGACAGTTGAACTGGATATCACTATAGCGAGAGGTAAAATGCTCTCCTCTAAAGAAACAAAGGAAATTGTGAAATTGTGGGTGCTCGATTCCAGGATGTTTCAAGCATCCCCTGAACTCAAGAAGCTTTATCTATCCAGTCTATCATAAATGCTTAGTGTGCCAGAGTTTCAAACAACTAGCCTGTTCCTATTAGTTGGAACAGTTTAGATGTGATGAGGCAGAGAGTTAGGTTACTGCTGTCAGAGGCTATGTTTTGCACATGGCTTATGAGTGTTTGAATTGAGAGCTCCACCTCAAATCTGCTCCCAGCTATGATTGTATTTAGATTGAGTCACCACTGTATTTGGTTTCTTTGCAGGAAGTCTGTGTAAAGTATTATGTTCTCTTATAGTGCTCTCAGTTGGTGAAGGTCTCCAGACTGGATGTGATGTTCTCTTATAGATATGTCAGTTGGTGAAGGTCTCCAGACTGGATGTGGTTTTCTCTTATAGTGCTCTCAGTTGGTGAAGGTCTGCAGACTGGATGTGATGTTCTCTTATAGTAATATCAGTTGGTGAAGGTCTCCAGACTGGATGTGATGTTCTCTTATAGTAATATCAGTTGGTGAAGGTCCCCAGACTGGATGTGATGTTCTCTTATAGTAATATCAGTTGGTGAAGGTCTCCAGACTGGATGTGATGTTCTCTTATAGTAATATCAGTTGGTGAAGGTCCCCAGACTGGATGTGATGTTCTCTTATAGTAATATCAGTTGGTGAAGGTCCCCAGACTGGATGTGATGTTCTCTTATAGTAATATCAGTTGGTGAAGGTCCCCAGACTGGATGTGATGTTCTTTTATAGTCATATCAGTTGGTGAAGGTCTCCAGACTGGATGTGATGTTCTTTTATAGTAATATCAGTTGGTGAAGGTCTCCAGACTGGATGTGATGTTCTCTTATAGTCATATCAGTTGGTGAAGGTCTCCAGACTGGATGTGGTTTTCTCTTATAGTGCTCTCAGTTGGTGAAGGTCTGCAGACTGGATGTGATGTTCTCTTATAGTAATATCAGTTGGTGAAGGTCTCCAGACTGGATGTGATGTTCTCTTATAGTAATATCAGTTGGTGAAGGTCCCCAGACTGGATGTGATGTTCTTTTATAGTCATATCAGTTGGTGAAGGTCTCCAGACTGGATGTGATGTTCTCTTATAGTGCTCTCAGTTGGTAAAGGTTAATAGTCTGGATATTATATTTGTGGCAGGCCGTACTTATATTGTGCTTACAGAGTGTTACAACATTTAAGACTGGACGTTAAGACTTCCTCATTGAAAAAAACTAAAACTTCCGTTAAACATAAAATCAGATATTTAATTATAACAAAAAAGAGTAATTGATACACATTGATAAAAACGTAACATAACTTACTAAATAATTATGAATCTAACTAACTCAGAGAATATTAGTATGAACTTGATGGAATCCCTGAAACTATAAAACCCAGTTCTATAGTCTAATCTAATACACACATAAAATTCTACACAAACCGTGTCCAATCTACTTAAATACTCTCTTGTCTGCAATCTCGTGTGCCCGCCCTGGCAGTTGGGGCTGATGGCATATCGTGGTCGCTGGTTCTGCATCGTGTGATTATAGCTTCCCACGATGTTCGTGCGTGTGCTCCCTGAGGAGTCTTAAGATACATCTCTTTTCATATTTACATGCGTACGTTAACTCTGTCGCCCCCACAGATCAGAACGTTCACTGTTGAGACTATATATATGTACTTTTTACCACCGTATGCATAACGTTCTTTCTTATATCTCAACCCCACATATCAGAGCAATCAATGTGGAGACTACAGATATGTTCTCTCTTCTATCATAAAAGTGCCACCATTTCACTCCAAAGGACACAAGAGTGATGCCCCTGGGGTATAGTGAGCCAGCCTTCCAGATCTGCTCTCCAAATCGAATCCCCCTAAATCTAATCTGCTCTGTCCTTTTTATGAACCAATTTCCGTCCACTCAAATCTACGAGGCTCGCTGGGACGATCGGACATATGTCAATCATCTTTGGCTTTTCCCCTCCTTTGCCTAGTCCAACTGTGATGGCAGTTTATCCTAACTATTTTTGCCAGTTTAAACACTTGTAATCACGTTTGTCTCTTGCTTTCTCAACTCACAGCCCTAGATTTCCCAAATTTTGCAGGAAACTGTTTATACTACCACCTATGCCTTTCCTGGTTGGTGGTCCTATTATAATGATAGATAACACTGTTACATATTCCCTTACAAGGCTCTTAGTTGGTGAAGGTTTGCAGACTGGATGTGATGTTCTTAGTTTCGTACAATATTTGTAAGCCATATAATAGCACTGATTATACATTAGTCTGGATGGGAATCATGGCCAGGTGAAATATACTGATCAATACACCACCTCATGACCTCATTGTGGCTCCTGAAAACAGATTGTCACAGCAGTCTGGCCAACGAGGTGAGGACCGACACTATAATCCCATAACGGCGGATGTACTGAAAAGTCTTGCATTGCACCTCGGTCCACCTTCCTAAAAATGCCTTGAGATAGAATAAGAGCCACTGTAACCTGCTACTAAAGAAATACCACCAAGAGCTAGCCCAACTCAGCATGAGTAGCTTTGAAGAATAACAACATGACAACGTACCTGGACCATCGAAGGGCAGAAGTGTTCGAGGAATTTTGCTGTGTGATGCTAGCGGAACGATGTAAAAGTCTTTAATTTGTTTGTTTGGGTTCCCAGCTACTCCACAGCGGCCGCGGCTGTTCAGGTATGAATACAGGTGGACGTACGCTACCTTCTCATCATCGCTGCCTGGTATGAACCTGATAACCGTCAGATCCTGGCCATGTGGAGATGAAATAAGTGTAACATAGAAATTATTTGTTTATAAGGACAATTCAGTAAATAGGTCACAAATGACTATTACAACAACAAGAGGAGATATGAACTTGAAAACCATTTGTTGCTGCACTTATATTTCCCTTTAATTTCTCAACATAATCTACACCAACATTGATATCGATTTATCAGTGCATCAAAACCTGCAGCACCATTAACTCTTTCCATCTTGTCAGACGATAGTATATTGTGTTGAGAAACAGATGTGACTACAGTCCATTATGATAACGAATGTGACTCGTAAGATCCGAGCAAAGGAGCATCTCCCACAGTATGTGCAAGAAAATCGGGACAGTTTGCATGATCGCATTGTGTGGCGTGTCTTCTCAAAGCTGAGTCTTTAGCCTATCTGGAATCTGTATCTTCTTTGTCTGTATTCCATGCTTAATCCTGCCCCTCGATGCAACACGATCTATGCCCACCTGTTCCCATGATTCCAAATCGATGCCTGCATCACTCATATCCTGCTTGCACACATCCTTGTACCTAAGTAGTGGCCGGCCCTGAGATCTTTCCCCCCAACTGTAATTCCGCACAGAAAAGATCCTTTGGTATTCTGCCATCCTCCATGTGTGTGCCATCCATCAGAGCCTTCGAAGACTAAGCATGGAAGAGACTATGACCGCGTCTGTTATCTCCAATACCTCTGTGTTGGTGACCTTGCTCTCCAATACTTCTGTGTTGGTGACCTTGCTCTCCAATACCTATGAGTTGGTGATCTTGTCCTGCCACCAAACTCCCAGGATTATGTGCAGGCACCTCAAAACCTGCAGCATGATGATGGCATAATTCTTGACAAGCTCTTGACATGCAGAATGCCTCTCTGACAAAAGCACATGTCTTCCTCAGTTGTGCTGATGTCTAGAGTGTGTTGTATATGGTGGGCCATGTGATACACATACTGGATCAGCTTCAGCCAAAAGAGCTGCTCTATGGTGAACTACAAAGGGTGTTCAGATACATGAGGCTATACAGAGTTATCGCTCTGCACGTCTGCTCACATCAACCCTTCTTCAACCCTGGTGATATGGGTGTCCTATTTCCTTGTACTAAATGCAATAGACAATTCCAGGCTCAGATTGGCTTATTCAGCCATCTTCGAACTCGTGCGAACAATGAAAGTTGACAAAGTGGTCCTCATCGATTACGATAGACGAACAACATATGATGGGGTGCAGTGGGAGCAGCTGGTTTCGAAAGTTGGTTAGCCCTGGGCACAGGATTAGGAGATGTTCAACTGGTTCTTCATGGTGATTATAAAATCTGCAATTTGGTTCACGTTGTGGGTATATTCTACTCAGACGTTTGTTAGAATGGGTTTGGCCTGTTCTCAGCTTGAAGATCAAACTCTAGTCTCTTCTTTTTAATTGCTAGGCTGGATTCGAGGGATCTAGTTTCGCTTGGTGTCTAAAACATTTTCAGCCTGTTTGGAATGTAGCTATTCATGTCCATAGTTGTTTCTCATTGGTTGTGGTAGTGTTGATCCACTTCTGGTCAGCTCATCAGTTCTCATTTCCTGGAACTCCGACATGGCCAGGTATCCACTGTTGCACCACTTCAGCTCCAGAACAGGTGGACAGGCACATGGTCTTCAGTACACCCTGGTTGAGTGGAAAACTCTGCATTGGTAGTTTACAACAAGAATGTGCAGAAATTAACAAAGCAAAAAGTTTGAATATTTGTTACTTTCAGTTCTCTGTAAGAAGTCCAAAATATATTATAAGCATCAAACATTGCAAAAAAAACATGCTTTAAGTAAACAAATTTTTTAAATGTGTTTTCACCATTAGCTTCAAAAAAAAAAAAAAAAAAAAGGGACAATTTTTTCTTCATAAAATTGGGTGTCTGTCATCCCTCAAATAACCACATCTATTTCCCTCATAAACTTGACGGACTGTCTCATGATTTTCTTGTCACCATACAGTTCATCCCTCAAATAACCACATCTATTTCCCTCATTTTCTTGTCACCATACAGTTCATCCCTCAAATAACCACATCTATTTCCCTCATTTTCTTGTCACCATACAGTTCATCCCTCAAATAACCATATCTATTTCCCTCATTTTCTTGTCACCATACAGTTCATCCCTCAAATAACCACATCTATTTCCCTCATTTTCTTGTCACCATACAGTTCATCCCTCAAATAACCACATCTATTTCCCTCATTTTCTTGTCACCATACAGTTCATCCCTCAAATAACCACATCTATTTCCCTCATAAACTTGACGGACTGTCTCATGATTTTCTTGTCACCATACAGTTCATCCCTCAAATAACCACATCTATTTCCCTCATTTTCTTGTCACCATACAGTTCATCCCTCAAATAACCACATCTATTTCCCTCATAAACTTGACGGACTGTCTCATGATTTTCTTGTCACCATACAGTTCATCCCTCAAATAACCACATCTATTTCCCTCATTTTCTTGTCACCATACAGTTCATCCCTCAAATAACCACATCTATTTCCCTCATTTTCTTGTCACCATACAGTTCATCCCTCAAATAACCACATCTATTTCCCTCATTTTCTTGTCACCATACAGTTCATCCCTCAAATAACCACATCTATTTCCCTCATTTTCTTGTCACCATACAGTTCATCCCTCAAATAACCACATCTATTTCCCTCATTTTCTTGTCACCATACAGTTCATCCCTCAAATAACCACATCTATTTCCCTCATTTTCTTGTCACCATACAGTTCATCCCTCAAATAACCACATCTATTTCCCTCATTTTCTTGTCACCATACAGTTCATCCCTCAAATAACCACATCTATTTCCCTCATAAACTTGACGGACTGTCTCATGATTTTCTTGTCACCATACAGTTCATCCCTCAAATAACCACATCTATTTCCCTCATTTTCTTGTCACCATACAGTTCATCCCTCAAATAACCACATCTATTTCCCTCATTTTCTTGTCACCATACAGTTCATCCCTCAAATAACCACATCTATTTCCCTCATAAACTTGACGGACTGTCTCATGATTTTCTTGTCACCATACAGTTCATCCCTCAAATAACCACATCTATTTCCCTCATTTTCTTGTCACCATACAGTTCATCCCTCAAATAACCACATCTATTTCCCTCATTTTCTTGTCACCATACAGTTCATCCCTCAAATAACCACATCTATTTCCCTCATTTTCTTGTCACCATACAGTTCATCCCTCAAATAACCACATCTATTTCCCTCATAAACTTGACGGACTGTCTCATGATTTTCTTGTCACCATACAGTTCATCCCTCAAATAACCACATCTATTTCCCTCATTTTCTTGTCACCATACAGTTCATCCCTCAAATAACCACATCTATTTCCCTCATAAACTTGACGGACTGTCTCATGATTTTCTTGTCACCATACAGTTCATCCCTCAAATAACCACATCTATTTCCCTCATTTTCTTGTCACCATACAGTTCATTCCTCAACCATGCTGTCAGTCTGCGCGTTACGTGAAGCTGACAGATTGAGAAAACATGTTTGTTTGCCCTCCCCATAATGGTATTTAAAAAGAATGTTCATCTTGGTCCTACAATCTCAGATTACCTTAGAACCTTGCTGACGCATCTTAGACAAGTAGTCCCACATGTGGTCTGGTGAGATTCTTCCCAAAATATGGATGGTATCTGGGATTATCTGTTGAGAGCAACAGCAGGCTGTGAGAAAGCATGTACATAACCAAGACAATTGTGTTCATAATCAGGAAACTGGTAAACAGAAGGTAACTTCAACAAGCAAAGGTCAGTTACCACAAGAGAATAAAAAAAGAGATTGTTGTTGCCGTCGTTGTTTACGAATGCCCACAATGAGTAGGTTTACTCTTTTGTGCACCCTGAAAAGGACGTTAAGTGACGGGTTGTAGTAGCTTTCCTCACATCCTGAGCGTGCTGATGAAAGTGGACCAGGGTTCTCCAGGCAGTTGTACTATGCTTGGCTTCAACTACTTGTCACTCACTACTATGGAGATCACATTGATCCCTCACTTTGTTAGCCAAGCTGCCATGAAAACAGCCTGTTTCCAGTGAGGACTGTGGAGTAGTCAAGGTGAGGGTCCTGGCCAGTATAATTTGCCTGACCCTGACTAACGTGTCTGATCAGATTTTGTCTTCCTCTCCAAAAAACAGAGATAAAACCTATATTATAACCAATAACAGCGACTGGCCACGAACAGGTTGGATGTTGGTCTTTGGCCACGCGGGAATGCGTTCAAATCTTCGGTATAGCCTTTTTTTTTCTATCGGAGGTCAAATAAATACCTAGCTTTTACAGTGAATGGATACTGCAGGGGCAAGCAGCCTTTATTCCTCAGCCTTAATAAAACCTCCCGGTGGTGATATAATCCCTTTAGCTGTGAGCTGGTACCTCTTGACAGATCTATACCTCCCAGACAAAAACACGTCAATGCAATTCCCCCAGCAATGGAAATAAAACACTAACACTGCAGGTATTTTTCACTATGGTCTATAGAATCCTGAATTAAATCAACAAAACAAATGAGAAATGGATGGTTGTCTTATTTTATCTGTAACGTTTTTATTTGTTATATTGGATTAAATTTTGAATATGTTTTGTATGAATGGAGGAATGTCTAACATGTCATGCTAGCGTGTAAAAAATAGAAATTGCTGTATGTGTGCACCTTCTACAATAAAAGCTACACCCTTCGTGAGCAGTGCACACCGAACATGCATCCCCGACGTCATTCACACTAGTGTCACTAGGCCTACGATCATCGTAAACTGACCCGACGATCAACATTGCCATTGCTGTGGTAAAGATCTAGCTCATCATTATCACTCTCTATCTCAATATCTGATTGACTATCTTTATAATCTAAGTCAAGCTTGTTAAATAGATCGAACAGATTCCATCTCGGAGGCCCTGCTTGCTCACTATCAGATAAATCTCTCATTTTTGTATGAAAATGCACTGGTTTTAACTTCCTAGCTGTTTTTATCCTTTATAGATACCTTCTCCTTGCATATGAATTCAAACCAGAAAATAACGATGGGCATAGTAACCGAGAAATGAATGCAATGAAAACAAGCGGTTTTGAGGCGTTAGTTGTTACCAGCGGTATAGGATCTTAAGGCTTAAACACCTTAGTGGTAGATAGATTGATAGGCACAACCATAATACAATCAAGGGCAGAGAAATACACTCATATAAAAAACACAGAAGCCAGGACGAATAGGTTTGAACCTGAGTCACTTACAACATAATCCGCAGGTCCCGACACACGATATGCTGATGTGAAGAACTTGGCAACGTCTAACATGGATACAAAGCCCTTCCACAGCATGGGGCCTGTTGGGGTAAATTTTAGCTTAGCCTCAAGTCCGGACTGCAGGGCTGAGTCTGGAGACCTGATAACAGTTGGAAATATCAATTGTCATATTAGAACATCACATTTAAATTTGGGAACATCAATTGTCCTTCAGGAACATCAAATTTTAATATTTTAACGTAAATTGTCCTTTGGAAGCATCAAGTTTCATTTGTAATCAAGTTACTTGGGAAAATCAAATGTCACTAGATAACATAACATAACTTTAATTTGGGCACACAAAATGTCATTTGTGAACATCAATTTTCAATTGGAAGCAATTAGCTTTTTGGATCATCCCACTTTAATTTGAGAACATTAATTGTTATTTGGGAACGTCAAGTTCCAATTTGGAACATCAAGATCTCATTTAGAAACATCAAATCTCAATTTGGAAGCACACGTCATTTGTAAAGATCATGTGTCTATTGGTAATACCAAGTTTTCATTTAAAGCATCAAATGCCATTTGTGGCTCGATAAGACAAGACAAGACATACTAAGTTTCATATCAATGACAAAAGACACATTATTGACATTCACATACAAAAGACACTGATTACTGACAATCACGTACAAAATTTCATGTCAATGACATAGAACACTGATTACTGACATTCACACTCTCCATATGTAGGCCCACCTTGACAAGGTTAGAGAGCTTGTGTGCCCCAATAATCCAGGGAGCTTTGCTGGTGGGAGTTTTACTCCTATAATGTCACACAACCCAGTCAGGTCCTTGGAGAGGGGTCAGATTAAGAGACCGAGGAGCAGATGGAGTCCTTTAGGTGGAGTTGCAGAACCCACCGGCGAGTGATACATGCTCTGGGCTGAACCAATCACCCCCAATTAATAGGTCAAACACATTCCCGCCTCGTTCTCTACGTTTGTCTTCTATCAGTCATCCTAATGGACATTGCACCTCTGCTCCTTTGTGACGACCTCTGAGGTTTTGGGGAATGCTAGGTGTACCATTACTGCAGATGAGTTGAGAATACTAAAGGGTAGTAAGGAGATACCCCCCTCACATGTATATGCTACATTTCTGGCAGGGCGTGACAATCCTGGGACACAGACACACTGATCTGCCTCCCTTCGGGGATACTTGAAAAATGGGTCCATAAGTCCATCATATCATCATCATCACACCCTTTCGAGCAAGACCACAGTCTGCCCAAGCAACTTTAAGGTGCTGAAGACGGATGCAACTAGGCAAGTGGCGCACCATAGCAATCAGGTTGTCGCACATTTTCACAATATGGGAGTATGTCTATATTAACAAAACGCTATGGCACTAGGCCTGTGATGGACAACCAGGCAGGTGCAGTGCTGGGCCCCCTCGAATGCCCAACCTTAGTTACTGGAGGTCCTTCTCGATTGCCTTGTGAAGCCAGGAGGCATGAGAATAGAACTACTGGCCAAACAGAACCAAACAGGACAAAGCAAAGAACACTGAAAATAATGCACTGGTATGCAGAAGGCGTCAATAGTAGAAGAGATGGGTACAGTAAAAAACTAGAACTTGAACATGTACTAAATAAAGAGAAAGTCAATGTGTGCTGCATGCAAGAAACACATCTAAACAAAGACACAGTGTTAAAAATTAGAGGGTACTAGTGCTATCGTGTGGACCGAAAAGACAGACGAAAGGGTGGAATGATGGAATTGGTGAGGAAAAATATCAGTGCAAGCCAGAATGAAGTATATATGGAGGGAGCAGAATACCAGATGCTTCAACTCAAGGCAGAAAATACAGAATTTCACCTGCTGAATTACGAGTGCCCGACCCCTGGCACTGGATACAATCCCTTTAAAACATAAACTGATAATGTGTTAAGATTTCAAGAGCCATTCACAAATCTGGTGCTACGATCAAATGGACAAGAGAGGAGAGGAATTAGAAAACTGACAGGATGACAATGGACTTATCCTGATCAATCAGCAAACCAACCTGTCAACCTTCTACTCAAGGGCATTGCATACCCCCTCCACACCAGACCTAGCCCTTCATTCACCAGATATGAAGTGGAAGACACTGATTACTGACATTCACATACAAAGTTTCACATCCATTACATAAGATACTGATTACTGACATTTACATACAAAGTTTCACATCCATTACATAAGATACTGATTACTGACATTCACATATAAAGTTTCACATCAATGACACAAGACAAGATTACTGACATTCACATACAAAGTTTCACATCCATTACATAAGATACTGATTACTGACATTCACATACAAAGTTTCACATCGATAACATAAGATACTGATTACTGACATTCACATACAAAGTTTCACATTATCTTCTTCTTCTTCCTTTAATCCCATGATGAAACCAGTTCTTACTCTTGCATATTTTTTTTCTAGGACGTTTTGTCAATCCCAATAGACTACTCCACACCAGGTTAGCTACCTCATCATGTAGAAATTGTAAGACACAAGAAGAAGAAGGAAAGAAGACCTCTACATTCAAAGGTAGAAGACTCTACACCACATGGAAGAAGAGGGGTTATTAAGTCCAGTCAGACATGTTCAACACATGGGGCTTGGTACTTTACCCTGTGGAAATTATATGTCACAAGATAATGGAAAGAAAACCTCTACACATCATGACAGACAATTCTACACCACTTGGTAGAGGATTAAATTTCATGGTAAAAGACTTTAAACCCCACGGTAAAAGAGTCTACTCCCCAAGGTAGAAGACTATACCTCATGGTTGAAGACTAAACCACATGTTAGAAGACTAAACCACATGTTAGAAGACTAAACCACATGTTAGAAGACTACACCACATAGTGAAGACTTTATGCCACATGGTAGAAGACTCTACACCTCATGTGAAATGAAGAGCCAAGCTATCTACCCACCTCACAACAACCTTCTTCTTCAATGATGATGATGATGCAGATGATGCTGAAGATGAGGACTCCCGACGAGAGATGTTTAGCTTAGGGCTTATAGGAGGCAGTATATCCTCAAATTTGGGAGACGAGGACACAATCTTTGACATTGATGACACAGACTGCTCCACTTTCTGCACTGTTTCTAAAACATCATTCACAATTTCCTCCGCAGTCACCAAATCCACCTGGTCATCATGAGAGTCCTCTTCTGGCAGCTCTACATCATGCTTTGGTGGAGCCAATGCCATCATCTGAATTAAAAAACATCACATTCAGTCAATTTTTAACATGCTTTGCTGTGTGTTGTATATTATTAGTCAATTTATAACATGTCCTGATGTATATTATTAGTCAATTTTTAACATGCTTTGCTGTGTGTTGTATATTATTAGTCAATTTATAACATGTTCTGTTGTGTGGTGTATAGAGTCAATTTATAACATGTTTTGTGTGATGTGCATTATTAGTCAATTTATAACATGTTACATTGTGTGATATGTATTACTAGTTACTTAGCTGTCCCATTACAAGCAATGATGGCGACACCATCAGACAATTTATGTCTATATGATGTAACTTGCACTGTATTTGGATTATAGTGAGGAAGAAGCTGCACCGGTCATCAACCTCACTCTCTGGTCCCAAACTATCTTGGACCAGTGGCAAGACATAAGTCAAGACGGCTAGAGGTAATTCAGGATGCAGGCACCCTGGTCCCACCCCCTCCTTTGAGACCATGGGTCACTTTAAGCCTTCGGGGCTCGAAACCATGCCGTTTCCTTTCATCACTGAGACGAGTGCCCTACCTATCGACCACAGCAACCCATCATGCATTACTAGTCAATATATAACATGTTACATTGTGTGATGTGTGTTATTAGTCAATTTATAACATGTTACATTGTGTGATGTGTGTTATTAGTCAATTTATAACATGTTACATTGTGTGATGTGTGTTATTACAATCAATTTATAATGTAATGTAAATTATTACAAACAGGATGTAAGAAAATCCGGTAGTTCCTCATAGTTTCATAATCTTATTTGTCAGCAACAACTAGCTAGACATACACAGATCATTCAGTTCAGTTCAGTTTATCCTGTAACCCATCAGGTCATTGGGGCACACTTGAAGACACTCCCACAATCCCATACCATCTCTCTCTGTCCATTGTCGCCAGTCATGCCTCCTCGGGATGAAGGTTTGACCATTCAGTGATGTTGTCTGCCCATCTCTTCCTTGGACGTCCCCGCCCTCTCTTTCCTGGTACGGAACCATGCAGTATCAAATTCGTAATTCCGTTGACCTCGTGACATGTCCATAGCAAGCCATCTTTCGTCTTTTGATAGCTGTAAACAGATCATCAAAAGGCACAATTGCGTTTTCCACTCTTCGCCATATTTCTGCGTTCGTGACACGATCCTTATATGTAATATTTAAGAGTCTTCTAAAGCACCTCATTTCCATCGCATGTATTCTGCACCGAATAACTGAAGTAATGGTCTAGATCATCATCTAAATACAAATACCATTATAACAATCTGTCAATGGCAGACAGACATACAAACACCATTTTTACAATCTGTCAATGGCAGACAGGCATACAAATACCATTATAACAATCTGGCAATGGCAGACAGGCATACAAATACCATTATAACAATCTGTCAATGGCAGACAGGCATACAAATACCATTATAACAATCTGTCAATGGCAGACAGGCATACAAATACCATTATAATCATTTGTCAATAACAATAAATATACATCCACACACCATTACATCATCAATTACATAAATACACACGCATACATGTGAGCTCACTCACACAAGTACACATACATACACAATTATAACCATTCATCAACAACAACGGACATATATTCATACATCATTATAGCACATCCAAGAAAGAGTGTATTGCACTCAACCTAAAATTCTCAAGCTCTGGCTATTAGGCAAAGGTAAACGTCAGTTCCATGACAACGATTGCCATCGGAGATGAAGATAACTCTTCATGCGCTAGGCCGCAGGCTACGTGAGGTGGGGTGGCTAGTTCCCTTTCTTGCTGTTTTTACCTTCCCTAACTCATATGTCAGGTACCAAATTACAGCTGGGTCGACTGGAGAAGCGGTTGCACCAGGCACAAACCACAGCACAGATTTGACTGTGCATCCGTCTGTGAACTTGAACCCTTGGCACGCTGTAATCCCAGTCTAGTAAGCCAGCTACACGCTCCAATCAGGACATTAACTCTAGCTAGAAAACCAATCCTGGCATCATATGTACTCTAATGATAGCTACATTCATTCATTCCCTTTTTGGCTACAATGTGAAGCATGAGCCACCACTGGAGCTGGCGCCATTTAAAGAAGTCCTATTTCCAACATTTCAATCCAATATGAAGAATGTTTCATCTGGTCCCTACAGGAAGCCTGTATCTGAGCTTTTATACTGGTTGTTTATTATGGTAATGATGAGATTGCCATCCCCAAGCACAACCCTTTTTAGTCCCCTTTTACAATATGCTTGAAAGAATAATAGTTACAGAGTTCAGCTATTTCAACCTATTAAGTCTTTTAAAGCTGTGTCAGTTGAGGCTAATGTTAACCTGGCTTCACTATGGGGATATGCATGTCTGAAGCATGTGTTTTTGTTTTTTTTGGGGTTCGCATTGTTCTCTAATCCCCTCTAAGGCGGGTGTGCGTTGCACTGTACTTTTTATTTTGTGCCTATCAGCCCAGTGCATCCGATTTCAGCATGCATTTTATGTATTATGCCTGCTTCCTCCTGCATTTTCTAATGGTTTGCTTCCCTGGGGTAATGGCCGGTGCTGTGGTGGGGATCGAAACCAGCACCTTCTGGTTGTGAGCCATGTCACTTAACCACTAGCCCACGCCGTCCCCGGGCATGTTTTGATTATTATTATTTTTTAAACCTTTACCGTACCGCGAAATTGCGACAAAACACATTTGCGTCCGTCTCCAACGTCGCGGCACGGGGACAGCTCCAGGGTCATCAGTTCATTGTATATAAACTACCAAGTTAATGGTATAGAAACGGCTGAACTGCTCAGTTAACTGCAGTGAATTCCAAATTCTGTCCTATACAGTTCAATAAAAACAATGAAAATTTTGAGATTTGTTTTATACTTTTGGAAAGGATTTTTTCTGTTTTCCACTTGAATTTGAAGATTCATTCATTTTTGAGAATGATGTCGCTAAGTTTCTGCAACAGATTTTTCTGAGGTAGATCTATTTAGTCTGTTTATGTAGATACAATAATTATATTTATAGTCAAAGTGACAGATATGGCCATTACGGTAAACATCGCTAATCCGTTTTCTTAAATTTTTATATTTATTTTTCCAACCAAGGGACACCGAAATTGGGTGAGTGTATACGTTTGTGCTGTTTTTCCACAATATCACCTTCATTTTCTTGTATCTCAGAAACTAACACACACACACAATAAAACTAATAACACCAACAAGTTCTTTACTAATAAATGTTTCTACACACGACAAAATCATATGTATAAAAAAAACAGGTTAGAGTCTCTCAAAGACGTGACGTGCTGAAAAAAAATGCGACTACAGGAAAAATTTGTTATTTTTTGTGCGGTGTCATAAAGATTAAAGAATCTCACCACCACCACCCGGCGCTCAAATATTACCATCTCAACTGTCGCCTCTCAACCAACAAACAAAACAAACTTACTCAGAATATCACCACAACTTAGTACTCTCATACATTACCGTCTTTATTGACAGAACTGAAATACAAATAAAACAAAGCTTACTCTAATTCTCATCCCAAACTGGCACACTCACACATTCCTACTTCGAATGTCACAGACACAACTAAAAAAGATTACTCAAATGCTCACCACAACCTCTCACTGTCACACATTACCACCCTGATTTTCACTTCCTCAACGATAAACAAAACAAGATTACTCAAATGCTCACCACAACCTCTCACTGTCACACATTACCACCCTGACTTTCCCTTCCTCAACGATAAACAAAATAAGCTTACTCAAATGCTCACCAGGGGACGGCGTGGCCTAGTGGTTAAGTGGCACGGCTCACAACCAGAAGGTGCTGGGTTCGATCCCCATCACAGCACCGGCCGTTACCCCGGGGAAGCAAACCCTTAGAAAATGCAGGAGGAAGCAGACCCTTACATAAAATGCATGCTGAAGTCGGATGCACTGGGCCGACAGGCGCAAAATAAAAACCACAGTGTAACGCACACACGCCTTGGGGAATAGATAAATAAGGCGAACGCAAAAAAAAAAAAAAAAAAAATGCTCACCACAACCTCTCACACATTACCGTTTCAACTGTTGAAGCTGCCATGGCTGCCTGTTCCTCAGGTCCTGGCACAACCTTGCCAGTGCACACCTTACAGTTGAGATCAAACAAGTGGGCTCGATGCTGATCTGTCGTGTCAATGGCTGATGCCTGTGCCTGTTCCTCCTGGGGTTCTGGTTCCGGCTCTTTCCTTTCTTCCAAACGAGCCTGATGGAACGAGACAAAAATATACTAGGTATCTAACAATATCTTACTTCAAAACTACCATTGTTTATCTATCACCATGTCTTCAATACTAGCACTGTTAATTGTTTATCTATCACCATGTCTTCAATACTAGCACTGTTAATTGTTTATCTATCACCATGCCTTCAATAGTAGCACTGTTAATTGTTTATCTATCATCATGTCTTCAAAACTAGCACTGTTCATTGTTTATACTACAACACTACCCCAGTTTGTTGTTTGTCTATCACCAACTCTTCTTCGGATCCCTAGGAACACAAGTCATTCACTCATTTATTCCTGTATCATATAAAAGATATCAATTCTTTGAGCTTTAGTTCAAACCTAGGATACTTGTTTGAAAGACTCCAAAGTCTGTATACAACCAATTTCTTCTACTCCATGATCTAAAATTAACTACGTGCTTCTAATCTATTCTTGAATGCATCAATACATTCCAAGCATTCACCACTTTTTTTTACTAAAAAAATATTTCCTAATATCTAATATGAACCTTTCTTTAATAAATTTGTAGCTGTGCCCTCTGATACAGTAAACAGAGGAGGGCTGTGGATGATAATGTCTAAGTTTGGCTGCCCCAACAAGTTCATAACAATGGTGAAACAGCTATACGAAGGCAAGGCATGTCTACCCGTGTACTGGACAGCGGTGCAATCTCTAAAACGTTTCTAGTATCAAACGGATTAAAACAAGGATGTGTACTCGCCCCGACTTTGTTCAGCATGATGTTCGCGGCCACGATGACAGACGCCTTCAGATCACTGGAGCTTGGAATACCCATAAAGTACCACACAGATGGCAAATTACTCAATCCCAGAAGAATGAAGGCCAAAACCAAAGTGGCTGGCGACATAATCAGGGAACTTGTATTTGCTGACGACTGCGCTCTAATGAGCAACTCAGAACTGAACATGCAAGTTGGAATGGACCAGTTCTCTGTCACATGCAAAAATTTTGGCCCGACCATAAATGCCAAAAAAACAAAGGTCATGTACCAACCAGCACCAGGCATGCCGTGCACAAAACCAGAGACTACAGTCAGACGCTGAATGCCGTAGATAAATTCACATATCTGGGCAGCATGCTGTTGAGATCTGTCAGCCTAGACGATGAGGTGTCAAGCAGAATAGCAAAGGCCAGCACAGCCTTTGGTAGAATGCGCTCGATGGTCTGGGCACATCGTGGCATCAGCGTCAAGACCAAACTCAAAGTCTACCGTGCAACCATAATTCCAACCCTACTATACGCTTGCGAAAGCTGGACTGTATACTCTGGACATGCAAGGAGGTTAAACCACTTCCACACAGGTTGCCTGAGGCGAATATTCCACATCCGATGGCAAGATCGTGTCACTGACATCGAAGTTCTCTCTCGAGGGCTAACATGCCCAGCATACATGCACTGCTAGAGAAAGCACGACTAGGATGGGCCGGACACCTCGTCCGTATGTCAGACGAGCGGCTCCCAAAGAAGCTTCTCTACGGCGAGCTGAGAGAGGGATGGCGCGAGAGAGGGCGCCCAAAGAAACGTTTTAAAGACGGTCTGAAGGACTCACTGAAAAGTTGCCAGATAGACATCGACACCTGGGAATGTCTTGCGCAAAACAGATCTGACTGGAGAAGCGCAGTCAAATCGGGTGTAGCTGCCGGTGAAAACGACCGTGTTGTGAAAGCCCAGAGCAGACGTGAGACGCGGAAATCCCGAGCAGCGGTAACACCATCCCCTTCTACAAACCTCATGTGCCCGATATGTAGCAGATGTTTTCGTGCCCGCATTGGCCTGTTCAGCCACATGCGCACCCACACCCAACAGGAAAATTTGTGACAAGGATGATGTCGGCGGTCCTCATCGACAACGATGGACAGCTATTATTATTTATTATTAACTGTGCCCTCTTGATCTTGTAGGCAGCTGCACTTTGAAAAACTTGTTATAGTCTTAATTAATTTTTTCCCTTCAATATCCTTTATTAAGTCACCTCAAATTTTTCTCTTTTCTTGACACCATAAGTCAGTTTTTCTGTCTTTACTCAAAACAATAATTTCACAATCTTACTATCAGTTTTGTTGCTTGTCTTTGGAAAGTTTTCTACTGTGGTTGTTTGAAGCTACTTGTGCTAGTTAATTCGACAATGCTTCTATGGTAGTAGGTTACAGTGGCTCATCTTACATACCAAGGAGGCATACTTGAGAATGTGGACCGGGTCATTCTGGCTTTAGTGCAATGCGAGGTTCCTCAGTAAGCTCACTACTATGGGAATTACAGTGTCGATCCCCATCTGATTGGCCATACCACACTGCTGTGACACAGCCTGTTTCCACGAGTACAAGCAAGGACATCAGATGGGGGTCATGATCAGTATGTTCAACCTGACACTAACCCGAGGTGGGGTCATGATTAGTATGTTCAATCTGACACTAACGTGAGGTGGGGTCTTGATCAGTATGTTCAACCTGACACTAACATGAGGTGGGGTCATGATCAGTATGTTCAACCTGACACTAACCCGAGGTGGGGTCTTGATCAGTATGTTCAACCTGACACTAACGTGAGGTGGGGTTTTGATCAGTATATTCAACTTGACACTAACGTGAGGTGGGGGTCTTGATCAGTATATTCAACCTGACACTAACCCGAGCTGGGGGTCTTGATCAGTATGTTCAACCTGACTCTAACGTGAGGTGAGGTCTTGATCAGTATGTTCAACCTGACACTAACCCGAGATGGGGTCTTGATCAGTATGTTCAACCTGACACTAACGCGAGGTGGGGTCATGATCAGTATGTTTCAAATGACCCCAACATGTGGTGGGGTCTTGATCAGCATTTTCCACCTGGCCACAATGATACAGGGTGGATTCTTGATCAGTATGTTTCACCTGATAACGGCAACGTGGGGTCTGCATCAGTATGTTTCACCTGACCCTGACATGAGGGGTGGGGGTGGGGGGGTGTTTCCCTTTTAAAACATTACCTTAATATGGCATATTCTGTTGCAAATTAACAAGAGCGAAACAGAAACTATGATGATCAGTAGAACACATGGGCCACTCAATATAAGTGGAAATGATATTACTCTTCAACAGGCCCATGAGTTCAAGTATTTGGGCAGTATTTTTTCGGCAGACGGCAAGATCGATAGGGAAATCGAGACTAGGTGTCAGAAAGAATTTGCGGTAACTTATCTGTTGTCTCCACTGCTTAGGCACCCGAGCGTTAGTTTGGCAACAAAGCAACAGCTGACAAACAGTATATTTATGCCGACTCTGTGCTACCAGTGCCAAACATGGCCTCTGTCCAGGGTGCGTGAGAGCAGAATTTTGATGTGTGAAATGAAGTGTTTGAGGAACGTCATCAGTGTTACCAGGAAAAACAGTTTGCAGAATGATGACATTCGAAGTATGGTCAGCACTACCCCTTGTGTCGAATATATTTCCAGGCAGAAAATACGTTGGTTTCATAATCTCATGAGAATGCACACTAATCAACTTCCATTGATGGCTTACAGCGCTGGCAGATATGGCTGCAGAGCAAGAAAGCTGCCACGAGGCAGGTGGATAGATGGCAATAGAGTGATTGTGCAACAACACAGGTTCACATTGACAGACGCAACGCGCTCGCTTGGCACAGGGCAGACGACTTAAGCTCCACACGACGCTCAACAGCACAAGTGGAAAGAAAACTAACTTTCCTGTTGATAAATTATTATGTTGCTTGTTGACTCCCCATGTATTACACTTTATGTATAACCTATGCCAGATAACAGAAAAATTAGTAAGTTTTAGAGCCTAATAAATGAGCCAAACTCAAGTGGTTCCTGAGTTGAAAATAAAATAACCACTGTAACCTTCTAAGCATGTGGTTAAAAAGTGACAAAAGAGGGTTGTGCATGGTGCTAGCAAATTAAACATATAAAACCATTGCAATTGAAACTACTACTTCAAATGATATGAAATAGGTAAGCTTTACAGCAGTAATGGTGGCCTTTGCCCTCACTTGGAGCAAGAAGGTGAATGAATGAATTAAATCAAATGTGCTTGGATTGAACTAGGTCTATATTTCATAGTTGCAAAAGCTGAGCATTAGATAGGCTAGGCCAATGATAACCTCTTATTTTGAGGTGTTTAGTTGGCAGAATCACTTACTTAATATCTTTATTTTAACATTAGGAAACATTAAAAAATGAAATAAAACTGCCAGACATTGAGAAATAAAAACAAATTAAATTAAATTATTAGACCTTGTAAACCAAACACAAATTAACCAAAACTACCAGACCTTGTAAAATAAACATAGACTAAATTAAAACTGCCAGACCTTGAGAAATAAAAACAAATTAAATCAAATTATTAGACCTTGTAAACTAAACACAAATTAAACAAAATACATAAAATTATGCTGCCGAAGACGGATGTGTCGGACCAAAAGGTGCAAATATCGTAGTCAAGCTGTAAACTAGCAACACAACACATTCTATTCTCCGGACTACATCCTGCTACTTACAAAGCCCTGTTCAGGGCTTAGTAGCGAGAGATTGAGAACAAACGCAGAAGAAGAAGAAAACATAAAATTATCAGGCCGTGTACCAAAAAAAAAAAAAAGGAATTAAATTATCAAATCTTGAAAAAAATTAACAGAATTGAAATAAGACTCAGACCTAGTAAAAGAAATTTAATCATTAGAACATTCATGGAAAAAAGAAAAACCCTATCTTATCTTGAGGAAAAGAATAAATTTAATAAAGCCATTGCAGATTAGGAATTTTATCCTTCAGCACGCCAATGTTAGAAGAAAACCACCCTTCCTGGCCAACAAAAATGGTGTGCGGAAAAAATATATATTTTTTTTAACGGAGTCACTCCCGACAGCCATTTTTTACTGCTGAATACGTCCTTCATATGTACACGATAGTTTGCCGGTTAAAGTATCGTATGTTCGATTACAAATGGCTTTTGAACAGTTTAAATTTTGTATTCGCCGTTTGGAGCAAGCCGACTTTTGCGAAAGGGGAAGTAGGTTGTTAGGAAAGATCTTTATCGAGTAGATCTGTTTATTTTGTTTGTTTAAATGAAAGAACTACGTTTGAATTGGAAACTAACAGTTGTGGCGATATTGTAAACACAGTATCGATACGTTGTGATTTCCATGGTTTTCTATCGAAACGACTAGGCCTAGTGGTCGAGCCCAAATTTTTCCCGAGATTTTCATAATTTTCAACTTCATCTTTTTGAATCTCAAAAACTAACAAACACACAACAAAAACAATAACACCCACATGTTCGTTATGCTATTGTGTATCTACACGCCAAAAAATCATATTTATTGACAAACAAACATAAAAGTTAAAAATTTTGAAAGACGACTACCATAGTGACTAATTAAGAAAATTAATTAGGTCACAAAAGACTGACATTTTTTTCAAAAATATATTGGAGTGCTTAAGGTTAAGAAATAATTAATAACACCATTAGACGTTTAAAAATTTTAATATTTAAAAAAAAATGAAATATTATTATCTGATTAACTTTGGAAAAAAAAAATAAAATAAAATAAAAATAACCATCAGATGTGGAGAAATGTATAAAACTAACAGAGATCAAGAAATTATTTTTTTTAATGCAATAACATAAACAATTGACAACAACAAATAATTTTTTTAATCATTATAAACAGATGTTGAAAAAGTTGACAAGGTGAAAAATAACAATGGACGATTGCACCAACCTCAAGGATACTTAAGTCCTCATCCTCCACTTCCACCTCCCCCTTGTGTGTCTTCTTAATGACATGTTTGGCAGCTCCACTCTCCATCACAGCCTCTTGTTCAGTCTTCTCTATCATTTCCAGTTCCTGGCAGAAGTCAAGTCAACAGTTTAAACCCATTTATAAGCTGAGAAGCACTAGAGTTTGGGGTATGGTTGTGTGTGTGACAGAGATGAGAAGAGGTCATTTGAGAGGACTTAAGCGTGTGACAGGTGATATCAGGTCCTATGGAGGTCAATAGTGTGTGACAGAGATGAGAAGAGGTCATCTGGAAGGACTCTAGTGTGCGACAGAGATGAGAAAAGGTCATCTGGAAGGACTCTAGTGTGTGACAGAGATGAGAAAAGGTCATCTGGAAGGACTCTAGTGTGTGACAGAGATGAGAAGAGGTCATCTGGAAGGACTCTAGTGTGTGACAGAGATGAGAAAAGGTCATCTGGAAGGACTCTAGTGTGTGACAGAGATGAGAAGAGGTCATCTGGAAGGACTCTAGTGTGTGACAGAGATGAGAAGAGGTCATCTGGAAGGACTCTAGTGTGCGACAGAGATGAGAAAAGGTCATCTGGAAGGACTCTAGTGTGTGACAGAGATGAGAAGAGGTCATCTGGAAGGACTCTAGTGTGTGACAGAGATGAGAAGAGGTCATCTGGAAGGACTCTAGTGTGTGACAGAGATGAGAAAAGGTCATCTGGAAGGACTCTAGTGTGTGACAGAGATGAGAAAAGGTCATCTGGAAGGACTCTAGTGTGCGACAGAGATGAGAAAAGGTCATCTGGAAGGACTCTAGTGTGTGACAGAGATGAGAAAAGGTCATCTGGAAGGACTCTAGTGTGTGACAGAGATGAGAAAAGGTCATCTGGAAGGACTCTAGTGTGTGACAGAGATGAGAAAAGGTCATCTGGAAGGACTCTAGTGTGTGACAGAGATGAGAAAAGGTCATCTGGAAGGACTCTAGTGTGTGACAGAGATGAGAAAAGGTCATCTGGAAGGACTCTAGTGTGTGACAGAGATGAGAAAAGGTCATCTGGAAGGACTCTAGTGTGTGACAGAGATGAGAAAAGGTCATCTGGAAGGACTCTAGTGTGTGACAGAGATGAGAAAAGGTCATCTGGAAGGACTCTAGTGTGTGACAGAGATGAGAAAAGGTCATCTGGAAGGACTCTAGTGTGTGACAGAGATGAGAAAAGGTCATCTGGAAGGACTCTAGTGTGCGACAGAGATGAGAAAAGGTCATCTGGAAGGACTCTAGTGTGTGACAGAGATGAGAAAAGGTCATCTGGAAGGACTCTAGTGTGCGACAGAGATGAGAAAAGGTCATCTGGAAGGACTCTAGTGTGCGACAGAGATGAGAAAAGGTCATCTGGAAGGACTCTAGTGTGTGACAGAGATGAGAAAAGGTCATCTGGAAGGACTCTAGTGTGCGACAGAGATGAGAAAAGGTCATCTGGAAGGACTCTAGTGTGCGACAGAGATGAGAAAAGGTCATCTGGAAGGACTCTAGTGTGTGACAGAGATGAGAAAAGGTCATCTGGAAGGACTCTAGTGTGCGACAGAGATGAGAAGAGGTCATCTGGAAGGACTCTAGTGTGTGAGAGATGAGAAAAGGTCATCTGGAAGGACTCTAGTGTGTGACAGAGATGAGAAAAGGTCATCTGGAAGGACTCTAGTGTGTGACAGAGATGAGAAGAGGTCATCTGGAAGGACTCTAGTGTGTGACAGAGATGAGAAAAGGTCATCTGGAAGGACTCTAGTGTGTGAGAGATGAGAAAAGGTCATCTGGAAGGACTCTAGTGTGCGACAGAGATGAGAAAAGGTCATCTGGAAGGACTCTAGTGTGTGAGAGATGAGAAAAGGTCATCTGGAAGGACTCTAGTGTGTGACAGAGATGAGAAAAGGTCATCTGGAAGGACTCTAGTGTGTGAGAGATGAGAAAAGGTCATCTGGAAGGACTCTAGTGTGTGACAGAGATGAGAAGAGGTCATCTGGAAGGACTCTAGTGTGTGACAGAGATGAGAAGAGGTCATCTGGAAGGACTCTAGTGTGTGACAGAGATGAGAAGAGGTCATCTGGAAGGACTCTAGTGTGTGACAGAGATGAGAAAAGGTCATCTGGAAGGACTCTAGTGTGCGACAGAGATGAGAAAAGGTCATCTGGAAGGACTCTAGTGTGTGAGAGATGAGAAAAGGTCATCTGGAAGGACTCTAGTGTGCGACAGAGATGAGAAAAGGTCATCTGGAAGGACTCTAGTGTGTGACAGAGATGAGAAGAGGTCATCTGGAAGGACTCTAGTGTGTGACAGAGATGAGAAAAGGTCATCTGGAAGGACTCTAGTGTGTGACAGAGATGAGAAGAGGTCATCTGGAAGGACTCTAGTGTGCGACAGAGATGAGAAAAGGTCATCTGGAAGGACTCTAGTGTGTGACAGAGATGAGAAAAGGTCATCTGGAAGGACTCTAGTGTGTGACAGAGATGAGAAGAGGTCATCTGGAAGGACTCTAGTGTGTGACAGAGATGAGAAAAGGTCATCTGGAAGGACTCTAGTGTGTGACAGAGATGAGAAGAGGTCATCTGGAAGGACTCTAGTGTGTGACAGAGATGAGAAAAGGTCATCTGGAAGGACTCTAGTGTGTGACAGAGATGAGAAGAGGTCATCTGGAAGGACTCTAGTGTGTGACAGAGATGAGAAGAGGTCATCTGGAAGGACTCTAGTGTGTGACAGAGATGAGAAGAGGTCATCTGGAAGGACTCTAGTGTGCGACAGAGATGAGAAAAGGTCATCTGGAAGGACTCTAGTGTGTGACAGAGATGAGAAGAGGTCATCTGGAAGGACTCTAGTGTGTGACAGAGATGAGAAGAGGTCATCTGGAAGGACTCTAGTGTGTGACAGAGATGAGAAGAGGTCATCTGGAAGGACTCTAGTGTGCGACAGAGATGAGAAAAGGTCATCTGGAAGGACTCTAGTGTGTGACAGAGATGAGAAAAGGTCATCTGGAAGGACTCTAGTGTGCGACAGAGATGAGAAGAGGTCATCTGGAAGGACTCTAGTGTGTGACAGAGATGAGAAAAGGTCATCTGGAAGGACTCTAGTGTGTGACAGAGATGAGAAAAGGTCATCTGGAAGGACTCTAGTGTGTGACAGAGATGAGAAAAGGTCATCTGGAAGGACTCTAGTGTGTGACAGAGATGAGAAAAGGTCATCTGGAAGGACTCTAGTGTGTGACAGAGATGAGAAGAGGTCATCTGGAAGGACTCTAGTGTGTGACAGAGATGAGAAGAGGTCATCTGGAAGGACTCTAGTGTGTGACAGAGATGAGAAAAGGTCATCTGGAAGGACTCTAGTGTGCGACAGAGATGAGAAGAGGTCATCTGGAAGGACTCTAGTGTGTGACAGAGATGAGAAAAGGTCATCTGGAAGGACTCTAGTGTGTGACAGAGATGAGAAGAGGTCATCTGGAAGGACTCTAGTGTGTGACAGAGATGAGAAGAGGTCATCTGGAAGGACTCTAGTGTGTGACAGAGATGAGAAGAGACTCATGTTTGGTGGTCTGACTCATGTGTTTTGTTTCTTGACTCATATGTTTGGGTGTCTAGTCTGACTCACGCGCTTAGTGGCTTGACTCACAAATTTGGTGGTCTGACTTAAAAGTATGATGGTCAGACTTACGTGCTTAGTGGCTTGCTCTCTCCACTTGGCCAACTCCCTAGATGCCAGCTCCTCCGTACTCATCTGGACTAGTTTATGAGGCTTGATCTTCCCCGTCAGAATCTTGCGAAACAAACCCTGCCAACAAGAGAATCAGTAGAGGGGCATCAACTTAAGATAGGTGATACAGTGGATAAATACAAGTAAAGCCAACTCACCATTTTTACAAACTGAGACACTTCCATTGAAAGTTTGATGTGAGATATAAAGACATAATTAACTCTAAATTGAAAACTGTTTCAGTAAATGAGTTAAGTTTTAGATTTGTTATGAGGTGTACAGTTTTTTATTATGGGGTGTTGGGCGATCAACTATAGGGTGTAGAGCTATCTACTATAGGGTGTAGAGCTATCTAGGTTGGGATGTGGAGCAATTTACTTTGGGGTGTGGAGCTATTTACTATGGGGTGTGGAGCTATTTACTTTTGGGTGTGGAGCTATTTACTTTGGGGTGTTGAGCTATTTACTATGGGGTGTAGAATTGTCTACTACGGGGCATAGAGCTGGGGTCTAGAGCTATCTACTATGGGGTATAGAGCTGGGGTCTAGAGCTATTTACAATGGAGTGTGGAGCTATCTACTTTGGGGTGTGGAGCTATCTACTTTGGGGTGTGGAGCTGGGGTCTAGAGCTATCTACTTTGGGGTGTGGAGCTGGGGTCTAGAGCTATCTACTTTGGGGTGTGGAGCTGGGGTCTAGAGCTATCTACTATGGGGTGTAGAGCTGGGGTCTAGAGCTATCTACTTTGGGGTGTGGAGCTGGGGTCTATAACTTCCTACTTTGGGGTGTGGAGCTATCTACTATGGTGTAGAGCTGGGGTCTAGAGCTATCTACTTTGGGGTGTGGAGCTATCTACTTTGGGGTGTGGAGCTGGGGTCTAGAACTTCCTACTTTGGGGTGTGGAGCTATCTACTATGGGGTGTAGAGCTGGGGTCTAGAGCTATCTACTTTGGGGTGTGGAGCTGGGGTCTAGAGCTATCTACTTTGGGGTGTGGAGCTGGGGTCTAGAGCTATCTGCTTTGGGGTGTGGAGCTGGGGTCTAGAGCTATCTACTATGGGGTGTGGAGCTGGGGTCTAGAACTATCTACTTTAGGGTGTAGAGAAATCTACTATGCAGTGTAGATCTATCTACTTTGGGGGTGCAGAGCAATCTACCATGGGTGTAGTCATCTAGCATTGGGCTGCTGCCTCATTTACCAGATGAGGCAGCAGGGCCCCATGCCTAACCCAATTCTCTTTAGTTGGACTGGACATAATCTTTTCATCCATGGGGTGGTCGTTGTGAAAGCCACTTGTAATTAAGTAATTTTAATTCTTGATGTTTCTTTAGTTTCAGATTGTATTGGCTCTTCTTACATCCTGAGACGCACTTGAGAAGGTAGGCCTGGGTCTTCATGGCTGTTGTGCAACGTAAGGCCCCTGTGTGAGCCCACTACTGTTGAGATTATAGCGTCAACCCACATTTTTGGTGGGGTGCTGTAACACTGTTTACGGAAACCATGGCAAGGATACGTGGTGGGTTCATGTTGGGTATGCTTCACCTAATCCTAGTGTTAGTCTTTGCTCCCACTATCACGTGTAGAGTGTATAACCCATGGTGTGTAGACACTTCTACCCATGATGCACAATGTTCCTTTATTTTTTTTTTGTGGTTATAGTTTCTATGGGATGAGGCACCAATCCCACGTCCAATCTAACCTACCTTAGTCAGACTTGACTTGGTCACTTCTCATCAACTATAAAGGGGACGGCATGTGCTAGTGATTAGGTGACACGGCTCACAAAGCAACGGTGCTGTGTTCACTCCCCATCACAGCACTGGCCGTTTCCCAGGCGATGCAAGCCCTTAGAAAATGCAGGAGGATGCAGACCCTTACATAAAATGCCTGCCAAAGTTGGATGCACTAGGCCAACAGGCGCAAAATAAAAACAGTGCAACGCACACCGCCTTGGGTGATAGAGATATAAGGCGAACGGAAAAAAAATTAAATAAACTATGGAGTGTAAAATCTTCTATCATGTGGTGTAGAATCTTCTATCATGTCAATGTAGTGTAAAGTCTTCTATCATGTCAATGTAGTGTAAAGTCTTCTATCATGTGGTGTAGAATCTTCTATCATGTCAATGTAGTGTAAAGTCTTTTTCATGTGGTGTAGAATCTTCTATCATGGGTTGTAGTCTTCTTTGTAGTTTTCTTGTGGCTTATAATATCTAATTATATTGCAAGCAAAAAAGGCGACAGATCAGACTCGTTGCTGCAAGATATGATCTCAAGTGACTGTAGCGTCAAATCCTAGAATGGCAGGTTCTACTGCACTAGGGACACACACGTGAAGAGTCGGTTGTGGGATCGTTGCTTGCTCCATTCTTTCGAACGGTTCGCTTTCTTGAAGTCTCTGAGATAATATTTTGCTATACCAAGATCAACAAGCCGCTGTCCGAGTATCTGGGCAAACATCAGATTGGTTTGCAGTACAAAAGGGAGTCAGACAGGGATGTATCCTCTCACCTTATCTGTACAACATATATGCGGAATGTATAATGAGAAATGTGCGAGAAGATGAGAACATTGAAAGTTTCCACCCATTTACGATTGGGGGGTACGAGATTCCAGAGTTACGATACGCAGATGACACAGTGATACTATCAAGAAGTGCGTAAGGGCTAGAGCAGCTACTATCAGCCGTTAATGGACATAGTAAAGATCAAAATCTGTTCATAAACATAAACAAAACAAAGATAATGACCACCGATAAAACACAATGTCAGCATAAATTTACAGTGGGTGGTGAAGAAATAGATCAGGTTACACATTTTGAATATCTGGGCTCCAGAATCGACAAAAATGGTGACTGCTCGAAAGAAATCAGAAGAAGACTAGCTATGGCAATGCAGAGACTGAACAGCCTGAAGAAATTATGGCAGGGCACCAACAAAACAATTAAAGTAAAAGTCTTGAGAGCCTGTGTTTTTCCTGCGGCAGCTTATGGCTGTGAAGCATAGACGATTACCAAAACTTCTAGACAAAGAATCGAATCCTTCAAGTCAAAATGTTACAAAAAGATCCTCAGAATACCCTGGACAGAGAAAATAACAAATGTAGACATTCAGCAAGAGTTGAGCATAGAGGAGAACTGGTTTATCAATTCCATTTTGGCTAGAAAATGCAAATACTTTGGTCACATCAAGAGACACAACGGTCTTAAGAGGACGGTGATGAAGGTATGATGCCAGGCAAAAGAGCAAGGGGTAGACCAAGAAGACGATGGCACCAAGATATCCAGGAGTGCCAGAGTATGACAGTGGCGGAAGCTGAAGTTTTGGCAAGGGAACAAGTTTCTTTCAGACAGACTGTGATGGGAGCGACGTTCTACAAAGGACATGCTACATGAGAGATCTGAGCACCTTGAGTGATGCCAGCGAAAGAGGTGGAATGGTTTGGTGCAAGGATATCCCAAGAAATGACATCACTGTTGAAGTTTTTCTGAAACATTTTTAACCTTTAGCACGCCCTGACGTCAGAAAAAAATTTTTTTTACCAAATTAAATTACATTTATTTCTCGCTATGATCGTTGACTTTCAAAATTTGTAACTTTTCTGTTTGTTTGTCAATAAATATGATTTTCTTGTGTGTAGAAACACAATTGAATAAAGAACTTGTGGGTGTTATTGTTTTTGTTGTGTGTTTGTGTTAGTTTCTGAGTTACAAACAGATGAAGTTATACAAATTTCTGAAAAAAATGTGGACTTGACCACTAGGCCTAGTCGCTTCGATAGAAAACCATGGAAACCACAACAACGTATCGATACTGTGTTTACAATATCTACACAACTGTTAGTTTCCAATTCAAACGTAGTTCTTTCATTTAAACAAACAAAATAAACAGATCTACTCGATAAAGATCTTTCCTAACAACCTACTTCACCTTTCGCAAAAATTCAGCTTGCTCCAAACGGCGTATACAAAATTAAAACTGTTCAAAAGCCATTTGTAATCAAACATACAATACTTTAACCGGCAAAATATTGTGTACATATGGGGGACGTATTCAGCAGTAAAAAATGGCTGTCGGGAGTGGCTCTGTTAAAAAAAAAACAACATTTTTTTAAACACCGTTTTGGTAGGCCAAGTTGGTCGGCTAGCACTTGACCATTGTGCACTAAAGGTTAAGGGGTCTATGTAGCATTTCTTCTGTCTCCCTGATGAGTGTCTGCCTGTCTGTTCTGAGCTCATCGTATAGCAGATACTTGGAGAAGTGCTCATTGGGCATGTGAACAACATGTCCCATCCATCTTACAGAATGGGGTGGTCAGCCCCGTGCTTGTTCCTCTTTAGTTTGATTTGGCTTGGTCAATCCTCTTCAACCATGGGGTGTAGAGGTGTTCATCCCTTTCCTTTTGGCATAGTTTGTACAAGACAATGATGGAGGTGGTGCATTGCTCAACCATGACAGACAAGCACACAAATTACTCAGATAATACACATGACAATACAGATATTTTAAAGATCACACACAAACTGGCTATTTGACGTACCCTGTTTTTCTGGTCTTTGATATTAAAGACCAAGCTCCGATATTTGGTTCGGTATTTGTGGCCTGTATCATCGAAGAGAGAAAATAGTTCCTCTTCGATGGTGACAGCGAGATTCTTGATCTCAGTGCTAGAAAGAAGAATGTCTTCTGCTTCTTGTGCTCTGGTGAATACAGCAAAACAATTCATAACAAATACAAACTAATTTTCTCTTAAGTGTTTTAATTTGCAATCACGAAAATATCAATATCTGTAGCATGTCTAAAGAAAGATTGTGCATGGTGTTGGCAACCTCACCATGTACAAGCCATTGCTATAAAACTCACTGCAAACAACACGAATCAGATTTTCATAAAAGCTCGTTAAAGGAGCCAAATGCAGTGTTGGACTTAATCTTCAACAAATAACTGGAATCAGGTTTTCCTAATGATGATTAACTCTTAGTATATGCGCTCAAAAACCATGTTTTACAAGCTCATTTTAAGGAGTAACTTTTTATACTTGGCTGCTGTTACTGATTTTAGATAGTATATTTATTTATAAGGATAAACTCAAGTGTTACATGTCAAAATATGCAGAAATGAAAGACCGATTATAAGAACATAGTAGGGAAATATAAACAGTACAAAATATTTATGAAAGATACAAAAAAGATTGAAATTGAACAAATATAAATTTACAAAACAGAACAAAAAAATATTGCACTTACAATAATATTTAAATCCTTCAACAACACAGAAACTTATAAATTCAGAATCATTGTAGAGTATATCCATTTCCACAGAAGTAAGGAAAGTTTTATGTGTGTCTTGTTATAAATAAACTTTCTGCATGCACTTTGAAATTGTTTGTCACAATTAGAAAAAAAATCATAATTTACAAGCAAATGTACACTTACTACTTTAGTATTTGCATTTCATATTTAAAAAATAAAACTATACTGCTTCCAAATTGTCAGGTGTACTTGATCTTACATGTCTAAGTTCGGATCTATCTCAATCTTCTACTTGTTATTGAAACATGATTGTTCTTCTAGTAAGTAGTAGCTTTTCTACTACACCTAGAACTAGTCACTGGGTCTAGCCAGGTGAGATGCCGCCATGTCTTCAGACAACTTTGTCAACTATAATAAGTTTCAGAAAATCAGTCATACGAACTATCCTCACTCGATATATCTTGACCTTAATCTTCAACAAATGACTGGAATCAGGTTCTCCTAAACCTAGTTAACCTTTACTACCCGCGAGTCGCATCTAAGTGACTGCTGTCACGAAAATTGCACAGCTAAGGTTCCTTATACTCGACTCATGATGTCGCTGTATAGCGTAGCGGCGGCCATTATAATCATATTTAATCAAACCGGGCTACCGTTGAAATAGTCTGAACATACTGCTCATTTGGTTGAATAGAAAGTTAAACTTCTGCCTTGTCGTGTATAAAAACAATGGCCATCTTCACATTTGTGTTAGACTTTTGAAAATGATTTCCTATGTTTTTCACTTAGATTTGAAGATTAATCCATTATCGAGAATATGAAAGTTAAGTGAGCCAAATGTAGTGTTGGACCTACGCTTCACCAAATGGAATGGAGCAATGGGCTAAGTTAAGTTAAAGGAAGCAGCAGTCAGCCTGAGATTATTGATCAGCCTGAGGTTATTGATATCTCCAAAGAGTTTGTCCTGCTTCTTCATACACTTCTTTGCATTCAGGATCTTTTGGTCATGCCGTATCTGCAGGCCAGTAGCCAAGATGAAGCCTATAGTCTTCACCAGGTCGGAGCGGCTGCCCCACAGCTTTTGTCTTAGCTCTGCACCCTCTGGCCAGGTCTAGTTTCTCATTTCACTATTAAGTGGGCATTCTTGCAGAATGTGTTCAAGATTCTGGCCCCCTGTACCACATTGGCACACATTGGTGTGTGAGATTTTTAGTTAGTATAGATGTTCTAGTAGTCTGCAGTGACCAGTTCTCAGGTGAAATAGGCAGTTTGATGGTTTATTTTGAGTTGGTGAATTTGATCTGGTCTAATGCTTGTGTTCATGTCTTCTCTCTATTGGTGATTACTAAATTGTTCCTTTTTACTGTCCTCTTTTGCTAGAGCGTCAGCTCTCTCACTTCCTGTGATTCCGCAGTGGAACGGTAGTCACTGGAGCGCTGTTGAGGAAGTCTGTTTTCCTAGTTCTACTCTGAT
The DNA here is from genome assembly GCA_036924085.1 of Ariolimax columbianus. Classification (NCBI taxonomy): domain Eukaryota; kingdom Metazoa; phylum Mollusca; class Gastropoda; order Stylommatophora; family Arionidae; genus Ariolimax; species Ariolimax columbianus. The sequence goes on along the minus strand of JAVGWX010000004.1, from coordinate 87,223,585 downwards.
TTATGATTGTTAGTTTTCTATATTGTCTCTATTAGATGTCTGCAGTCTGTGGAGATAACTATTTTTGTTGGTAATTGCTTTTATGTCTCAAATATTCACAATGTCCGCAGAAGGGCTATAAATTCTGCACTGAAGTTTGTGGATTACGTCCCTGTTGGAAAAGCCTCTTGTGTTATCTTTCCATTTTTGTGTCTAATGATAAATACCTCCTCCCACATTCTGGCCTGCCCCTGTATTTTTGGTGTTGGTGGTTTTATATATAAATGAAGCGGGTTCTCTTAAGCCTATTTTCTACTGGGTGTTTCAGTTTGACATGTATGGGATGGTCAGGCATGCATATCATCTTTTCGCTGTTTGTCAGCACTCTTTCCTCTTGTCTTCATACACTTTCAGATAACAGCTTGAATTTAGCTAAAGAAAACTAGTCAGTCTGAGAATATTGGGAATTTCATAAGTCTGTTCTTCTTATAACATGTTCTGACATCAACTTGAACATATCTTAACTTTTACCGCACTCTCTGCGTATGGATTCCACTGTACTATGCCTTCACTTTTTAATTCATGAATGACCAAGCACGAAGACCTTAGAAATAGACAATTTTTTATGCTGACTATGTCACGTCTATCTACACAGGTTTCTTGCCGTTTTGTATGTTAGATTACAAATGGATTTTAAACAATTTATCTTCTTATACGCGGATTGGAGCTGGTCCATTTTTTTAGAAAGGTGAAGTAGGTTGTTGTAAAAGATCTTTAAGGGGTTGATCTGTTTATTTCATTTAGTAATAACTATGTTTGAAGTGGAAACTAACAGTTAAGCTGATATTATAAACACAGTACCGATACTTTGTTGTGATTTCAATGGATTTATACAGAAGCAATGTCCACAGCTGGGTGAGTTCACATTTTTTTGCTTTGTTTCACAAATTTTTATCTCCATCTTCTTGTATCTCAGAAGCTAACAAACATACAACAAAAACAATAACACCAACTTGTTCTTTATTCATTTACGCCTCTACACACAACAAAATCATATTTGTTAACCGACAAACACAAAGGTTACATGCTCTCAAAGCTGAAAACTACAATGAAATATAAAGTTATGAAGAATGTGTGCGGCGTCGTAAAGGTAAAAAAAACGCAGTGGTAAGCCTGAGGTTATTGTAATTTCCGTAGAGTATATCCTGCTTCTTCTGTGTACACTTTTGGACAAAGTCTTGAAATTAGCTAAACAAAGCAGTAGTCAGCCTGAGGTGTTATAGGTAAGTGAGTAGAAATGAGAAAGAACATGTATGACTGCAGACAGTAGGGTAGTCTTACCGAGCAGAAAGACAATCTTTCAGGGCAGTCTGAACATTAATCCGTATCTGGTTCGTTCCATCACCTTTCTTCTCTTTTTCGTCATCCTTTGAGCTGCTGGTCGATGTGTCAGGCCTGTGGGAGGTGACATTGCGTTTCTCGCTGTCACTCCGCTTACCAGAATCTTTACTGCTGGCACTGCTGTGACGAGATCGGTCGTCTCGGTCTGACCTTCTGTCCTTATCAGTTGACATCTTCCTATCTCTCTCTGAAGAAGGTTTCTGATCGTGGTTAGCCTTGGGATCCTTATCTCTTTGCTTGTCATCTTCTGGGGAGCATGTAGGAAAATTAGATTTTATAGACAGTCTCTATTCTGGAATCCACAAGGAAAGAAGTAGAAGCAGACCAAAACAAATATGGAGAAGAGGGTTTGAGACAAACAAAAAGGAAACAGGGAAGACAGAGCTGGAACAGGTAGCCTAGGACAGGACTTGGCATGTATTTGTTGAAGACCTGTGCTCTGCAGGCAGCTGAAAAGTTTTAACTTAACGTCTTTATACTGGTTTAGAAGACTCAATATGCTCAAACACTCGAGCTAAGTAGACCCTCAGCCAGTTAGGTGCCATCTATAGTTGCTCTTAACAAACCACCTAGGGAAAGGTACAAATAATTTGGGTAGATTTTTAATTGGAATTTTCTCCGGGCAGAGGCTCTAAGGTCGACTCTTTTCGATTTCCAACTGCCAAGGAATTTTTAACGTGCTCGGCACTGAATACAGGAGTCCGATCTCACTACCAAGAGATCAGGAGAATTGTTACCAGAAGATCCACGTGAATAAAAATCTTGGTCACTATCATGATTTGAACATGCGACCTTTGGCACTGGTGGCGGACACCTTACCTCGAGACCACTGATGAAGAGTAGTATCTGTGTTGCAGGGTGATAAAGTGTTCACTTCTCACAATAAAGATATTACGAGGCGTGTTCAAAATTTAACAGCTGAAGGATGTCGACCAGTTGACATTGACAAAAGTGTGTCAAAGACAACAGTGAAGAACTGGAAACGATGTTTAAAGAAGTACGTGAGTTAACAAAAGATCTTCCGAGACCAGGTCAGGCTCATAGTGTTGCGTTAACTCATGTCCTTTAAACATCGTTGTCCAGTTCTTCACTGTTGTCTTCGATGCACTTTTGTCACCATACACCCACTGCATTCTGCGACGAATATCAACTGGTCTACATCCTTCAGCTTTTAGAAACCGAATCACCGCTCGCTGATCAACTCTGGATGGATTCTGTATCACACCCGCCATGTTTTCAACGAACTAATGAGGAAACTATGAGTCGGAGGACAATGAAATTTTGCAAACTTGACGGTTGGTATGTGCTGTTTACACCAGAAGTGACGTCATCATGCGCATTGTACATATGTTCACTTGGTGTAGTTAGGTCTGGCATTTGAGCACGCCTCGTATGTTCAATCCACATTATTGATAGGCTCCAATCAACACAGATGTAAATGGGTACCTAGCTTACTGTCACTATGGCTGCAAGTATATATTTGTATGTATGCACTTATAAATGTATACACATTTTGTAATATATTTCGTTTCACAATATTGACCATTTGTTGTTTTCCTCCTCTGTCCCAACTGGCATACCGTAATTCACACATTTCTGACCAATAACTGCCACCCAAGTCATAGTGTACTCAGCGTCTAGTCTATGCTCATTGTTGCTGTGACTCCATAAGTATTTTTGATGGTTTCTTGTCCGCTGATAAAATGCCATCCGACAATATTGCAGGATTCTTATTCTTTCTGTGCTGGAACTGTAGCTGAGCCACACATATCTATGTTAACTTTTGACCTTCAGTACCACCGCAGCTTTGATTAATTTTTTTCCCCATGAGGAACAGAGTGATAGCCTGGTCCTTTTGCAACCCATTTGATGATGGAGGACAGACATGCAGCAGAACATATTCTCAAAGTCTGTCGGCTCTTCAGAAGAGTAACGTGACAGCATGGTCCTTTTCCAACCTGTTTGATATAGGGGCCAGACATACAGTAGAGCATGTTCTCAAAATATGTTGGTTTTACAGAGGAGCAAAGTGATGGCATGACTCTTTCTTTTCCAACCTCTTTGAGCAATAACAGTATGGTGGTGATGAGAGAAATCAGACAGACCAGACTGTCAAGTTTATGTTATAAATAGATGTGGCTATATAAGAGATAAATTGTATGGTGACGAGAGAAGTCAGAGAAATAGTGGCATTTATGTTGGAAATAGATGTGGCTATATAAAAGATAAATTGTATGGTGACGAGAGAAGTCTGAGAAATAGTGGCAAGTTTATGTTAGAAATAGACGTTTTTTATATGAGGGATAAACTGTATGGTGACGAGAGAAGTTGGATACATACTGTCAAGATTATGAGAGAAATAGATATGTTATTTCAGAGCAAACTCACGAACAAAAACAAAAAAACTGCCACAGACAAGATTAAATACTAATTATAAACAAAGCTATAACACAATACAATGACAACAAAAACAGACTTACTAGCAGATGAGCTTCTGTCTCTGTGCCGTTTGGATGGCTGGACAACTTCGTAAGTCGGATGCTGTTCCAGCCATCGATGTAAACCTTTCTGTGTAGGGGCATTGGACCCCTTCAGCACCTTGCCTGTCTGTCTCTCCACTACCTCAACTGTGTCCCATGAAGATGGTGGTGTTGTAGAGGATGAAGATTTGTTGCATTCATTGGTCAGATCCTTTTCTTTGGTCTAGACAGAATTATGAAGTAAAATTCTACAGTGAATAAATTATTGTTTTCATATAAAACTCTGTGGTACTTTGCGCATCAAAAAAAAAGGCCACCTGGCAGACCCCCTACTAGATGACAAGATTCGCTTGAACTGCACAACACTCGCGATGCTAAGACAAACAAGTTAGCCATCACTGGACAACCCGTGCCAAGACAGAATCAACTGGAAATCGAGATGAGACCAGCACAAAACCCCCAAAACACAGCACTGCTCAAGCCCAGCCCACTAAGCAGAGAATAGCACCTGGCTACTACCAACTCGCACGAGTGTTGGTACATGCACAAGGTTTAATACTCGTGTTGTTGTTTGTGAATGCCCGCAATGAGTAGGTTACTCTTTTGTGCGCCCTGAAAAGGACATTAAGTGGCGGGTTGCAGTAGCTTTCCTCACATCCCGAGCGTACTGATGAAGATGGACCGGGGTGCTCCATGCGGTTGTGCTGTGGTTGGCTTCATCTATGTGTCACTCACTACTATAGGGATCACGTCGATCCCTCACATCATTAGTCAGGCTGCCATGAAAACAGCCAGTTTCCAGGGAGGGCTACGAGGAAGCCAAGGTGAGGAACTTGTCCAGTATGTTTTGTCTGACCCTGACTAACATGTCTGATCAGTATATTTTGCCTTCCTCTCCTAATGCCCTTGTAAATGCATAGGTCAACTAAGACTAAGATATAAGTCCCAATTGATCGTAATCAATGGCGCTCAAAACACCAGTTGTAGTCCAATGCCACCAAAATCGACAGCTAACATGTGTATTCCGTGATGATGCTTAGCAATGACATTCAGGTTTCTTGAATGATCTTAAAGTATGCCAGAATTTCAGACACAGGTGCAGTTTTTGTTTAATAAAGCGCTGTCTGTATTTATAATTTTGGTAAATTTTGTTATGATGGGAGTTAGGACTTACAAGAGTTGAGAAAATACATTATTTTATCAGTACAATAACCACCCATCTGGATTACACATGGTTATTCTTCTTCTCTCTTCTTCTTCTTCAGCGTTAGTTCTGAAAAGAACGATTGTGTCATAGTTTACAACAATATTGTAAAATCTGTGCCTTTTGGTCGGACACATCCGATGTCAGCACAGCATTTTTGGCACCAGGTTTATCTTTCCTTTATCTCTAATATGGGGATAAAGATGCAGCAGTGAATGTGGTTACTGCAGCCAGTGACTCATAGCTGGCTGTTTGCATCACGGTCAGCAAATCATAGTTGACCATTCCCCCTGCAAATGGCAGCCTTGGAAACAGACTGCCAAGGGATAGGGATCACAGTGGGAAGATTTCTTCTTCTTTGTTCGTTCTCAATCTCCCTGAACAGGGAGGGAGGGAGGGAGAGGGAGAGGGGGGGGGAGAGAGAGAGAGAGAGAGAGAGAGAGAGAGAGAGAGAGAGAGAGAGAAATGAGAATAATATCCCGACCACGCTGAGAGCTGGTCATACTATTCAACTACTGTATAACTCCTCTAGAATAAGCAACTGTGTGACAGAGATGACAAAACAGAACATTGTTGCACTGACAGCATGTCATCAGTTGACTAACAAACTAGAACTGTGTGTGTGTGACTGGGATAAGAAAGAGATCACTGCCATACTGACAGAGCTCAAGGTTCATGCAATAGGACATCAGATTGGGACTTCTCTGCTAGGATAGGTCCCATTGTTGTTGAGCGGAGCAGAGCATTCAGGACAACCACCTTCAGTATACAAATGGAGATGGGACGCAGTGACCTCAGCTCTGGGATAGTTATCTGAGACCTCTTTAACAAAGGTAGTCATCACGCCAGACTCTAAATACTTGCCTTAAAAGGCACAGAGGGGCTCGCCTAGGCATGAGTGGATAGCAGCTGTAGAGGCCTCAAACGTCCAGTGGCTGGTGTGGATCTACCGTCTTGGTCATGCTTGGGTTCAGATCAATGGAAGAGCTGATATCTTGGCTAAGCAAACACTCATGATGGGCACTTTTGATACAGATAGGGTTGACAGTTATCAATGACTGCCGATGATGACAACGAAATAGAAGAATCCATTATACACAGACTGGACATCACCTTTACCACACCGCTGCTATCAGCGGCGACTTAAAAAATTCCTGTTTTCCAGCTGCTTTTATCACATGATTACCGGCGCTTAGTGACTACTATACCATGTATAAACATCCGGGTTAATACTATATAAATGGCAAAAAATACAGGCACTTGAATTTAAATACTTTCACTTCCTTCTTCTCCAATTTAAACCAGAAAATGTGCTTGCAGTATTTTTAAGAGAATTTAGAAATTATATATTCTCTTTTTCACTCGAATTGGAAGATTCACCAAATTTTGAGGATGATGAAGTTAAGTTGTTACACTTGACTTTTCTGAGGTAGATGGTTAGTTTGTTCACGTAGGTGTACTAAATATGTTGCTAGTAGAAACAAACAGATATGTCGATCTTGTAAAAGAATAGTGGCCGTACCCTGCGATTATAAAAATAGACTGCATACCCAAACTACACCAAGTCTTTTCATTTTTTTATTTTTATTTTTTTTTATTGCATTCACCTTATTTTTCTAATCCCCAAGGCGGTGTGCGTTGCACTGTGGTTTTTATTTTGCGCCTGTCGGCCCAGTGCATCCGACTTCAGCATCCATTTTATGTAAGGGTCTGCTTCCTCCTGCATTTTCTAAGGGTTTGCTTCCCCGGGGTAACGGCCAGTGCTGTGATGGGGATCGAACCCAGCACCATCAGATTGTGAGCCGTGCCACTTAACCACTAGGCCACGCCGTCCTCAAATGGGTGAGTCTAAATGTTTGTGCTGTTTTTCAATATCATCTTCTTGTATCTCAGAAACTGACACATACACAACAAAAACACTAACAAGTTCTTTATTAATTTATGTCTCTACACACAAACAAATCACATCCATAGACAAACAAATAAAAGGGTTATAGGCTCTCAAAGTCAACAACCATAGTAAAACTTGACGTGCTGAAAATTAGTGTGGATGCAGGAGAAATTGCATCAATTTTTGTTGCGGATGTTACAAGGTAAAATCACAGGGCTGAGCAGAGTGGGGTGTGTGAGAGGACAGGACAGGAGTGTGTTCCACCAATGAGCTACAGAAACCATCAGTATCCACACCCTACGTCACATAGTGAGAGAGACTGAACATCTATAGAGGCAAGTAACAATGAATTCCAACCCTTTCAGGGAACAGCTCTTTGAGTGAGACAGAGATGAGAACAGAACCCCTGCCACACTGAAAACATGTCGTAAGATGCAACTAATAGGGAAGAATAACATCAACTGTACCTTAATTGCCATCTGCTCCTCTCGTATGATCTTGAGAGACTCCTGGGCATGGCTCATGATACACTCATTGCTACAGTACACAGAGCCGAGCCTTGGAGATTTGCTACACTTCCTGCCCACGCAACGCTGCAAAAGTTTGGTCTTGGTCAAAGTCTGGGGATAACAGAAATCTGCATTTAATATCTTCTTTGTAAGCTTAGGTGAGGAAACTTGAATACACAACTCCCCACATTAACATTGTTTCATTCAATTAAAAAAAGATATAACCACCTTAGGCATTTCCCACTGCACATTTGAGGAAATTGAAATGGACACTGGAGGGGGCTGAGTGGTCTCGAGGTAAGGTGCCCGCCTCGAGTGCCGGAAGTCGCGGGTTCGAATCACGACAGGGTTATTTAATTTCACGAGGATCTTCTGACAAAAATTCCTCTGATCTCTGGGTAATGAGATCGGACTCCAGTGTTCGGTGACGAGCACGTTAAAAATCCTTTGTCAGTTAGAAACAGAAAGAGTAGGCTTAATGGCCGCTTCCCAGACAAAATTTTAGAATTCTAGTAAAAAATCTACCCACATTATTTGTATCTTTCCCCAGGCCTAGTAAGCCGCAAGAAGTTGTAAAATACCTACTACTTATAGACAAAGCATTCGGCTACCTGGCAACGGACATTAACATGCCTGTTTGAATACCAGGATTGCAAGTATTCCAAGTAAGTACTGGCTCTCCTTTACACAAGCTCGCCTACAGCAATGATGAGAACCAAGCTTTTCATCTGCCCTTCAGTGGTTATGAGAAGGACCCAAATTTTCCTGTACTCATCAGCGATAAAGAGAGGGAAGTTAGGTCCCAGAAAATATCTTATGTGTAATAAACATTTATTTCTGTTTAAAATACAGTTTGGAATTATTGTTTTTGTCTTCATTGAGAAATCAGTGAGGTTATTGTAATGGCTTTATTATATCCTGGGGTTCGACCGAAGATGCTGTAAATGAGATGACAGTAGTCAGCAAATGATATCCGACTGTTTGCGTCTGGGTCAGCGAATGAGAGCTGTCCAAGACCCTTATTCGCCTCCAATTTGTGACCCTGAGAGAATAGATATAGAAGAGGGAAGACAATCTAGGTCCCAAAAATGTGCTGAGTTGAATCCAATGGTGTCGAATCGAAAGGCCCTGATATCACGGCTCGATGTAAACTATGACACAACGCATCAAAACGTCTTTTTTTTAGGAAGGTTGAAGAAGAAGATATCCTAGAATGGACTGAAGGTCGGCCTGATTCTCCTGACAGCATAAAACATCTAGCTGCCATACCCAATACAAGAGCTATCATTTTATTGGTAATATTGTGAAAGTCAAAATAAATTACGTCAAACAAAGGGAAACTGACACGCCAGTCCAGTCAGGCACAACATACTGTCAAAAATCAAATAAAAACATGCAGACTTTCATAAATCGGTGCTTGCAAAGAATAGATGGATTGAAATGGTATGATAAGATCATTAATGTGGAACTATTGGAAAGAGCCAGACAGATAATGGTGTAGACGACATTATATCGAACACATATTAAGGAAATAAGTTAATAACATTACAAGGCAGTCTGTTTTGAAATCCCCATGGTAAAAGTTAAGAGAAAGACCACCAAAACATACAGGTAGCAGAGAGTTTCTTCTTCATATGTTAAAGCAGACTAGTCCTGTGCTATTTTCTCCAGTTCTTTCCAGCATCTTCTTTTTCATTGTCCTCTAGATCTCTTCTCTATATGTTTTTTGGCCTTCCTGTGCATCTTTTCCCTGTGTGTTCCATGATAAAGATTGCTTAACGATACTGACCTGGGGTTTGCGCAGTATGTGACCTATCCAGTGCCATCTTTTTTTCTAAGATTTTCTGTTCTGCCTGTCATCATCCTGTTCTCTCCCATAAACTTTCGCTTGTGACCTGGTCAAGTCACTTCAGGCTCAGAATCTTTCTTTCTCAGAGATTTGTTGATAAAGTTGATAAAGAGCGCTACGAACCTCCGTATCTTTGACAGTTGTCTGGGTAAGCCTTCTTTCTACATGCTGCCTAAAATTCATAAGCCCGACAACCCAGGTCGCCCTATTGTCTCTGCCTGTTCCTGTCCCACCGAACTGGTATCAGACTTCCTGGATAGTGTCTTCCAACCTATGGTGGAGAGTCTTCCCACATTTCTTAAGGACACCAACCACGCCTTAACCACTTTCTCTACCATTGTCCTCTCCCCCGACCAAACCTATCGTCTCTTCCTACTTGATGTCTGTTCATTGTACACCTCGATCCCCCACTCTGATGGTTTATTGGCCCTCCGTTTCTTCCTTGACCGAAGGGTTAACCCATCCATCTCCACGTCTGCCATCGTCCGTCTAGCAGAACTCGTTCTTACTCTCAATACCTTTGAATTCAATGGCCAGTTCTTCGACCAGATCAGCGGTGTGGCTATGGGCACCAGAATGGGCCCCAGCTACGCATGCCTGTTCATGGGTCACCTGGAACACTTGATCTGGCTTCAATTCCAGGGCCCCTTTCCTTTGATGTATTATCGATACATCGACGATGGGATTGGTATGACTGACATGTCGGAGAAGGATCTCCTCAACTTTATCGACTTTGTCAACGACTTCCATCCCTCGATCAAGTTCACGTCTGACATTTCCCTTACGTCTGTCCACTTTCTGGACATCACTGTCTCTATCTGCCCTTCAGGCCTCTCCACCACTGTCTACTACAAACCCACTGACGCTCACAACTACCTCCTCTACACTTCCTCCCATCCCCTATCCTGCCGCGATTCGCTTCCTTTCTCCCAACTCCTCCGCATCCGATGTCAGGATGACGACGACTTCCTTCTCAGGGCCCACGCGATGCTTGACTTCTTCCACAAGCGACTCTACCCTGAGACCACTCTCTACTCCGCTCTTCAGCGGGTTCTTCTTATCTCCCGCCAAGACTCCCTCACTCCCACCCGCCGTCCTCCCTCTGACTGTGTGAAACTCGTCCTCACCTATCACCCTCACAGCGTCTCTGTCCGGGATATCCTATTCCGCCATCTCCCTATCCTTCACTCTGATCCTGCCACTCGCAAAGTTTTTCCCGATCCTCCCCTTGTCGCCTACAAGCGTGACAGGAGCCTGAGGGACTTGCTGGTCAGTAGTCGCCTACACACCAGCCCTCATAGCCTCCCAGGCACCAGGCCGTGCAAAAATTCACGTGGCTGTGTTACCTGCCCTCATGTCATCCTTTCTCGCTCCATTACCTTTCCTAAGGCTGAATTCTTCATCAAAGAGGGGTTCACATGCAAATCTCGTAACCTCATCTATTCCATCATCTGCCGCCAGTGTGGTATGACTTACATTGGGGAAACTGGTATGGAACTACGGGAGCGTTTCCGCCAACACCTCAACGACATCCGCAACAGCACTGGTTCCCCAATTGCCAGCCACTTCAATGGTCCTGAGCACCGGGGTATGGCTAACGTCAGTGTCACTGGTCTAGTTTCGTGCTTCTCTGACGATCGTCATCGATTCGCCCTTGAGAACAGACTTATCTCGAGTATGGGCTGTCTCCAACCACATGGTATAAATATCTTCCATACTTTTTCTTAAACCCTCACACTGACCCCCATCTATTTGTCTTCCTCCCCCCCCCCCCCCATTCTTCCATCAGTTCTCTTCCCCCCTCTCTTATATCAATATCACGCCCTCCCGGCTTATATTGCCTTCTCATTGTTCTCCTATCTGGACCACTATTTGGCCACGCTTGGCTTATCAGGCATATTCCGCCACTTTTTGTTTGACCGCTCCTATTTCAGTTTCTATCGAGTACTTGGCACGACCGGTCACTTAGACAGAAAGCGTCTCCCACCTGAAACAGATGAGTTGACCATTTTTTCTTATATGTTGATTTGTTAGTTCAGTGTTGTTGTCCCTGATGAAGGCCTATTGGTCGTAACGTAGGTTTTGTTTGTGTTCTCGTCTCGGTGCGGTATCTGACCATACCCATTTTTAAATTTTGATTAAGCTCAACCTTAATCAACTTTTACTAGTTTGTTTTTTTCATGTTTTTTTCCCATTGATAAAGTCCTGTACTTTCTTAATATTGAGTTTGATCATTCATTATGTTTCCACTCCATATAGAACGACATATATGGCTAATTGCACTCTATGGGGCTGAAACATGGACTTTAGCGAAGAAAGATGAAAAAAGCTTGGAAGCGTTTGAAATGTAGTACTACCATAGAATGGAAAGTAAAGAAGATTCAATGACAATGTACTCAATGATGTGGGCGCACAAAGACAAATATTGCATATGATACAAAAATGTTGTTTTAATTTTGTCCCAATATGAGACATGAAAGTCTTCTACAGAAGATACTAGAGGGCAGGATTCAAGTGAAGAGAGAACCGAGGCGACCAAGACTCACCTTTACATCTCAGACATGCAGGGACATTAAAGTACAAACTTATGCTTCAATGAAGAGAACTGCAAAGGATAGGGTCAAATGGAGAGACATACTCAGACAACCTTACAACCAGTCTCCGGGCTGATCAACCAAAGGATAGGGTCAAATGGAGAGACATACTCAGACAACCTTACAACCAGTCTCCGGGCTGATCAACCAGAGGATAGGATCAAATGGAGAGACATACTCAGACAACCTTACAACCAGTCTCCGGGCTGATCAACCAGAGGATAGGGTCAAATGGAGAGACATACTCAGACAACCAGTCTCCGGACTGATCAACCAGATGATGATGATGATGATAGAACAACTGACTTAAAATTGAAGATCCTTAGCTTAGTAATGCATTCTCATCATTTTAGAGTTCCATATGGTTTTCAATATGACAAAGGCCATTCCTGTATTCCTGGCATTTATATTCTCATCCGCACCGCATGTCTTGTTTATGATGCTCTATAGGTATTTGAAGCTCTCAACCTCATCCAATGACCTTCTCGGTTTGATAGTAGCCATGTTGTTGGCTGCATTGAATTTTAAAATTTGTACATTTTCTGCATGGATCTTTAGACCTACTTGTTGAGAGATTCTGTCTAGTATATGTCTTCTTCTAGATTTATAATTGACTATGGACCATTTTGTCAGAAAAGTTCAGGTCTTCATGCTGCTTGAATAAGATCTACAGGATTCCATATTCCTCACAGGCTGTCTTTTATAATCCAAACAGCTGCTAGCAGGAACAGAAATGGTGATAGAAGACAGCCCTGACGACTCCCAGATTTAATGTTAAATGATTGTGTGAGTTATTCCTAAAGGTGTGGAAACTACGAAAAAGTGACATGGAGTGGCTCCAAGCTACTCAACGAGCGATGGAGTGTAGAACCCTGTCACTTTCACTGCGAGACCACAACCGCAACACTGCATCAGTAGTTATACCCGCTTCAACGACGTCGTAGATACAGCGTTGATTAGAAAGTACAGGTGGGCAGGCCACGTAGTACGTATTCCTGACAATAGATGGACATGTAAAGTGACGTCATGGTTGTCATACACCTATAATCGTTGTCCCGAACATTAACCAATGATATAGAGAGATGGCCTTCGACAGAACCTTGGTCTTAACGTAGGTATGGTACTTAACGGCCAAGGACAGAAATGAGTTTAGATAACATTTGACTGCCTGGCAAAGAGCACATAATGTGCCTGAATGAACACCAGAATTTCAGTATTCCTAGTGCAAAACTCTATACTGCATGAAGTAGAAGAATGGCGATGCACACATCCCTGCCATACTTCTGTAGCTATTTCAAAAGCATCTTTGACTCCCATCAGTTGTTTCTAGTACATTTTTATTCACATGATACAGTGCTCTCAGATTATCCTGGAATTCTATAGTCCTCTATTGTCCAGATTTTACTCCTCTCTACTCTATCATAAGCATTCTCCTGGTCTATTAATTATATATTTAAATGCTTGCCATATTATATTGTTCTTTTTCTTAATTATCTTAGGGTGAGTAAATTGAAGTTCAACAATTGATCTTATTTGGTGTTCCCAGTCTGTATGCCATTGAGATCAGTCTGCCCAGTCTGTATGCCATTGAGATCAGTCTGTTTAAGCTCCTATAATGTATTTGTAGCTACAGTATGCTGTCTGTCAGCTTATTAGGTCAGCAACAGCAGCGTTAGTTCCTCTTCCACCAATATATTCTATAGGTATACCCTTACTTCCCTCCGTTTCCAACTCCTATGACATAAGATTGGACTTAAGAGGCATTACTATAACAGTAAACATGGATACAAAAGGTCATTACAATTGGAAACATTAATATAAGAGTAGGTCACCAGAGCCACAAACATTAATACAAAGACAAAATTAGGTAACTAGAACAGCAATCATTAACACAAACACAGAAGGTCACCACAAAACCGGAAACATTACAAAATGTCATCACATTTGTGTGCATGTTGTATAAAATTTCCTTCCCTGTGATTCATGTATTACCAAATGTCTGATATATTCTGACAGTGGTGATAACAATCTTACCATTTCTGTTGTCTTTAATGACACAGTTGACTTCTCCAGGCTCAAACCTCCTTCTCCTCCTTCTGGGTGGAAATGAGACAAGAAAACAATGTTAGACAAGTTTGTAGAGGGACTCCGTGGATATATTTGATATGAGAAGTCCCTATGAATATATTAGGTATGTAGATGGATTCCATGGATATATTTCATATGAGAAGTGCCTATGAATATATTAGAAATGTAGAGGGATCCCATGGATATTTTAGGTACGTAGTGAGACCATGTCTCCTCTCCCCTTATCTATTTAACATATATGCGGAATGTATATTGAAAAATGTTAGAGAAGAACATTGAAAGTTTTGATACATTTACGATTGGCGGTTACGAGATTCCAGAGTTGTGATACGCAGACGACACAGTGATACTATCAAGGAGTGCTGAAGAGTTAGAGCAGCTACTTTCAGCCATAAATGGACACAGTAAAGATCAAAACCTGTTTATAAACAAAACAAGAAAAATAACCACCGCCAAAACACAATGTCAACATAAATTTACTGATAGTGGTGAGGAGCACCAACAAAGCGACAAAAGTGAAAGTCTTGATAGCCTGTATTTTTCCTGTGGCAGCATATGGCTGCAAATCATAGACGATTACCAAAACTTCTAGACAAAGAATCGAATCCTTCGAGTCAAAATGTTACAGAAAGATCCCAAGAATACCCTGGACAGAGAAAAAGACAAATATAGGTATTCAGCAAGAGCTGAACATAGAGGAGAACTGGTTTATCAATTCCATTTTGGCCAGAAAATCGAAATACTTTGGTCAGATCAAGAAACACAACAGTCTTGAGAGAACAGTGATGGAAGGTATGGTGCTAGGCAAAAGAGGCAGAGGTAGACCAAGAAGATGATGGAACCAAGATATCCAGGAATGCATGTGTATGACTTTGGCGGAGGCTGGAGTTTTAGCAATGGAAAGAGTTTTTTCCAGACAGACTGTGATGGGAGCGACGTTCTATAAAGGACTTGCTATATGATGATGAGTGAGAACCCTGTTGATACATTATGTCAAGAGTTAACAAATTTGTTTAGGATCTAGAAGCCAGGTACAAAATCTAGGAGCTACGCATAGTGCTGGATACACGCAATGGGTGCAATTATGTGAGTAAATAGGACAATGATTATGGAATGTCAGGTGCCAACAGCAAAATTTCTAGGCACCTGCGATTTGTCATGATCTGGAGGGGTCACCCTGAATATATTAGACCTCCATGAGATGGGCTGGTCATGTGGTATGCATGTGGGATCAACGTCTACCAAAAGAGCTACTCTATGGTGAACTCCAAAATGGCAAGAGTGCAAGTGGAGGACATGAAAAGATACAAGGGCGCACTTCAGAGAGCGCTGACCCAGTGCAGTATTAACCACAATGACTGGGAAAGAATCGCCACCAATCATACAGACTGGTGCAGCACTATTGCTGTTGGTGTTCAGAGACACTAGGCATCAAGAACAGATGAGACTATCCAGAGGCGATCGCTCCACAAGTCAGCTCACATCAACCCTTCTTCAACCCCAGTGGAATGAGGTGTCTTATTTCCCTGTACAAAGTGCAACAGACAATTCAAGGATCAGATTGGCTCATTTAGCCATCTTCGAACGCATGGGAACAGTTTACAGTGAATGCTGACAAAGTGGTCCTCATCGATTACGATGGACGAACAACATAATAGACATGAAACGGGTTCCAATGGATATATTAGGTATGTCAGGGATCCAATGGATATATTAGGTATGTCAGAGATCCCAATGGATATATTAGGTATGCCGGGGACCCATAATGATATATTAGGTATGTCGGGGATCCCCAAGGATTTATTAGGTATGTAGGGGATCCCCAATGATATATTAGGTATGTCAGGGATCCCAATGGATATATTAGGTATATCCTAGATCCCCAAAGATATATTAGGTATGTCAAGGATCCTCAATGATATATTAGGTATATCCTAGATCCCCAAGGATATATTAGGTATGTCAGGGATCCCAATGGATATATTAGGTATGTCAGGGATTCCCAATGGATATATTAGGTATGTCAGGGATCAAAATGGATATATTAGGTAAGTTAGGAGCCTTCCAAAAAAATACTAAGTATAACATTTTAAGTAGAAAGGTAGACAGATACATTTTAGGTACAAAAAAAAGGACCCCTGAGATAGATTTCCTACGTAAGGAAGAATGGGCATGTAAATGTGTCTCAGGGATGGAATGGGTATGAATGGTGGCTCCAGTGATATATTAAGTATGCATGGAGGTCCTAGTGATAGACTAGGTATGTATGGATGTCCCAGTGATAGACTAGGTATGTATGGAGGTCCTAGTGATAGACTAGGTATGTATGGATGTGCTAGTGATAGACTAGGTATGAATGGTGGCTCCAGTGATATATTAAGTATGCATGGAGGTCCTAGTGATAGACTAGGTATGTATGGAGGTCCTAGTGATAGACTAGGTATGTATGGAGGTCCTAGTGATAGACTATGTATGTATGGATGTCCTAGTGATAGACTAGGTATGTATGGAGGTCCTAGTGATAGACTAGGTATGTATGGATGTCCTAGTGATAGATTAGGTATGTATGGAGGTGCTAGTGATAGATTAGGTATGTATGGAGGTCCTAGTGATAGACTAGGTATGTATGGAGGTTAGTGATAGATTAGGTATGTATGGAGGTTAGTGATAGATTAGGTATGTATGGAGGTCCTAGTGATAGACTAGGTATGAATGGAGGTGCTTGTGATAGATTAGGTATGTATGGAGGTCTTAGTGATAGATTAGGTATGTATGGAGATCCTAGTGATAGATTAGGTATGTATGGAGGTCCTAGTGATAGATTAGGTATGTATGGAGGTTCCAGAGATAGATTAAATATGTATGGAGGTCCTAGTGGTAGATTAGGTTGGTATGGAGGTCCTAGTGATAGATTAGGTATGTATGGAGGTCCTAGTGATAGACTAGGTATGAATGGAGGTGCTTGTGATAGATTAGGTATGTATGGAGGTCTTAGTGATAGATTAGGTATGTATGGAGATCCTAGTGATAGATTAGGTATGTATGGAGGTCCTAGTGATAGATTAGGTATGTATGGAGGTTCCAGAGATAGATTAAATATGTATGGAGGTCCTAGTGGTAGATTAGGTTGGTATGGAGGTCCTAGTGATAGATTAGGTATGTATGGAGGTCCTAGTGATAGACTAGGTATGAATGGAGGTGCTTGTGATAGATTAGGTATGTATGGAGGTCTTAGTGATAGATTAGGTATGTATGGAGATCCTAGTGGTAGATTAGGTTGGTATGGAGGTCCTAGTGATAGATTAGGTATGTATGGAGGTCCTAGTGATAGACTAGGAATGAATGGAGGTGCTAGTGATAAATTAGGTATGTATGGAGGTCCTAGTGATAGATTAGGTATGAATGGAGGTCCAGGAGATAGATTAGGTATGAATGAAGGGTCAAAAGACAGATTAGGTATGCATGGAGATCCCAGTGATAGATTAGATATGCATGAAGACCATAGGGATAGATTAGGTATGTATGGAGGTTCCAGAGATAGATTAGGTATGTATGGAGGTCCTAGTGATAGACTAGGTATGTATGGAAAACCTAGTGATAGACTATGTATGCCCAATTTGCTTGACCTTATACTGCCCTTGGTCCATTAACTTGCTCCCCTTCTCCCATTTTAATGACTTCAAGCAATCTCCATTGTGGTTTTGAGTTTGACATCCTTGGTAAAAAGCAACCTTCGCAACCCTATTCTCCAAAGAGAGCTGAAAGGAGGAGGCCAAGTCTTATACACTTACTAGAGCAGACTGGGCAGATGTACTCCTCTTCGTTTTCCTCCATCTCCTTGCCTCTGGCTGTGGTAATGCCCACACAAGATCCGTGGAACCAGTCCTCACACTTGTCACAGCAGATCATGAACCTATAGATAAACAGCGGATCATGAGTAACATAAACAGTTAAACATGAGTAGGATCAAACAAATTTCATCTACAGTAGATCTGAGGATAAAGAGTAGATGGATATTTTAGGTATGTCAGGGATCCCAAGGATATAAGGTATGTCAGGGATCCCCACGGATATATAAGGTATGTCATTTCAAAACCCCCAAAAATTGGCACATTCCCTAGTTTTTTTCAGAGAGTAGTGATGGAAGTTCTGTTTCACAAACCTCTACCATCTGCTGAAAGAGCCACAGTGACTCTAGAAGTACAAAATACAGAGGATAGAGAGATAGTAAATAAAAACACCAGACCAATCCCCCCCCCCCCCCCCCCCCCCCCCCAGTAGAGTACTTTGCACTGCTCGAGGAGTCAACATTTCGCAAGGCGTTAGTGCTTCATTCCTGAATATTAAAAGTACCCACTGAAGGCGCAGGAGGGGTCATCCCGCACTTCATTGCACAGTACTCCAATCTAGGTCTAACTAATGCTTTATACAGTTTGACTATCTTCTTCTTCAGTCTCCTCCCCCTATGGAAGTCTATCTGCCTTCACTTTCCCATATATTCTTCAAAAAGGGCAAAAAATCAGAACCAGCGAATTATAGACCAGTGAGTTTAACAAGCATAGTCTGTAAATTGATAGAGTCAATAATCAAAGAAAACATTGTAATGCATTTAGACAAATTGAATCTAATTAGAAATAGTCAGCTTGGGCTTACTAGATGGAGATCATGCTTAACAAATCTATTAGAATTCATGGAGGAGGTTACCAAAATGATAGATAAAGGGGAGCCAGTGGATGTTATTTATCTAGATTTTGCAAAGGCCTTTGATAGAGTACCTCATCAAAGATTATTTAGAAAGTTAAAATCACATGGAATAGGTGGGGAAGTTGCCAAATGAATTGAAAATTGGTTAACGGGAAGAAGGCAGAGGGTGGGCATAAATAAGGAGTACTCTGAGTAGTGTGAAGTGAAAAGTGGAGTGTCACAGGGCTCGGTTTTGGGACCAATTTTGTTCTTGATATATATAAATGATTTGGACATTGATATGGGATCCATGATTGCAAAATGGATATATTGAGGTCGGATTTAGATAAAATTCGAGAATGGTCTGTAAGCTGGCAAATGGAGTTTAACGTAGATAAATGTACAGTCATCCACATGGGTAGATCCAATGTGGAACATAATTACAGAATAGGAGAGAACAATATTAGAAAGATAGATAAGGAAAGGGTCATAGAGGTTATAATAGATCATACAGGAAAGGTGAGTGAGCAAGTTAAGGTAGCAGTGAAAAAGGTAAATGCAATGTTAGGTATGATAAAAAGAAATATTAAACATAGGAGCAAGGAAGTGATTATCAAACTGTATAAAGCATTAGTTAGACCTAGATTGGAGTACTGTGTACAGGTGTGGAGTCATTATCATAGAGGGGATATAAACATGCAGGAAAGAATACAAAAAAGAGCGACAAAGCTGATAGTGGGATTCCAGTTATGAGGAAAGACTCAGATAAACTGGCCTACAGTGTCTAGAAGAGAGAAGAATTTGTGGTGACTTAATACAGGTTTATAAGATGATCAGAGGAATGGATAAATTAGACTATAACAAGTTTTTTAAAATACAGCCACCCACAATAACAAGAGGGCATAGCTACAAGTTGACTAAAGAGAGGTCCAGATTAGATATTAGGAAATATTTTTTTAGTCAGAGAGTGGTGAATGCTTGGAATGCATTGCCAGGGGAGGTAGTGGAGGCAGGGACAGTTAATGCATTTAAGAATAAATTGGATGCGTATAGCTTTTAGAGCAAGGTGATGTAAATGAAACTGGTTGTATAAAGACTCTGCAGGGTCTTCTAAACCAGTATAAAGACGTTAAGTTAAGTTAGATTAGGTTTGAATTTGAAACACTTTATTATCTTCTTTATGCAGATTGGAGCCAGTCCATTATTGAGAAGGTCAAGTTAAGTTGTTGCAAAGATCGTTGTGAGGTTGATCCATTTAATTTGTTTATATAGATGTAATGATTTAAGAGCAGTACTCTGTCAACTATGCCAGCAGACCGCACCAAAAAGAGTAGTGGTACAGTGGGTTCCATACAATTGTAACATCCAAGGCAACGAAGAGGCAGACAGACTGGCAAAAAAAGGTGCAAGACTACCACAACCAGATTCTAGTGTGACCTACGAAGAGTCAAAAAGGCTTATTAGAGCCAGATACATGGCCAAATGGGAAACAGAACATACTGGCTACACAAAAAATGATGCGTATTACAAATTGAACAGAAGAGAGCAGGTCGTTGTCTTCAGACTCCGCACAGGTCACAACAGACTGAGGTACCACCTATTCAATAAACTGAAGATAGGTGGCACTGACGAATGCAGTTGTGGTACCGGAAAAATGACCGCTGAACATCTGCTGCAAAACTGTTAGAAATACGAGGACCAGAGAAAGCACATGTGGCCATCACCAGTGGCAACACTAGACAAGCTCTATGGCAGTGTCGACAGCCTCAGGATGACCGCTGCTTTTTTCGAAAAAATACAGGTTGACGTCTGACAGCGTACGAAGAAGTTTATGTAGATGAAATTAAATACACTTTTGGTGTAAACTAACAGCTGTGCTGATATTATAAAAGAACATTATCAATATTTTGTTGTGATTTCAATGGATTTATTGAGGAGCGATGTTCCATAATCGGTGAGTCTAAATGTGTGGACTTTGTTTTTATAAATTTTCACTTTCATCTTCTTGTACCTCAGAAACTAACACATACACACAATAAAAATAATAACACTAATAAATTTGTTGTCTCGACACACAACACAATCATATTTATTGACCAACAAACAGAAAGGTTACATCCTCTCAAAGTCAACAACAACAGTAAAATGTGACAAGACTCAAAATGATGCCGGTGCCGATAAAATTGTGTTCAATTTTAAATGAGGTATGGTAAATGTTATCTTTTACATTGCCAAAGGCAAATGAATTTGCGCTGGGCTTTTTCTGACATTTTTTCAAAGTGTTTTAATCATACATAATCTAACCGGGCTCCTGAAGAAATTGGCTGAACATTCTACTCATTTGAATGTAGAGAATTGGACTTACGTTGTGTCTGGTTTAAAAGCAATGGTGATTCAAAAAAATTTGTTTTAGATTTTTGGATATGATTTCTTGTGTGTTTCACTTGGATTTGAAGATTCACCCATTATTGAGAATGTGAATGAAAAGTTTGTGCCACAAATGCTTCTGAGGTAGATCTGTTTAGTTTTTGTTTATGTACGTATAATAATTACGTTTATAGTGGAAACGTGACGTGCTGAAAACTTAATATGGCAGCAGGGGAAATTGCGTAAATTTTTTATGTGTTTTGGTTAAGGTAAATGGTGGGCTATTGCTACCACCTTTAACGAGCATTCTGATGACCTTTAACTTTATTCATGAACGTACAAACCTACCTGTTGTTGTGAGGCATTCTGCAGATGCAGTAGAGGGTGTCTGGGTCATTGGGTTCCCAGTCCAAATCATTGTGGTCATCTTCGAATCCATGCCCTTCGCTGTCATTATCTTCGTCATTCCTGGTCTCCCCATGCTTATCTCCTGTGGTAAATTGGTTTACAATGAACTTGGACAAAAATAACATTGATAAAGAGAGCCATAGAATATAATCTACCAATAAAATTATACCTTTCTCAATCTTTTTATTCTGGAAGGATGTCATGGATGGTACATAGAGAGAGGATGATTGGTCAGGTGACTATGTTGTTGTTTAAACAGTCATATATTTTAAAGATCTCACATACTCCCTCGTCAGGAGGAAGAGATGGAAGACAGAGATGCCAAGACTCTTAAATCTATAACAGTTTCTTCATTGGTATCATCACTGGGAATTGCTTGCTCCAGGACACTCAGTCTGGCGCACTGCCATCCCACATGTTGCTCACATTGCCAAGCAGAGAATCATCACTGCAGCTCAAAGAAAGCGAACTGCACAAAATGACAGAATACAAGACAGCCCAAATACTGTCCATCCACATGTGTCCCACATGCAGTAAAATTAGTTGCGCTCAGATTGAAAATAACAATGGATACACAGATGACACTTGAAAGAAGATTGCATCTCTCTATGACATCTAATAGGATTAGTGAGCAGATGATATGAGATAAACTAACAAATATTATTCATTTGAACTCTTCAATAATCTCATCTTTCTCTCCGAACCCTTCAATAATGTAATCTTCTTTCCAAACAATTTAATAATCTCTATGTTACATTGAAACTCTTAAATCTAAAGCCATGACACATTTTTAACACTCAAGAAAAAAAATAATACGAACCTGCATTATCTGTTTTCATTTTCTTTCGTTTCTTCTTTTCCAAACTGTCAGTCTTTGCATCCGCAGCATCCCTCTTCTCTATACTGTCCTTCCTCCCACCTGTTTTTGGCTTCCTGGTCTCAGAATTTTGTTTTTCAATCTCTGCCTCTTTTGGGATAAATTTAGCTTTTTTATCCCGGACCTCATTTTGTAGAGTGTCACCAGGCATCAGCAGGGTCAAGAGACTTTTATCCCTGGTCATAGATGGGGCTTTGCCGACCCCAGATGGACAAAATTCTGCCCCACTTTCTTTCAACTCTGAGTTCAAGCTCTCCAGTATAGGTGGTCGACCTCCTATGTCTCTCTTGAGCAACACCTGCTGCGTGTCCACATGACTGTCTTGCCCTATCTCCAAAACATCCTTTGGGCAGAATTCCACAAGAGGCTCTTCAGACTCCTCCAAGATCTGTTCTGGTAGATTCATGTCCATGATGACTGCTTGCTTGTGGGAGACGCTCTCAATATCATCATCTCGGCCTGTGCCAGTGCTTGTGCCAACAGTTTTCTGACTCTCCTCTTTCAGAACGATGGGCGATGGCTTAGAATAATGGTGCTCAATTAGAACATGGTGAAGATTTTCTGGTTTTACAAATGAGGATGACTCATATACATCCACATCATACTGAGATTTCCTAGCAGCTTGTCCAGCTTTCTCAACCTGACTGGGTATATCCTTTTTCTGCTGATCATGAAGGACTAGCCCGTCTGGCTTGAAGAGATCCATCATGGTCATGTCCAAAGGAACCTCATGTTCGATCTTGTGATGCTTATGCTTGGATTTGCCTAAAGCAGTAACAGGTATCAAGGACGGCGGTTCATCATCTACTCCATTCTTTCCATCATCATCCATACTGGCATGTTTCTCCTTCTTGGCAATTTCTGCTGACTTTCTTCTATCCCCTTTGCTCAAATAATTTGACTGACCTCCCTCATGCTTCTTAGATACATTATTTGATTTCCTGCGCTCACTGCCTTTTAATTTCTTCACTTCTGTTTTATCTTCTACTTTTTGAGCTACTGGCTTCTTTCTTACTTGCTCTTGTTTCAATGAATCATCCTTAGCTGGCTCTGGCTTTGCATCCTTCCCAGCAGCGTTTGTCAGCTCTGGCTTTAATTCTTTCCCAGCAGTCTTCACCAAATCTGGTTTCAAGCTCTTCCCAGCAGTCTTAGCTGACTCTGGCTTTAAGTCCTTCTTTGTCACACCCCTGTTCCCAAATGGCTGATGGCTTTTCTTCTTATGAAAGACTCCTCGTCTCAACAAATCATCAACTTTTTGGCTTTTAACATCTCGCTTCTTAATCGCATCAAGATTAATTTTCATCAACTCATGTTGATTTTTACGTTCGACAGCTCCAACTTTACCTTTCGCGATAACAGATTTCTGCTCAGCTTCGCTTACCAATTTTCCACCAAGCTTTTTCAGCAAAGAATTTCCCATCTTTCGTTTCTTCGTGTCAGTAATCACTTTCTTTTTTCCTACACCTGAAACCAAACTCTCTTCACCTTTCACTTCTGAAACTTTAACCTTTGTTTGTCCTTCTTCATGTTTCATTATTTTCTCTTTGGAACCAAGAACTTTTTTTTTAATGACTGCACCATCAGGCTGTTTTGTCGCCTGTCCCTTCACAGCATGTTTCACAGCATTCTTGATACCAGGATCTAATTTAACTATCTTTCCTTTATTTATTTTCTCCACATCTTTAGGAGGACTAATTTCCTCTTTGGTTACAGTCTTAACATGCTCAGTTTTCACAGCTACTATTTCTGGTTTTTTATCAGCTATTTCTGGTTTTTTATCAGCTTCTGTTTCTGGTTTTTTATCAGCTACTATTTCTGGTTTTTTATCAGCTACTATTTCTGGTTTTTTATCAGCTACTATTTCTGGTTTTTTATCAGCTACTATTTCTGTTTTTTTATCAGCTACTATTTCTGTTTTTTTATCAGCTACTATTTCTGTTTTTTTATCAGCTACTATTTCTGTTTTTTTATCAGCTACTATTTCTGATTTGTTATCAATCTCTGAAGAAGACATATTAATTGAAACATCTGCAGCCAACTTCACTTTGTCCTTGGAATCAGTAGCTGCTGCAGCATTCAATGTTACGTTGCTGTCAGGTGCCCGCTCCACAACAGGTGCTCTTTCCACAACAGAGGCCGTTCCATTTATCTGTGCAGCTCTTTGAGCAGCACTAGCCCTGGCTGCAATCTCTGATGGTGAACGCTTGACCAGACCTAAACCAGCAGGAGGGAGGCGCCTGACCAAACCTGCAAGTGCTGGGGTCTGCTTATCAGCCTGACCTTTCTTGGCTGTCTGAAATTGGAGAATTTAGATGAGCTCAATAAATTATAAGAATATGTGCAAGCTACATAAAATAGTAGACACAACCTTTCTAGTCACATTCAAAGTCACGCAAAACATCAGTTGTAAGTCTGATTTGACCAAAGTTGCCATTTAATATATATGTTTCGCTCTGGTGCTTAGCTACATAGTTTCAATTTTTGGAATAATTTTAGGAATGGTGGAATTTCTGGCACATACTCAGCTTTCCTTTAATGAAATGTTTTTATGTTGTTGGTATTTATTTACATCTTTGGTAAATGTTTAAACGTTTTTAATGAAACCAATGATCATACATCTGGAGGGCAACATGGATATTTAATACAAATCCTGTTCAGACTCTAACACAGAAAAAGCGACAGTAATAATGCTATTCACGAATAATGCAAAAATACAACAAAACTCGTGGCGAGCAACAAAAATTTAATGTTATTTCTCTCTCCATATTAATGACATTCAATTCTTCATCCTACTAATCAGACATGTTAGTCGGGATCAGGCAAAATATACTGGCCAAGACCCTCACCTCAGCTTCCTCGAAGCCTGCCCTGGAAACGGATGTTTTTTCATGGCAGCTTGGCAAACGAAGTGAGGGATAAACATGATCCCCATAGTAGTGAAGGCACAACAGCCTGGAGGACCTTGGACCACCTTCATCAGCACGCTTGGATGTGAGAAAAGCTACTACAACCCGCCACTTTACATCCTTTTTAGGGTGCACAAAAGAGTATCCTACTCCTTGTGGGCATTCAACAACATATGGGGAAACAATTTTTCATTTAAGAGCCATAATCTGCTTAAATGTTTGCCTGTCTTTTGCTCTGGAGTACCATGTTGGACCAAGAGCTCTATTCAGTCCATCTCATTAATGGTGCTTACAGTAAAAGGGTTATATTCAGTGAATCAAAACCTTTCAGCTCCCTGTGCAACACAGATTTTCACCAAACAACCAGTAGCAAAGCGTGATGATAATTTTAGGGTAAGCTGAGTCATGAACATAAAGGAACATAACCGTTCACTTGTTCTTCTTCTTCTTCTTCGTACGCTGTCAGACGTCAACCTTAATTTTTTCGAAAAAAGCAGCAGTCATCCTGAGGCTGGTTCACTTGTTCTAAAAATAGAAATCTGGTCAGGGAAGGCTGGCTTATTTCTGGCTATTGGGCTGTGAGAATAAATAGTACGCTAATGACCATCTCCTAGCTACCAATTGACCTACACTCTGTTTGGCTGGACGCAATCAGATTTGCCGCTTCGCGAGTTTGCTAACATGTCACTACACTTAAACAAAAATGACCATTACAATCTCAATTTCTAATTTATTCCACATCTGTTTTATGCAAAGGGATGTCTTCTCTAATTTTTCACAAAACTTTTGGGATAGCTCAGCCTATCCTGTTTATTCTAATGCTTTCCTACTGCATACACCAAACCTCCTTGCCTCTAGTCATTATTTACATTTCACTTCACATGTTCCTTATAACACTTTATGTCATCTTCTGGATATGCTGATAGAATATCCAAAGAGGGAGAAAGCAAAACCCAAACTGAAGAAAGGGTAACATATGATAATAAAATGTAGTCGACTAATACAATAAACTCATACTACTCCTGACTGAACTGGTCCCTACAGTTGAAGACACCATTTGTAAATCAAATGTAAAACTGGGTGCACAGACACATGTCGATATCATGAGAAAATACAAACAGCAGAAAATGACGCTCTCGCTCTCTCTCCAACCCGCTTGCGGGATAAACTGTATAGTGAGAAGAAGAATCTGAGACAGACCGCTAAGTTAATGAGAGAAATAGGTTTGGCTATTTGAGAACAGGTGATGAAAAGGGATGGTTAAGATAAATTTTATATGTAGTTGACCTGTCTATACCAGGGCTGATCAAAAAAGTATCTGAACTTAGGCTGGGAACAAAAAATTACTTATCTATTTAGTTCAGTCACAACATTGCTCTGGCCTACACGTCACACCTCATCCAGGATTTATTTTGCTGAAACACGGCATTGGAAGGTTCGACACTCCCCCTACATGACTATTGGTTCTTTCCAAGACTCAAGAAACGGGGAGGACAACAAACATCTGGTGAAGGACAGTGGAAAAAGAAATCACTGCGGAGCACAAAAAGACAGCCTGAAAAATGAATTAGCGCAGAACAACCATTGCAGTCATTTATTCCACGGAAGGTCATAAGAGATAAACCCAGTGTCAACCTTAAGAGTGACATACCTTTATAGGGCCCTCCCTACTTCGTCCTCCACCTGTGGTCTTCAGCTTTCTCTTCCGTCCTGCTGCAGGGGAAGAACCAGAAGCTGAACCAGTGTCCGAGCTGACTTCCACAAGCTTTTTCATCAGATTCTGGGCCAGCGGGGATGAGGCATCTGCTGGCTTCTTCAACTCCGGCTTCTTGTGCTGGACTTGAGCTTTGAGCTTGGAGATTGGAGCTGAATTAGCGTCTTCATCGGAAGATTCACCCTGGCCAACTTCTAGTTTCGACTTCATCCTTTTAACCGTGGCCTTCGCAGCCCCTCCCAGTGTCTTTCTCTTTCGTCCCTTAGGCTGTTTAGAAATGGATTTATCATCTCCACCATCGTCCTCTACAATTTCTTCCACTTTTTTCTTTTGTGTATTCTTTCTTCCTCTTCCACCTTTAAGAACAGTCTTTTTGGCAGCAACTTTGAGCGACCCCATTTCTAGCTTATGCAGATTTTCATCTTCTTCGTCATCTTCTTTCTCCAATCCTTTCACCTTCCGTCTCTTCACAGCTACTTTTCTCTTCATTGGTTTAACCATCACAATCTCATTTTCTCCCTCATCATTTTCATCCTCCTCTTTGGCATCCACCTGTGGCTGCTCTATCTGTACACCACCTTTTGGAGTCAATCTGCAAATAAAAAAATTTTTAATCAAGAAATTCAAATCAGTATCAATCAAAATTAGCCCTGATCTTGGCCACAGATAAAGAAAAAAAAAAGGCAATTCAATTATTATTCTCCCTCATTTACTATCCCAAAGGCAAAGGCTGTCATCCATCGTAGACGATGATGGCATAATTTATTTTGCTAGCGCTATTTTTAGTAAGGATTGGCTGCGCTACTTTTTATCCTCACTCTCTCATCTCGTGCCGCAAGACCCCAGTGGCAAGTCACGACTAGGGGGCGACTATGAGATGCAGGGGACTCCGCATCAAGCACCCGTGAAAAAAAATGGCGGAGTCCAGAGTCGAACCCACACCAGAAACTGTACACTGGTAGAGTGAGACCAGTTCTCGAGTATGGCATTGCAGCATGGACAACAGCAGCAAGGGCGAACTTTGACAAAATTAGCAAACTTCAAAACCAAGCCATGAGAGTTATAACAGGAGGCATGAAGTCAACGCCAACTGTAGAACTTGAAAAGATTACAAATCTGCAATCCATGACTGACAGAAGAGATTGCAGAGCCCAGCAGCAAGCAGAGAAACTCAGAAGACTGACTGACCATCCAATGCACCAGAGACTAAATAGATTTGGAAATGGGAAACCAAAGCGGAGAAACGTTGCAGAAATAGCGAAAGCAAAGATGAACGAAGACCCTATAAACACATTAATAACACCAAAGCCCATCCCTACTGTACGCAAACCTACCTGGAAGCAGCATATATTTCCGGTGGTGGCAGAAAATATACCAGGTATTGGAAACAAGAACAGCCAGACTGAAAAAGAAAGAAGAGACATAACCCTGAGGTACATAACGAAAAACTACCCAAGCATGGACTGGACCCGTGCATACACCGACGGTTCTGTAACAAACACAACACAGAATGGAGGGGGAGGGGTATTCCTGAGCCTACCAAATGGTAGAAAAATAACACGGTCAGTGGCAACTGGAAAATACTCAAGCAATTTCATAGCAGAGGCACTGAGGGCTGCAGCAGAAGCAATGTTGACAGGCAAAAGAAATGAAAGCCAGATAGTCCTGTTTACAGATGCCCTGGCCGTAGTCACAGCACTAAAAAGCCAGAAAAATACTGAACTTAATGATTTAAGAGCAGTACTCTGTCAACTATGCCAGCAGACCGCACCAAAAAGAGTAGTGGTACAGTGGGTTCCATCCCATTGTAACATCCAAGGCAACGAAGAGGCAGACAGACTGGCAAAAGAAGGTGCAAGACTACCACAACCAGATTCTAGTGTGAACTACGAAGAGTCCAAAAGGCTTATTAGAGCCAGATACATGGCCAAATGGGAAACAGAACATACTGGCTACACAAAAAATGATGCCTGTTACCAATTGAACAGAAGAGAGCAGGTCGTGGTCTTCAGACTCCGCACAGGCCACAACAGACTGAGGTACCACCTATTCAATAAACTGAAGATAGGTGGCACTGACGAATGCAGTTGTGGTACCGGAAAAATGACCGCTGAACATCTGCTGCAAAACTGCTAGAATTACGAGGACCAGAGAAAGCACATGTGGCCATCACCAGTGACAACACTAGACAAGCTCTATGGCAGTATCGACAGCCTCAGGATGACCGCTGCTTTTTTCGTAAAAATACAGGTTGACGCCTGACAGCGTACGAAGAAGAAGAACCCACACCACCTGATCACGAGGCCGACGGCTTAACCACTTCGCCACGGAATCCACCGTCCAGATAAATGATCCAACCCAACCATGTCTTCGTCTGTCTTCATGAATCAGGTTGCACTGTTGGGCACAGAGCATACATATTCAGCATTGAAGAGGGGGAAGGGTTGTCGCTATAGCTGAGTAGCTGAGAGGCAAGACATTCGCCTCTCAAGAAATTTGCAGAAAAAGGCACGAAATGGTGGGGTGATTGATATTCAGTAAGTTTCTAGCATCCCCTGATCTCAACGGGAAGTGAAACCTAGTGACAATAGCCTTGGAGGTCACGCACACATGCTATGCACCCAAAAGAACCTTGGCAGTTGAAAATAGAAGAAAAGAGCAGGCTGTTTGCCAGCCTGGACAACATTTTTAAAATAATGAAATTCCCACCCAATTCGTCACCTACCGAGGTCTAGTATGAGTTCAGGCGTAAATTCAAGAAAAATACATCTGCATCTCATGCTACCTCTAACACGTCTTGCCACTGGACCAAGGTAGCTCAGGAAGAGAAAGTTGGGTTGATGATAGCAAAAATCTTCCTCGCTTAGATATAATTAAAGTACAGGTCACAGTGTCAGACCACAGACCCAAAAAAATCTCATTATCCTGACTGTCGCCATCATTGCTTGATTATTTGGGATGCATTTGTTTTGGGCCCCAGGCTACCTGCAAGGTAGTAGCTGTTTTCTCTCCTAGACAGAAAATAAGTCATTGTAATAACCCTTGCATTTTCAATCCACTCCAGTTGACTTCCTCACAAAACATATGCTCCCAAAACATTCCCAACATCAAAGACAGACAAAAAGTCACAGACAAAATAGCAACAAAAAAAACCCACCAAATACATCAACCAGAAATTCCCATCAAAATCCAGGACCAAAGCATTTACATTTCGCTCAGCAAGAGATGCCATAGAAAATGGAGTTGGAGGCATCATCATAAATCTAAAAATGAAGTCTACTCAACAGCAATTGCCACTGGAAGATACTGTGATAACTTCAATGTCGAAGCTACAGTCCTGAAGCAAGCAGCCAAAACCTACATAAACTGCAATAAGCAGACAGAAAAACAAGTGGTTGTTTTCAGATGCTTTTTCAGTGCTAACATCCCTCAAGAATCAGCACAAATATGGACTTGTACCATAGCAGACTACTCATTCGAATACTTGGCCTAGTGCTACCAAAAAAAGTGGAATTCAGTTGAATAACAACCCACTGCAACATAAATGGAAAAGAGACCATTCTGGCCATATAGAAAATGACACATACCACCAGTTTTCCAAACAAAATAAGTTGGTTATCTTCCGGTTATACGCAGGACACGACAGACTGAAATACCATTATAAAAATTCAAGACTGGCACTTCGGATTTTTGTTCCAATGGCACAGCTTCATGGCAGCGGAGTACCAATTGCAGTCTTGCCAATCATACACTATTGAAAGGAATAGCGTGAGGCAACAACCAATGTCCTTCCATGAAAAACTGTACGGAAGTGTACAGCATCTTGAGTTGGTTGCTGCCTTTGTTAGAGACACTGAAGTCTGAAGATGAACGAAGAAGATTCTCTTCCTGAGTTTCTTTTTGCATGGAAAGATGGAAATTTTGACATTTCTTTATCTGATACTTTTAGAGATTTGTTTCCACCGGTGAGGATCAGTAAAACAGCTGGGCCACTCAACATAAGTGTAATTGATATTGCTCTTCTATAGGCCTATGAGTTGAAGTATTGGGGAAGTATTATTTTCTGGATACCCGGTAGGATCAACAGGGAAATCGAGACTAGGTGTCAGAAAGCATTTGCGGTAACTTATCAGTTGTCATCACGGCTTAGACACCCGAGCATTAGTTTGGCAACAAAGTTATATCTGATAAACAGTATATTTATGTTGACTGTGCTACCATTTCCAAATATGGACTCTGTCCAGGGCACGTTAGAGCAGAATTTGGACGTGTGAAATGAAGTGTTTGAGGAAGGTCATCAGTGTTACCAGGAAAGGCGGAATGAGGACATTCGCAGTATGGTCGGCACTACATCTTGTGCAGAAAACATTTCCAGGCACAAAATAAGTTGGTTTGGTCATCTCGTGAGAATGCACCCTCATCAACTTCCACTGATGGCTTACAATGCTGGTAGATCTGGCTGCAGCACAAGGGGACAACAGCGAGGCAGATGGATAGATGACAGAGTGATTGTGCAATGACTTGGGCTCACATTGACTGACGACTTAAGCTCCCCACGACACCTAACATCATAAGTGGAAAGATAACTAACTAACTTAGAGATGCCAAACAGCGCAAATTTATGCCACAAATAAAATAAATAAATAGACAAAAAGCGAGAAAAAAAGAATCAATACATACTTCAGCTCTGTTGATGAATCTGCTGTCGCTTTCTTTCTGCCAGTTGGGGTGTAGTATTCAAAGTCCCTGCTAAAAGTACTCTGTTTCTGTCTGGATGATCGTCGAGATGGTCCAGTATCTGGTGTCGAAACAAAAGAATCCTTGATCGACATCGGCGTTGACACACTTTCTGCCGAACCATCATCTTCCTGGAAAGTGGTGGCTGAAGCATCATCGCCAACACTTGCCATCATCCGAAACGTTTGAGTCTTACTCAAGGAATTAACATTGCTTCAACACAACACATCTTTTTGTTTGTTAACATCAACATAAGAAGCATTTTACATGCTAGAAAAGTAATACGTCCAACTGTTTTTGAGTGCCCAGTTAAGAACAAACTTAAAACATTTTCATTTTAATTGCAAAGTTCTTGTTGTAAATTGAATCTTTGTATGCTTCACCAAAAGAATTTGTCAAATTCTCTTAATCTGAAGAATAAAAAAGAATGAACAGAATGAGATAATATGTAAGTAAAAGCATCACATTTAAAACTAAACTGCACCAACCAATGTCTCTATTTCATGCAACAATGAGTACCGCATCCTTCTATAGACCTTCGCCAATTGATAGCCCTATGGCTTGGAATCATGGCATGCAAAAAAAGATTAATACCGTTACCAAGCCCTGAAAAGGGATTTGCAAGTAGCAGGATGTTGTCCAAAGAACGGAAAGTGTTGTGTCGTAGTTTACAGCTTGACTGTAATATTTGGACCTTTTGGTTCAACACATCTGACTTCAGCAGGCATTTTTGAGTACCAGGTTAGCTTTTTCTCTTCGATCCCTTCTCCTTAGCCAGTCTGCTCTGTTGCAGCCTGTTATCCTGCGTGGAGGTGTAGAAGGGTCTTGGCAGTTCTGGTTCTGAAGCTAGTAGTCAGCTATAGGTCGCTGGCTGATTGCTCGTGCACTGCTCAGCATCTAAACCCTATATGTCTTCATCGCTTTGTGTCAGATGACCTGAGGAAATAGAAAACACAGATATGTGTCAAAAAAATGGCAATAACCAATACAGCGTAGAAAACAGAAGATAGTGGAGATGGATATAGGAACACCCTTCAGAAAATGAAGACGGATAAAGGAGACACAGCATGTGGAAGTGGATAGAGGACACTCAGAAAGTAGAGATGGATATAGGACAGACTCAGAAAGTGGAGATGGATATAGGACACACTCAGAAAGTCGAGATGGATATAGGACAGACTCAGAAAGTGGAGATGGATATAGGACAGACTCAGAAAGTGGAGATAAATATAGAACAGACTCAGAAAGTGGATATGGATATAGGACAGACTCAGAAAGTGGAGATGGATATAGGACACACTCAGAAAGTGGAGATGGATATAGGACACACTCAGAAAGTGGAGATGGATATAGGACAGACTCAGAAAGTGGAGATGGATATAGGACACACTCAGAAAGTGGAGATGGATATAGGACACACTCAGAAAGTGGAGATGAATATAGGACACACTCAGAAAGTGTAGATGGATATAGGACACTCTCAGAAAGTGGAGATGAATATAGGACACACTCAGAAAGTAGAGATGGATTTAGGACACACCCAGAAAGTGGAGATGGATATAGGACAGACTCAGAAAGTGGAGATGAATATAGGACACACTCAGAAAGTAGAGATGGATATAGGACACACTCAGAAAGTGGAGATGGATATAGGACACACTCAGAAAGTGGAGATGGATATAGGACAGACTCAGAAAGTGGAGATGAATATAGGACACACTCAGAAAGTAGAGATGGATATAGGACACACTCAGAAAGTGGAGATGGATATAGGACAGACTCAGAAAGTGGAGATGGATATAGGACAGACTCAGAAAGTGGAGATGAATATAGGACAGACTCAGAAAGTGGAGATGGATATAGGACAGACTCAGAAAGTGGAGATGAATATAGGACAGACTCAGAAATTGGAGATGAATATAGGACACAGAAAGTGGAGATGGATAAAGGACAGACTCAGAAAGTGGAGATGAATATAGGACACACTCAGAAAGTGGAGATGAATATAGGACACATTCTCAGAAAGTGGAGATGGATATAGGACAGACTCAGAAAGTGGAGATGAATATAGGACACACTCAGAAAGTAGAGATGGATATAGGACACACTCAGAAAGTGGAGATGGATATAGGACACACTCAGAAAGTGGAGATGAATATAGGACACACTCAGAAAGTGGAGATGGATAAAGGACAGACTCAGAAAGTGGAGATGAATATAGGACACACTAAGAAAGTGGAGATGGATATAGGACAGACTCAGAAAGTGGAGATGAATATAGGACAGACTCAGAAAGTGGAGATGAATATAGGACACACTCTCAGAAAGTGGAGATGAATATAGGACACACTCAGAAAGTGTAGATGGATATAGGACACTCTCAGAAAGTGGAGATGGATATAGGACAGACTCAGAAAGTGGAGATGGATATAGGACAGACTCAGAAAGTGGAGATGGATATAGGACAGACTCAGAAAGTGAAGATGAATATAGGACACAGAAAGTGGAGATGGATAAAGGACAGACTCAGAAAGTGGAGATGAATATAGGACACACTCAGAAAGTGGAGATGAATATAGGACACACTCAGAAAGTGGAGATGAATATAGGACACACTCAGAAAGTAGAGATGGATTTAGGACACACTCAGAAAGTGGAGATGGATATAGGACAGACTCAGAAAGTGGAGATGAATATAGGACAGACTCAGAAAGTGGAGATGGATATAGGACAGACTCAGAAAGTGGAGATGAATATAGGACAGACTCAGAAATTGGAGATGAATATAGGACACAGAAAGTGGAGATGGATAAAGGACAGACTCAGAAAGTGGAGATGAATATAGGACACACTCAGAAAGTGGAGATGAATATAGGACACACTCTCAGAAAGTGGAGATGGATATAGGACACACTCAGAAAGTGGAGATGAATATAGGACACACTCAGAAAGTAGAGATGGATATAGGACACACTCAGAAAGTGGAGATGGATATAGGACACACTCAGAAAGTGGAGATGAATATAGGACACACTCAGAAAGTGGAGATGGATATAGGACAGACTCAGAAATTGGAGATGAATATAGGACAAACTCAGAAAGTGAAGATGAATATAGGACACAGAAAGTGGAGATGGATAAAGGACAGACTCAGAAAGTGGAGATGAATATAGGACACACTCAGAAAGTGTAGATGGATATAGGACACTCTCAGAAAGTGGAGATGGATATAGGACAGACTCAGAAAGTGGAGATGGATATAGGACAGACTCAGAAAGTGGAGATGGATATAGGACAAACTCAGAAAGTGAAGATGAATATAGGACACAGAAAGTAGAGATGGATAAAGGACAGACTCAGAAAGTGGAGATGAATATAGGACACACTCAGAAAGTGGAGATGAATATAGGACACACTCAGAAAGTGGAGATGAATATAGGACACACTCAGAAAGTAGAGATGGATTTAGGACACACTCAGAAAGTGGAGATGGATATAGGACAGACTCAGAAAGTGGAGATGAATATAGGACAGACTCAGAAAGTGGAGATGGATATAGGACAGACTCAGAAAGTGGAGATGAATATAGGACAGACTCAGAAAGTGGAGATGAATATAGGACACAGAAAGTGGAGATGGATAAAGGACAGACTCAGAAAGTGGAGATGAATATAGGACACACTCAGAAAGTGGAGATGAATATAGGACACACTCTCAGAAAGTGGAGATGGATATAGGACACACTCAGAAAGTGGAGATGAATATAGGACACACTCAGAAAGTAGAGATGGATATAGGACACACTCAGAAAGTGGAGATGGATATAGGACACACTCAGAAAGTGGAGATGAATATAGGACACACTCAGAAAGTGGAGATGGATATAGGACAGACTCAGAAATTGGAGATGAATATAGGACAAACTCAGAAAGTGAAGATGAATATAGGACACAGAAAGTGGAGATGGATAAAGGACAGACTCAGAAAGTGGAGATGAATATAGGACACACTCAGAAAGTGTAGATGGATATAGGACACTCTCAGAAAGTGGAGATGGATATAGGACAGACTCAGAAAGTGGAGATGGATATAGGACAGACTCAGAAAGTGGAGATGGATATAGGACAAACTCAGAAAGTGAAGATGAATATAGGACACAGAAAGTAGAGATGGATAAAGGACAGACTCAGAAAGTGGAGATGAATATAGGACACACTCAGAAAGTGGAGATGAATATAGGACACACTCAGAAAGTGGAGATGAATATAGGACACACTCAGAAAGTAGAGATGGATTTAGGACACACTCAGAAAGTGGAGATGGATATAGGACAGACTCAGAAAGTGGAGATGAATATAGGACAGACTCAGAAAGTGGAGATGGATATAGGACAGACTCAGAAATTGGAGATGAATATAGGACACAGAAAGTGGAGATGGATAAAGGACAGACTCAGAAAGTGGAGATGAATATAGGACACACTCAGAAAGTGGAGATGAATATAGGACACACTCTCAGAAAGTGGAGATGGATATAGGACACACTCAGAAAGTGGAGATGAATATAGGACACACTCAGAAAGTAGAGATGGATATAGGACACACTCAGAAAGTGGAGATGGATATAGGACACACTCAGAAAGTGGAGATGAATATAGGACACACTCAGAAAGTGGAGATGGATAAAGGACAGACTCAGAAAGTGGAGATGAATATAGGACACACTAAGAAAGTGGAGATGGATATAGGACAGACTCAGAAAGTGGAGATGAATATAGGACAGACTCAGAAAGTGGAGATGAATATAGGACACACTCTCAGAAAGTGGAGATGAATATAGGACACACTCAGAAAGTGTAGATGGATATAGGACACTCTCAGAAAGTGGAGATGGATATAGGACAGACTCAGAAAGTGGAGATGGATATAGGACAGACTCAGAAAGTGGAGATGAATATAGGACACACTCTCAGAAAGTGGAGATGAATATAGGACACACTCAGAAAGTGTAGATGGATATAGGACACTCTCAGAAAGTGGAGATGGATATAGGACAGACTCAGAAAGTGGAGATGAATATAGGACAGACTCAGAAAGTGGAGATGAATATAGGACACACTCTCAGAAAGTGGAGATGAATATAGGACACACTCAGAAAGTGTAGATGGATATAGGACACTCTCAGAAAGTGGAGATGGATATAGGACAGACTCAGAAAGTGGAGATGGATATAGGACAGACTCAGAAAGTGGAGATGGATATAGGACAAACTCAGAAAGTGAAGATGAATATAGGACACAGAAAGTGGAGATGGATAAAGGACAGACTCAGAAAGTGGAGATGAATATAGGACACACTCAGAAAGTGGAGATGAATATAGGACACACTCAGAAAGTGGAGATGAATATAGGACACACTCAGAAAGTAGAAATGGATTTAGGACACACTCAGAAAGTGGAGATGGATATAGGACAGACTCAGAAAGTGGAGATGAATATAGGACACACTCAGAAAGTAGAGATGGATATAGGACACACTCAGAAAGTGGAGATTTGATATAGGACACACTCAGAAAGTGGAGATGAATATAGGACACACTCTCAGAAAGTGGAGATGGATATAGGACAGACTCAGAAAGTGGAGATGAATATAGGACAGACTCAGAAAGTGGAGATGAATATAGGACACACTCTCAGAAGGTGGAGATGAATATAGGACACACTCAGAAAGTGTAGATGGATATAGGACACTCTCAGAAAGTGGAGATGGATATAGGACAGACTCAGAAAGTGGAGATGAATATAGGACACACTCAGAAAGTGGAGATGGATATAGGACAAACTCAGAAAGTGAAGATGAATATAGGACACAGAAAGTGGAGATGGATAAAGGACAGACTCAGAAAGTGGAGATGAATATAGGACACACTCAGAAAGTGGAGATGAATATAGGACACACTCAGAAAGTGGAGATGAATATAGGACACACTCAGAAAGTGTAGATGGATATAGGACACTCTCAGAAAGTGGAGATGGATATAGGACAGACTCAGAAAGTGGAGATGGATATATTTCACAATCAGAAAGTGGAGATGGATATAGGACACACTCAGAAAGTGGAGATGGATATAGGACACACTCAGAAAGTGGAGATGAATATAGGACACACTCTCAGAAAGTGGAGATGGATATAGGACAGACTCAGAAAGTGGAGATGAATATAGGACAGACTCAGAAAGTGGAGATGAATATAGGACACACTCTCAGAAGGTGGAGATGAATATAGGACACACTCAGAAAGTGTAGATGGATATAGGACACTCTCAGAAAGTGGAGATGGATATAGGACAGACTCAGAAAGTGGAGATGAATATAGGACACACTCAGAAAGTGGAGATGGATATAGGACAAACTCAGAAAGTGAAGATGAATATAGGACACAGAAAGTGGAGATGGATAAAGGACAGACTCAGAAAGTGGAGATGAATATAGGACACACTCAGAAAGTGGAGATGGATATAGGACACTCTCAGAAAGTGGAGATGAATATAGGACACACTCAGAAAGTGTAGATGGATATAGGACACTCTCAGAAAGTGGAGATGGATATATTTCACACTCAGAAAGTGGAGATGGATATATTTCACAATCAGAAAGTGGAGATGGATATAGGACACACTCAGAAAGTGGAGATGGATATAGGACACACTCAGAAAGTGGAGATGAATATAGGATACACCCTCAAAAAGTAGAGATGGATACACACTGAGAAAACTAGATGGATATAGGACACACCTTCAGAACGTGTAGATAGATATAGAGCACACTCTCAGAGAGTGGAATTGGATATAGAGCACACCATCAGAAAGTGGAAATGTATAAAGGACACACCCTCAGAAAGAAACTTGACCACATTAACCAGATGTGCTAGGCTGGAACCTAAGGTGAAGCAAACAGTAGGGAGGCAAATGAACAGTGTCACGTGAGACCTGAGCAGCTAGTCTTATATGTGAAGCTCAAGAACATGGTCAACAGGTGGAGACCATCCAAGGGTAATCAGCAGTTGTTTACTCAAATCAATCGATTCGACTAAAGTTGCACTTAAATTGCAAATAGGTGGGTATCTGCTTGAGACTCGACTCAAGTATTTACTATCAAAGGATTGACTTGATTTGTAACTTGGACAATAATTTGGAGAAGCCCAATGCGTCTGCAGACATCTAATACATTAAGGATTCATTGATTATCAGGAACAAATTTATTAAATGATTAGTTGTTGAGTATTTATATTAATGCCTTTTCATAGGATCATCAAATGCTTTCGCTGTCACGATAACTTGAGATTATGAGGGACTAGATTTAACATGATGGGTCTTGATACGGATGATCTGAAGACTGACATAGACTTGAAAGTAAAAACTTTAAAAAAACAGCACCAGAAACAGAAGGATTAAGTCAAGTAGGTCATAACCCTGAAAACCAAGGAAATACGGTGAAATCTTATGAATGAAGACTACGGACTTGGCTTGGCTTCGTTCATTCTCAATCTTCTGCTACCAAGACCTGAAAAGGGTTTTGCAAGTAGCAGAATGTAGTCCAGAGAACGGAATGCATTGTGTCGTAGTTTACAGCTTTCCTACCATATTTACACCTTTAGGTCCAACAGATCCGACTTCAGCAAACATTTTTTGAGTAGCGGGTTAGACTTCCCTCTGCGATCCCTACTCCTTAGACAGTCTGCCCTGTTGCAGCCTGTTATCCGAGATCACAGTGTGGAGCTATGGGTCACTGACCACTGCAGCTCACGCACTGCTCAGCATCTTGATTCAGACTTCGGACTTAACAAATATGTAAACAAGTTAGACTCCGCATACAAATTTAACTGCCGCAACTGCATCCATTTGAGCATATCCATTTGAGGCAGTGTTGCTTGCCTATGACTCGCCCCAGAAACTAAAAACATAAAAATAGTCGCCTGTTTTTACCAAAATAGACCTCTGAAACATGCATTTGTGATTCGTGACTTAGTTTGATGAAATTAATTTATTTGATAGCTCTACACGATGGTTACGTCCACGCATGCGTAATTGACGTATAACTGTACGATAATTTCTGGTACCTCGATTACAGCACGTGATATGAGATTTCAAAGTCTACCCATTTATTGCAACAAAAGTTGGGCTTCAAGGCCGTAGAAATTATTTATTATTTGATGAGTTCAAGGATCACACACCTGAATTACTTATAAATATTCAACACACACCAAATTCAGACTTTGACTGGGATGCATAATACAAAAGTTGTGTGTACAGAAATTTTCAGATATATCTGCAAAACACGTGATGGGTTAAGTACGAAAAAATGTCTCTCCAATTTCCACTTTTGTATTAAATCTTTGAATACGTCTCGCCACTTTAAACATCACAGAATTTTCAGTTGCCTATGTCTAGCCATTTTAATGACATCTTTTGCTGCATTGCTAAACTTACAAGTTCTTGAGTTATCTTATAAAAACGCATTCTGGTTTCAATCGAGAAGAATTCTTATTCCGTTTGCTGCGCTAAAGAACTCAGGATTTTAATTAATCTTGATCAGTTTTATTTGAGTGTTTACGTTGTAAACAAAGGCAGCATGAATTCTCAACCATCTGGTAGTGGTGTTAAGAATTTTCTAATGGCCAATGAGGCACGAGCTTTAATAACATCATGTATGCATGATCAAAACATGTAGAATAATGGAGAGCATGCTGCATAGCAATTCTGACAGCGAAAGTAACGAAGTTGAAAGTGATCTTAATTTGTCATCGATGGTAGGGATGACGAAGATTAAGGCCGCAACCCCTTTGGAGAAGACAGTGGTTGCTAAACAAGGTAGAGGTCTTGGTAAAGCAAGGTCTGTTGATGTTACTCTTAGACCTACAACAACTGCTATTAGTCACAGGAATGTTACAGTGCATGTATCAGCAGAGGCAGGCCAACCAGAGTGGATTCAAGTTACAGAGGGTCAGACACAAAACACATTTCATTTTCATCCTCTTCGCTGTTTTGGAGTTGCACCAGATTTGGGGTTAGATTCTAGCTTCCAGGCTGTTAAATTTGTCAACAAATTATTTGATGTGGAGGGGAAGGAATATCTGATAAACTAATACCTTTACCAGGAAACAAATACAGGTGAACACCTCATCCTTGTCTCATTCTGTGTACAATAAGTTGGAGGATATTGCTACAACTGAACTCTACAGATTTGTTGCTATGATCTTATGGGCATTGACAGAAGGCCTGCTTTATCTGACTACTGGTCAATGTCATCAGAGATGTACACTCCTAGGTACCATACTATGTTTTCACGACAAGTTTCAAGATATTTATTACTCTATGCTTCATGCAGTTGATGAAAATGCAGAATGTAAGGATGAAATTGAGTTACTCCTGAACCCTCAAGCAATTGCTGATTTTGCAAATTATTGCTAATATTGCAGCAGTAAGCATAAAATTTGTAGTCAAAAGAGCACAAGGAATATGTCCAGTTTCCAACCAAATGAAAAACATTCAAGGAATTTGTCATATTATTTTGTATGTCACACTCACTGAAAGGAAAAGAAAACACTTTATATGCTTAGCGTGAACAGACCAAGCACATTTTCATACTAGGGACTGTCTTCAGACATACCACAATGTAGAACATTTAATAAATGCTTCTATACAACTTTTCATTTATGTAAAGTGTATATTATGATTTTGTGTACATTTTACAAATTTTTTTTAATCGTTACCATGAAATAGACAAAATATTTTTAAATTAACGATATATGATATCATGAAGAAATTTGGCAGTCATCTCCAGACATAAATGAACATTATTCTTTGTGGAATATATGTTCACTAGCTCGACAATAGAGACCTGGTGAGAAAAAGAATTTTTTATTTTATTTCAAATAATACTATTTGATCATTCTGTATACTAAATAATGAATTAAAATTAGCATATTACCTGATTTGAATTCTCCATTCAATGTGCTAAAATTATATATATATAACATGAGACATTTGCTCATTTGCAATGTCCAGCATATTAATTCATTTGAGGTCACATGTGTGTAGTTTTTTTCCCTTTTTGAAAGCATGTTTTGTTGTTAAATTCCTATGTATGGAAAAGGT
Source organism: Ariolimax columbianus (assembly GCA_036924085.1). Taxonomy (NCBI): domain Eukaryota; kingdom Metazoa; phylum Mollusca; class Gastropoda; order Stylommatophora; family Arionidae; genus Ariolimax; species Ariolimax columbianus. The sequence continues at coordinate 87,181,743 of JAVGWX010000004.1, read as the reverse complement.
TAATGTCTTTTAATGCTTCGTACTAATAGACAATTTTTATTATGAATACTTCATGTCATAGATAGTTTATGTGTTTCACAATGTTTAGATAATAATGTTGGCTTAATTTGTTCAACAGTAAAACATTTTATTTTGAATAAAGCTTTGATGCACGAAATTCCATCATTTTGGCGCGGACTAAAAGAAACAAATCGACAAAATTAGCCTGAACTGAAAATAGTTAATCAACAACAAGAGGTCATAACCATTTTGAGATAGTGTAATTAAGACAGAGTTAAAGCTATTTAACAGAGAAAGATGGGGGTGGGGGAGAGAGACAGACTAACATCTGGTCAGGCCCAACATACTGATCAAGACCCTCACCTCAGCTTCCTAGTAGCCCTCCCTTTAAACGGGCTGTTTTCATGGCCGCCTGGCTAACGAGATGAAGGATCGACGTGATCCCTGTAATGGTGAGTGACACACAGATGAAGCCAAGCATAGCACAACCGCATGAGGACCCCGGTCTACCTTCATCAGCATGCTCGGGGTGTGAGGAAAGCTACTGCAACCTGCCCCTCAACATTCTTTTCAAGTAAACCTATTCATTGTGGGCATTCGAACCAACAACAACAGAGAAAGATGGAGTATAGAAAAAGATGTATGTATCATCAAGTAAACACATTCCAGGCAAAATGTAGACATACCCTTTTAGGCTTTGCCTTGACTAACCATTTTATCACTAAATAAGTTGTGCAAGTCACTGTCAACATTTCAACTTTGCGGTTATTTATTATAAATCACAATTGACAGCAGTCCATAGTCTGGTGGTTGATTCAACCTGCAGTCCTTTTCAGGGTGAAGAGCTTTTTGACCCTGCATAAAAGTTAATGACTGGATGGCTATTATTTATATTTATGGCTCACATGCTCTGATATAGCAAAAATATGTCTGCATCTGAGAGAAGCGTACCTTCACCAAAAGTTTAAAAGTTAAAACCTTAAGGAGCAACACTTATTTTAAACGTCCCATACCTAACTTAAACTTCTTAATACTGGTCTAGAAGGCTCTGCGGATTATGTATACAACCAGTTTCTTCCACTCTACTTTATCTAAAAAGAAATGCGTGCGTCCAATCTTGAATGTATTAAATGACCCTGCTGCACTATTTCCTGTGGCAATGCATTCCAAGCATTCACTGTTGCTTGACTACACAAAGTTTTAAAAAATAATTTGTAGCTGTGTCCTTTTGTAGCCAGTTGTACTTTGAAAACTTTTTTAGTTTAATTTCTCCTTTCCCCTGATTATCTCATAAACCTGTATTAAATCACCTCAAATTCTTCTCTTCTCTAGACACGTATTAAATCACCTCAATTTCTTCTCTTATCTAGACACTAAACATGTATTAAATCACCTCAAATTCTTCCCTTTTCTAGACACTCTAAGCCTTTATTTTAGCTTTTCCTCATAATTCCAGAATCTCAATATCATCAGTTTTGTCGTTCTTCTTTGTTTGTATCCTTTCCAGCATGTTTATATACTAACTAATGAAAAGGCAAGGATTACACTCCTGACCCTTACACAGTACTGCAATCTAGTTCTCACTAATGCTTTATACAATTTGACTATCACTTCCCTACTCCTATGTAATGTTCAATGCATCTTTTTATCACCCCTAACTGGATACAGTTTAGTGTACACTCCTGTTAAATTGAAGAACTGGATATGATAAAAAATATGCATTTTAATTCTGTTTTCAACACACACTGAGGCCAACGCTTCAACCAGTCTGCTATTCAATATGCTCACTATCAGTAAATTACTGAGTAACAATAAGCAAGCACAAACTGTTATTGTAATGATGTAATCATTTTACCAATAATTTAGTAAAAAATGAGTATCACTGATTCACTGTATAGTGTAACACTAAAATGTCTATGAATGAATTGAATGTCATGTCATTCAATATTCATTGTTAGTGTTAGGATTTAGTTTATAAAATAGTGCGAACCTCAATTTGAACTTTGCAACCACCTTCTTGTATTTAAACTTCCCACAAGCTGTTCAAATTAAGAAACCACACGTTTTTCCTTCTGTTTCCTGCCATGGGTACTGTACAGTAACATATTAGTAGTCACACTGCAAAGGCAGGCTGAGGAGGATCACAGTTGACCGGCATCAGTAGCGTTTATTTTGACTTTCGTGCAACTGTTATTTGTGTGCATATAATTTGTCAAATACACATATTCATAGTAAACCAGCAAACAAACTAATTCTTCGTGAAAGAAGTTTACTGCCAGAACCCTTACTCGCACGTTGGTTGCATAGCCGTAGAAGTATGCAATTCTGATCAAACGATCGACACTCTCAAGGGAAACGATACTTTCGCCATATTTGTTGTCTATAGTCACGTGATCAAAATGATGATAAGCTTCTGTGGGCCTGCTTAAGAAACGAAACAAACATTTAAAACAGGATCTGTAACGTTTCCCTTTGCACATCTAAGATCGGTCGAAATGGATCTCATGCAAGATTGTACTGAAGTTGCAATTTGAAAGGCAAATTCCTGCCAACTACTGATGTTATCCTCTCGTTTAAAGTATTTCTTTTTTCTGTCTCCTAATCCATTGCCCTCTACTTTTCTTTTTATGCGTTTTCCACGATGTAAACTCTACTGTAATTTCTTCTGATCAAAATATCTTGATTGTAGACTTTAATTTAGTCCAATTATTTCTCTTTTTACTGAGATCATCTGCAAGATCTTCTTAATTATGATTTTTCTTTTCTCTCCTTGAGATGCTTTCCATCCACATCTGAAATGTATCAGCTCTCTTCTCCTTCTGTTCAAAGTTCACGTTTTCTACACCATCAGTAATCTCGAGCATACGTAACACGTGTGATGAGCACTCTCATTGTTAATTGTAGAGCTTAATTCTTTCGACGTGAATTTGTATGTACCATATTCTAGTGCGATCTATATTCATGAACAATATTTTAAATCACTGTATATGTTATTTAAGTGGTAGAGAAGAACACTTGTAAACTTCTTCTTCGTACGCTGTCAGACGTCAACTTGAATTTGTTCGAAGAAAGCAGCTGTCATCCTGAGGCTGTCGACACTGCCATAGAGCTTGTCTAGGAACACTTGTAAACGAGCTGACGAAACTGTCAAATTGAAGGTCAAATCTCTAACTAATGGAAAACTTCTAAAACAAAATTAATTCCTAAAAAAGGAGACACAGCAGACCTTACAAACTACCACCCGATCTCATTCTTGTAGAAGCTTTTCCCGAGAGCAGTTATAAACAGGCTAGAAACACAACTTGATGAGAATCAACTACGAGAGCAGGCAGGATTCATGAATGGCTGCTTCACCATTGACCAGCACGTTGAGAGAGCAAGGGAAGTATGTTTGCCCTTTATGCCTAACGTTCGTGGACTATCAAAAAATCACCGATAGCATTGAGATAAATACAGAAATAAAGGCCCTACGAAATCAAGGCATTGAGGTACAATATGTGCAGCTACTAGAAGATATAAACGAGTGTTGTATTACCCTTGTTAAAAGCTTTGATTTGACTTGACATGACTGTTTGTCCGGATGCGTGGACTTCTATCTCTTCAATGTTAACATCCTTCATTGTGACCCAGAGAGCTGAAATTCTGTATACAGCTTCTACTAGTGCCACCTGTCAATCTATCAAATTCTGACGGATCGGACTAGCTGCGTCTGCTATGCACGACCTCCGACGTGTGTGGAGTAATGACAAATTCTTTCTTGGGATAAAAATCAGCATCTGTCAGTCCTGCGTGGCCTCAGTCCTGCTTTACGGCTCCGAAACCTGGACATTGCTTAAATATGACATGACGAGACTGGAGGCCTTCCACGTGTGTAACCAGCGGCGTATCCTGGGCATCTGATGGCATGACTACATACGCAAAGTGGAGGTCTCTGCTAAAACAAGATTCCTCCCAATCTTAGAAACACTTGACCGTCGTCGAGTTCCTTTGTTTGCTCATGTTGTACGGCTGGACTAGGAAACACTTGACCGTCGCCGAGTTCATTTGTTCGCTCATGTTGTACGACTGGACTTGGAAGCACTTGACCGTCGCCGAGTTCCTTTGTTAGCTCATGTAGTACGGCTGGACTTGGAAACACTTGACCGTCGCCGAGTTCCTTTGCTCGCTCATGTTGTACGGCTGGACTTGGAAGCACTTGACCGTCGCCGAGTTCCTTTGTTAGCTCATGTAGTACGGCTGGACTTGGAAACACTTGACCGTCGCCGAGTTCCTTTGCTCGCTCATGTTGTACGGCTGGACTTGGAAACACCGGCCCACAAGATACTAACCAAGTTGTTCCTCAGCGCCTAAAGCCTTCCCCCGACCAACTGAAGGCGCAGAAGAGGTCGTCCTCGCACAGTATGACTCCAGGAGATACCAACCCCCACCTCCGCACTGGACGAAGCCTGGAACCACGCCGCAGCAGTGGTTCATGGATGTGGCCGACCGACGCAACGGACCTCAGACGCCCTAACGAATTATATGTCACGTGATCAAATTTCGGTTGGGTTGAATGAAGGGAATTCCTCGACTATGTGCCGCCTGTGCTTACCTGTGAATTCTTCGTAGCTACGTGAGACGATTGTCAAAACGCCGGAATTAACAACACGGTGCTCTTAAAAAGCAAGAAACGTTTCATTTAGAACTCCATGTCTCCTCAAACAAACAAAAAAACACATACACAAAAACATGTCAGTGTAAATCAAAGATTTTTGAAACCGAAAAACATGGTTTAAAAAAATATTTAGTTGCTTACCGGCCAATTAACTTACAAATTCAACGTGGCGTACGATACAAGGTGATACTTGCAAAGGGCTTGTCTATAAGTTTTTACCTTGACTATGAAGGAGTAGGAGGAGAAAGTTTAAATTTGGCACATATGTAGCTCATTCAATTTGTACTGGATTTGAGAAGTATGAATTTCCCTCCTCTATGGGTTTACCCGGTATGGTGCATGCGCAACACGCCTTATTGACCGGATTTGCTTCTCTAACGGTTTATCAGAACAATGGAGAAATCAGAGACCAGAACTATGATAAAATTCTTGATGTTGAAGGGAAAAACACCTACAGAAATACACAGAGAGATGGAACCAGTGTTTGAGGAATTCTATCCTTCATATGCTTCTATAGAAAACTGGTGTAGGCATTTTAAGTGTGGTCGTTCCCACGTTGCTGATCTTCCAAGATCAGGAAGACCATCCTCAGAGTGCAGCGATGAAAATGCTGCAAGAGTGAAGAAAATTATTGACCAGGATAGGAAAATGACAATTGCAGAGATATCTAGGTCAGCAAAACTGAATGAAAGTACAGTTTTTAGAATTTTACACAACAGACTGAACATGAGAAAAGTGTGTGCCCGCTGGGTCCCGCGTCTGCTGACATGTGAACAGAAACAAACGAGGGTTGATTGTTGTGGCCAGTTCTCTAAATTTGTCGGTCGAAAAACATGTTGCCGACCATTGTGACAGTAGATGAGACTTGGGTTCACCATTATGACCCAGATTATTTTCTTTTCACAACACTTAAAAAAACAGCTGAAAGGAAATCAATTTGACAGTGACGAAGATGTCAAAATGACTTGTGATAACTGGTTTAGTTCGAAAAGTAGGTTCCTTTATTCTGAAGATCCTTTCAATGTCACGCAGAGAAGACAGAAATGTATAAATTCAGGTGGTGGCTACATTCAGAAGGAATAAGCACTGTGCTAAATTTCAACTTTCTCCTCCTACTCCTTCATGTTCAGAGTAAAGACTTATGACAAGCCCCTTGTATCTCCGGAACTTTCCACGGCAGCCGTCGAGTAAGTCTTCAGCACTAAGTTGGGATTATAAGAGTATCAACATAGACGGAGAACGGTTTAACCATCTCCGGTTTGTGGATTGCATAGGCTTCATAGGCCAGAGCATCAAGGAAGCTGAGCAATGCCTAAATGAGCTCAATAACGCAAATGTGGCAGTTAGTTTAAGTAGGTCAAAGGGATGTAGCATGATAACGTGTCGCAATGTTGTTCTTGATGCACAGTTTTGTTTGGATCCCTCAGTTTTGTTTGGATCCCTCGGTTTTGTTTGGATCCTTCAGTTTTAAAGAAAAAAAATGGAAAGTAATAATGAAAAGTAGGCCAACTCCAGACATTTCTGTTAAAACAATAATGGAAGACTATATACGTCATTTCAAAACAGAGTATTATATTTCTTCAAAATGGTAAATGCATGCAAATACAAAACAGACAGTATTGATGCTTTGCGTGCTTTTCGAAACAGATCAGAGAGCGTGGAATAATAATGGATTTTGCGATTTCAGACATTTTCACAAAGCCAAAATGCGCAACGAAAAGGCTTACTAACAGTCACACGGCAACAACTAAATTTTTTCTTTCTGGAAAACCAGAATATATTTTTGAAAATGTATATAAAATATATACTTTTGTATATTCCATTTTTAATATTGTGCTTCGGTAGAAGTGAGCTAAACTATGTGAACTGCGACCGGTAAAAGTGTCATTTGTAAGGTACATAGTGTACATTACGTGGAGAGTATTCCTCTTTAGCCCAATAATGAAAGGTGTCAACAAACCTAGTCTCCATTGAGAAAAGTCACCCTAAGCCACTATTTGAAACCCTAATCTCCTCCAAAGTACTTTCCATCAATTTTCCCAGCTGTCATGCCATTGTTGGAAGCATATCAGGGAGGCCTCTTTGGGAATGGAACACAGCTGGGTCGCCGCATACCTCATGCCTTCTCGTGACTCAAATCGGGTCCGGGATCAAGATGCTGAGCAGCGCATGAGCTGCAGTGGTCAGCGACTCATAGCGAACTACATTCTGCTACTTACCCTTTCAGGGTTTGGTAGCGGAAGATTGAGAACGAACGAAGAAGAAGAAGAAGAAGACAGTCATTTTGTGGCTCAATCAGCTGTTCTTGGAGAAGTTCCACGTCTGTCTCAAACGGATCAATTACCCATTCTGGTATGTTGAGTTCCTGCAAATCTTTAAATCTGATCCCCATATCATTTTTAACAGCCTTCAAATGGCATCAATACATTTCCAACTCTTTCAAGCCGTCCATGTCTAACTGCTACAACCATGGAAACTGATATAGTTCACGACGACGGAGGTTATTTTTAAACAATCCCAATTTGCTAATGAACCACATAATAACTCCTTTCACTTTGATAAGACTGATGTCGTTCCCCTGTAGTTTAAAAAGAACATTATTTAATCTTTCAAATATATCTGAAAGATGGGCGACATCTTTACGCAGTACTTGCGCTTCAATGCTAGGCTGTTCTTTCATTAAATCAAGAAACTCCACATTGCCCACAATCTTTTCAAACAATTGCCTTTGGACATCCATCTTACTTCCCTGTGTAGGAGAAGACGTTCAAACTCATCATCATTGTCATTACACAATTGACGAAATAATCGATCGTTCAATGAATGTGACTTGATTTTATTAATAACACATAATTACACTCATTGATTTGTTGATCCTGTCGCTAAGTTGTTTGATTTGTTGAGTCTGTCACTAAGTTGTTTGATTTGTTGATCCTGTCGCTAAGTTGTTGATCCTGTCGCTAAGTTGTTTGATTTGTTGATCCTATCGCTAAGTTGTTTGATTTGTTGATCCTATCGCTAAGTTGTTTGATTTGTTGATCCTGTCGCTAAGTTGTTTGATTTGTTGATCCTGTCGCTAAGTTGTTTGATTTGTTGATCCTGTCGCTAAGTTGTTTGATTTGTTGATCCTGTCGCTAAGTTGTTTGATTTGTTGATCCTGTCGCTAAGTTGTTTGATTTGTTGAGTCTGTCACTAAGTTGTTTGATTTGTTGATCCTGTCGCTAAGTTGTTTGGCTACTAAGTGCTGCCAGTGAACAACACAATGAATTGTTAAGACATTATCTGCCACCTTGTCTAAGTGCGCCAGAAAACCACGATAGCGACCAACCATCGCAGGATCTCCATCTGTCGCACACGCTATAACATTAGAAAAAGGAATGTGTTTTTGAAATGAAATATTTGTCAATGATTTCAAAGATCGACACGCCCTTGGAATCTGTTGTCAGTAGTTTTGAGAATAACATTCCTTCCACAATATTTTCGTTCTTCACAAATCTAACATATGCCAGGAGCAAGGCTTCATTGTCGCGCGCTGTGCTTTCATCAAGCTGTAATTAAAATTCGATTGATTGCAAATCCTGACGCACTTGATTTTCAACAGTAGTTGCCATCTCATCAATTCTTTTAGACACAGTATCATTGTACAGTGGAATACAGGTAACTATTTCACTTGGATTTCCTTTCATCAAGGTACTAATCACCTCTCGTATAGCTGGTAATATTAAATTGTATCCAATACTGTGGGGCTTACCGCATTTTGCAATCATCTGTGCTATCCTGAAAGATATGACGAGGCCTTTATCCTTCTGACTAGAAACTTGTTTAAGCATACCAACAACTGTGTTACGGATTTAAAACTTTTGCTTTAAATCCCCGAAGCAATAAATGTTCTTGCCAACCTATCAGCATGCCTCTTAATAAAATGTTCATAAAGTCTTGATGGCTTCATTACTTCGTTAGAAAGTACTGTACTATATTTCGTAGTCATTATTAGTATTTCTCAAATACAGTCACTGACATCATCGAGAAAAACGAAAAAGGCTACGAATGGACAAAAAACGTCCCCCAATAATTATGATAATAAGAAACGTCCCCTGACATTTCCAAAACGCGTACAAGGGGGCGGCAGAGCCCCCGTTGAGAAACACTGTTTGACATCTTTCATTGGACTCCACTCCTCTGACCTAACCTAGTCGCTCCTCTTCTACCTGTAGATAAAGAAGTCTTAATTTACTTTTCTTGTGGTCTGCAGTTCATACATGATAGGTTAGCCAGCCCTTCTTAGTCGCCTGTCATGCTGTAATGATACTATAATGCCCTCCCCCCCCCCTCTTTCTGCTGACAACGATATCGTACGGGTGCTTTCAAAGGTGGAAGTACTTGCGATAAATGCATGGATCGGGTCTTCACCGCTTGTAACAACGCCGAACTCATCATCTCTATTATGAAAACAGAGGTCCTACATAAACCGGCTCCAGATATGACCTATTCAGAACCTTCAATCACCGTACATGGCCACTGTTTACAAATTGTTTACATATTGACGTACCTTGGCAGTACTCTGTTTCTGGTAATTCACAAAGATGCTGAGCAGCGCATGAGCTGCAGTGGTCAGCGACCCATAACTGATTGTTAGCGTCAGGGTCAGCGAACCAGAGCTGCCAAGACCCTTCTACACCTCCACGCGGTGATCCTGGATAACAGGCTGCAGTAGGGCAGACTGGCTAAGGAGAAGGGATCGAAGAGGGAATGCTAACCCGGTACTCAAAAAATGCTTGCTGAAGTCGGATGTGTTGGACCGGAAGGTGCAAATATCGCAGTCAAGCTGCAAACTACGACACAACGCATTCCGTTCTCTGGACTACATTCTGCTACTTAAGCCCTTTCAGTGTTTGGTAGTGGGAGATTGAGAACAAACGAAGCAAAGCCAAGCCAAGCCAAACCCAAAGTTGACAAGGATAATACAATAATAACTAGGATAAGTGTGACATTTATGTGACGTCACAGTAAGATGTGGAATAGACGAGGGACTAGAATTCAAACTATAATGAAGGTCTACTCTGCAGTTGTTCTACCTACCCTCTTTTATGCATGTGAGACCTGGACCGCCTATAGTCGTCATGTCAGGAAATTAAACCACTTCATCAAGCAGTGCCTGCGGAAACTGTAGAGGATTAGATGGCAGCGCATAGTGCCAAAATACAGATGTGTTAACGCGATTTGGGCATGACAAGTACACGCGCCATGATATGTGCAGCACAGCTACGATGGGCTTGCCATGTGGTACGCCTGACGGATCAACGTCGTCTAAAAGAACTTCACTATGGTGAACTGCAAAATAGAAAGAGAGCAAGCGGTGGTCAGCGGAAACGGTACAAGGGCACGCTTATGAGACCAGTAAACCAGTGTAGCTGATGAAAGAATCGTCACCAGTCGTTCAGATTGGCGCAGTACTATTACGAAGGATGTTCAGAGACATGAGATATCAAGAATAAATGAGACTATACAGAGACGATCGCTCCGCAAGTCAGCTCACATCAACCCTTCTTCAACCCCGGGGTTGGGGGTTTTGCTTGTACTAAGTGCGACAGACAATTCAAGGCTCCGATTGGCTTATTTAGCCATCTTCGAACGCATGTTCACAAAGTGGTCCTTATCGATTACGATGGACGAACAACATTCTTTTCCTTCTTCTTTAGTCGTGTCACTTTCTACCGGGTTGTAGCTCAGTGTCGTGTCACTTTCTATCGGATTGTAGCCCAGTGTCGTCTCACTTTCTACCGGGTTGTAGCTCAGTGTCGTGTCACTTTCTATCGGATTGTAGCCCAGTGTCGTCTCACTTTCTACCGGGTTGTAGCTCAGTGTCGTGTCACTTTCTATCGGATTGTAGCCCAGTGTCGTGTCACTTTCTATCGGATTGTAGCCCAGTGTCGTCTCACTTTCTATCGGATTGTAGCCCAGTGTCGTGTCACTTTCTATCGGATTGTAGCCCAGTGTGGTCTCACTTTCTACCGGGTTGTAGCTCAGTGTCGTCTCACTTTCTACCGGGTTGTAGCTCAGTGTCGTCTCACTTTCTACCGGGTTGTAGCTCAGTGTCGTCTCACTTTCTACCGGGTTGTAGCCCAGTGTCTTTCGTCTCTCTCGTGACCCATTTGTACCCATTTAACGGCAGGTCTCGTTTACGCTCTATCCATCTTTTCCTTGATCTACCTCTCGCCTTTCTTCCTGATGTTCTCCTGTAAAAGGTTGCATGAACAATGTTGTCTGGTTGTATTCTCACGATGTGGTCAAATCAATTCATTCTCTGTTGCTCTATGTACTGTAGGAAAAGAACTATTCCAACCTTCTCTCGAATACGCATATTTGTTAGTGACCTTTCGTAGGCAGTGCATTTCGCAGGTGGCTAACTTTCGTTCCTGGGCTTTGTTCAATGCCCATGTTTGGTACTGGTAGCACAGGTTTGGAGGGATATCGTGGGGTGTCTTAGTAGCGGAGACAGCTGGTAGGTGACAGCGTGCGTCCTCTGCACTCTCGTCTCTATCGCGAGTCTGCCATCCTCAGTAGAAACAGCTCCCAAATACATACATTCTTGAACTTGCTTTATTTGTTTTTATTCTATTGACATGAATATCAAGTGAGGTGTGCTTTCTACCCATATTCATTGCTTCTATTTTTGATCTATTTATATTATTTTCGCACTTTTTAAAGTTCAAGTAGATATGACTTTGTAGGTACGAAATAATCTGATTTCCTTTAGAAACTTTGTTCAACTATATTTACGTTACAGGGGTAGTCGAGAAGATTTTAGGCAGAGGACCACAGGTCACTTCGCATTGCTGTCGACATGTCATGTGTTGGGTATATTTATCTCCCCCACATGAAAAACAACGTATGCCACCGAGGATTCGATCTGCTGCCCTCCATGTATGCAGTTAGACATCTAAACCATTCGGCCACGTGCTCTCCAGATATCGTAGCCCTGTTGTAAAATGAGACACACAGTAACTTACGATTAACACGTACACACGCACTTCGCACACACACACACACAAACAAAACAAGCGAACGAGGAAGAACCAAGTAAATGATACATTACAACAGTTTTATTGTGTAAATTTCCAAAATATAAATTTCCTATGACACTCAATCTGTAAATTATTCTTGAGATTAGAAACATTCTTGTCCGTGTTTGATGCACCAAATTCAAATTCACTGTTCGCGCATATAAAGATTTCGGAAAATATTTTTGATGTTCACTAGTTGAACAGCGACTTGCCACTGTACACCCCTTCGCCGCATGTTCTTGGCAGTAGAAAGACCTTTTCCAGGAATTTGATTATATCCTCCAGGAAACCGATGCAGACGGAAAAAGGCAGTAGAATTATGTACCACCAAGCGATGAAGAAAGATATAGGCCATCCAAGGAACAGGAGAACCACAACCCAAACCAGAGACCATATTGTAAAATTGCAACCTGTGGAGCATATCGATTTTTGGGTGTGAAATCAATCGCAATTTTATGTGTGTGGTGTGTGTGTTGGTGGGTGGGTTTTACGTGCATGCGCGTATGCATGCATGCATGTATGTATGTATGTACGGGGATTGGTGTAGTCATGAGACTAAGGCACTCGCCTCTCACTTGCCTGCATCCTAAGTTACCTCCAGTCGTCTCGACCAATAGTCTTGCTATTGATCCAATGTAACTTCGGGACAAGAGAGTCAGATTGATTATCAGCACGCATCTAAATCTAAATACAGCGCACATCACTTTATTAAGACAAACCCGTCTTCTGTTGATGCTGTCATCGCTTCCGATGGGCAATAACGTTTTTTGTCATACATGTACAAGGGTCGCTCCGAAAGTAATACTTCAGATTTTATTCCATAGAAACCATAACAGATAAAACAAAATACCACAATACAAACCCATTTAATAAAGCAATGTCTAACTTAAAAAAAATAATTTTCCATAATAATCATCACCCTTGGCTATGCATGGTCTCCAAAGATGGACAAGAGCATGCACGCCACGTTCGCAAGAATCTGCACCAGTGGAGATGACCCACTGTTTCACAGCTGCTATGACGGCGTCTTTGCTAGGAAATTGTTGCCCACGCAGTCCATCTTTCATTGGTTCGAACAGATGGAAGCCAAAAGAATCCAAATCCGAACTATACGGTGGGTGGGGTAGGACAGTTCTCCAGCCAATACTAACAATGTACTCAAAGGTCTTCAAAATCGTATGGTGCGAATCTGGCGTTATTGTGTTGGAAAAGACAGGTTGTCTACTTCTCTGGCTTGAACCTGGAAATTCAAGCCTTCAGATTAGTCAGCGTCACAATGTAACGGTCAGAGTTGATGGTTTGTCCAGGTTCCAGGAAATCAAGAAGAAGTATCTCTTTCCTATCCCAAAGGACAGTGTACAGCCGAGGGCTGAGTCTTGAACTGTTTTGTCGATGAGAAATTCACATGTCGCCAGTCTATGAACTGTCATTTTGACTCCGGATTGTACTGATGACACCATGTCTCATCACCGGTGATGATGCGATCCAGGAAACGGTCACTTTCATCCTTGTAATGCTTCAAGATGTCATGACAAACTTGCATGGGACATTCGTTCTCTTCCTGTGTGAACATTCGTGGAACCCACCTGGAGCAAACATTGGGATATTCGTTCTCTTCCTGTATGAAAATTCGTGGGACCCACCTGGAGCAAACATTGTGATATTCGTTCTCTTCCTGTATGAACATTCGTGGGACCTACCTGGCGCAAACATTGTGATATTCCAACATTGCCATCAACGCCTAAAAGCCGATATCCGGCTCCGCAGACAGTTCTCTGGTCGCAATCCTTCGATTAGTGCGAATGAGCTGATCGAGGTGTCTTTTATTGCCTAGTGTGTCAGTTGTGCCTGACCGTCGGGTACATGGCTTGTCCTTCATGTCGCTTTCGCCAATGCCGAAACCCACAAATCATCTCCTCAATGTTTGGTCTTCATAAACGTTCAGCAAGCGCCGATGAATGTCAGTTAGTGCCAAGTGGTTACCAAACAAAATAACACAACAATTATGTAGTAATAATATTAATTACTCTTAACTGAACATAAATTATTATTAAAACGTTATTAATATTTATCACTAACGTGAACTTTCTTTACAAATTCGATGTTATTTTAAATCAAATTGAAAAATTCTAAACAATTTATTTCACAATTAACTTCGCAGTGCAATAAAGGCTTTACAGTTGATTCAGCCATTCTACCTTTTTTTCCAAACCAAATGTTATTCATTATTGAGAATATCATTTCAATAAGTGCAGATGTGCATGGTAGGCTGAAAATGTATTATTTCATTTGGACGAGATTGTGCAAAGAAATGTTCTTGCCTTTTAATAGTTGTATCCATTCTTCTTTGCAGCTTGTATTTTACTAAATGTCATAGTTTGCAGACTAAAAACATTTTACAATCACCGTTTCATCAAACAGCTCATCCAAGTTTATTGCATAATTTTTAAGAGTTTCATTAAATTGTTTCACCTGATACTTCAATTTCAGACCATGTCAATTCATTGTTGCTTATGCAAAAAAAAAAAAAAAAAAAAAGATTCAGCTCCACTAAAACTGTTATACCACAGCTCAAACTAAGAAAGACATTGATTGGTCATACAATTTTGTAAACTCTTGTAGAATTGTATTAATATTAAAACTTCCATTATTCTAAATAGCTGTTTTTGCTTCTTCAGGTGTACATTTATTATCATGACTTTCCTCAAGATTTTGAAGAAAAAAAATTCGAAGTTCACTGGCAATATCAGTTGTATTTGTTTGTGCACTTTCCATAATCAAGGTAGATTTGTTAAACAATATCAGTTGCACTTGCTTGTACTCTTTCCATAATCAATGTCGATTTGTTAAACAATGTTGGTTGCCCTTGCTTGTGCACTTTCCATAATCAATGTAGGTTGCCCTTGCTTGTGCACTTTCCATAATCAATGTAGATTTGTTAAACAATGTGGGTTTGCCCTTTCACAAACCACAAATACATTTCACCATAATCACTATCAAAGATATTTTATCAATACTTAACAGTGTTCTTGTGAAATAAAATATGATTTCAGCCCCTCATAGATTTCAAGTATTCTGTCGATAGCTGGAAGTAGCGAAAGACAACGGATATTGCCATGTTCAAGAAACCTTGTTATACTCGACATCTACAAATTCAAAGAACTCTTTTAGTTGAATTACTCGAACTGTATAAATGTGGAAATATTTATACATTTTGACCACTAAAGCTTCTATTTCTATAGGCAGAACATCAACTGCAGTTTGAAGACAGTTGTGAAAGATGGGAGCACCACAATCAATGCCCATAATATTTCTTCCTAGTTCCTTCTTCACTCGTCTGTAAATATTGTTTCTCCTCTCCGTTTTCCACTTCCAAAATTGGTATTGCAGTTATCTCTACAAAATACAATAATTGTTTCTGCTGTATTATGGTTTTTTGATAACTGACATTAAATAGATTGTGAATATTTCTGCCGTTTCACCGGAAACTGAATGAAAGTCTAAAAGTTTAACTTCTAACAACGGCTTTACTCTTTATACTGGTTAAGAATAATGTGCAGAATTAGTATCATATACATATATATATATACTCCACAATCTGGTATTACATACTGCACAACGCATGGCACAGTCTTTCCTGTTGGAAGCATTAACTCATATTGTCACAAAATGTGTTTTGTTTAAATCTACACAAAATTGCTGAAATAACAGTGGTTCAATCACATTAGCAATGACAGATTCACATTTTGTTCTGGTTAGTTTAAACTTTGTTTTTTTAAATGTTGATACAAATTTAGATGAAAAATCGGCAGACTTGCAGCTGAGATTGCGAATAGCAACATGAAATGCAAAAGTTGCTTCTTTAGCAGCTAATAAAAATTATTTGTCACATGGATCGGCACTTTCAAAATACAAGGGGCTTATCATAAGTTTTTACCCTGACTATGAAGGAGTTAGAGGAGAAAGTTGAAATTTGATACATATGTAGCCCATTCAATTTGTACTGAACTTGAGAAGTATGAATTTACCCTCCTCGATGGGATTACCCGGTATGTTGTCTGGACTCCACACACATTATTGACCGGATCTGCTACAAAAACGGTTTGTCAGAACAATAGAAAAATAGGATGCCAGAACTGTGATACAATTCTTGATGTTGCAGGGAAAACACCTACAGAAATACACAGGGAGATGGAACCAGTGTTTGGGGAATTCTGTCCTTTGTATGCGTCTGTAAAATAACTGATGTAGGCAGTTTAAGTGTGACCATTCCCATGTTGCTGATCTTCCAAGATCAGGAAGACCATCCCCAGAATGCAGCGATTAAAATGCTGCAAAGTGTGAAGAAAATCATTGAGCAGGATAGGAAAATCACAATTGCAGAGAAATCTAGGTCAGCAAAACTGAATGAAAGTAGTTTTTAGAATTTTACACTCTGTCGAAGACGGATGTGTCGGACCGAAAGGTGCAAATATCGCAGTCAAACTGTAAACTAGCGACACAACGCATACTGTTCTCTGGACTATATCCTGCTACTTGCAAAACTCTGTTCAGGGCTTAGTAGCAGGTGATTGAGAACAAACGCAGAAGAAGAAGAGAATTTTACACAACAGCATGAACATGAGAAAATTGTGTGCCCGCTGGGCCCCGCGTCTGCTGACATGTGAACAGAAAAAAACGAGGATTGATTGCTGTGGCCAGTTGCTCAAAATGTGTAGGTCGAAAGACATGTTGCCGACCATGGTGACAGTAGATGAGACTTGGGTTCACCATTTTAACACATAATCTAAAATTGCCAGCATGCAGTGGAAAACCCCGGGCTCACCAACACATAAGTAGCCAAGAGCACATAAATCTGCAAGAAAAGCGATGCTGACTGTTTTGGGGACGTCAAATGGGTCATATTGAAAGATTACCTGCCTTATGGCAACACGGTTAATGAGCAATATTATGCAGATCTCCTTACTAAACTAAGAAAGACTGTAACGAGAAAACGAGGGATAGCGCGCACTCAAACTCGGCGTTTGCTTCAAGACAACGCGTCCTCCAATAAAGCAAGGCTTGTGCTGCAAACAGACACATTTGAATATTAAAATTCTTTAACACCAACTATATTCTCCGGATTTAGCTCAATCAGACATTTTCTTTTCTCAAAACTTAAAAAAAAACAGCTGAATGGAAATCATTTTGACAGTGACTAAGGTGTTATACTGGCTTGAGATAACTGGTTTAGTTCGAAAAATAGGTTATTTTATTGTGAAGGTCTTTCCAATGTGACACATAGATGGCCGAAATGTATAAAGTCAGATAGTAGCTACATTGAGAAGGAATAAGCACTGTGCCAAATTTCAACTTTTCCCTTCTACTCCTTCATGGTCAGGGTAAAGACTTATGACAAGCTCCTTGTATGACAACATTTTTGAGAAAATCCCTGCCGCATATTTTAAGTGATTATTGATGTCTGATCGTCTACGACGAGCCACCGAAAACTCGGAAGAACACTATTCGCATTTCACGTTGTCAATATGAACATAACCATTTTTTTTTCAAAAACGGATAATCCTTTCTTAATTTATCCGTAAATACAGTTTCTTTTTGGCATTTCCGGCGTTAAATTAAACGAACACCGACTCGAGTAAATTACCTATGGTATCTGAAAGAACTCAACTGATTGCACATGTGCGACGACTGCGCAACTGACTTGCGACGTTGCGAACTAGGCCAGTGTTAAGCGTGGGTTTTTGTGTGCCTAATTGTCATTTGTGTATTTTCGGCCCTTTTAAATTTGTTTCCAAATAATCGGAACAAAAATAACAAATTGGCCGGGACGCTGGAACCATACCTTTAAACCGCGACAGTCCTGGTTTGTTGTTGTTGTTTGCGAATGCCCACAATGAGTAGGTTTACTCTTTTTGTGCGTCCTGAAAAGGACGTTAAGTGGTGGGTTGTAGTAGCTTTCCTCACACCCCGAAAGTGCTGATGAAGGTGGACCGTGGTTCTCCAGACGGTTGTGCTATGCTTAGCTTCATCTGCATGTCACACACTACTACAGGGATCACGTCGATCCACCACCTTGTTAGCCAGGCTGCCAAGACAACAGCCCGTTCGCAGGCAGGACTGTGGCGACGTCAAGGTGAAGGTCTTGGCCAGTATATTTTGCCTGATCCTGACTAACATGTCTGATCAATATATTTTGCCTGACCTTGACTAATATGTCCCATCAGTATATTTTCGTTGACCAGACATTAGTCTTCTTCCCCAGGACAGTCCTGGTAAAACCGGGACGTACTATAAGCATACATATATATATATATATATATATATATATATATATATATATATATATATATATATATATATATATAATATGTGTGTGTGTGTTTATGTGTATGTATGTATGTATGTATATGTATATCATCATCATCATCATCAGCATTATCATCGTGTAGCATGTACTTTGCAGAACATTGCTTTCATAACAGCCGATGGGGACGGCGTGGGACAGTGACGCGGCTCACAACCAGAAGGTGCTGGGCTCGATTCCCATCACAGCACCGGCCGTTACTCCGGGGAAGCAAACCCTTAGAAAATGCAGGAGGAAGCAGGCCCTTACATAAATTGCATGCTGAAGTCGGATGCACTGGGCCAAAAGGCGCAAAATAAAAACAACAGTGCAACGCACACCGCCTTAGGGAATAGATAAATAACCGAACGAAACAAATAAAATAAATAAACAACAGCCGATCTGTAAGACTCTCGATTGCTGTCCAGCACTCCCGCCCCAGTCTCCGTCATGCTCAGAACTTCTTTAATACAATGTGCTGTGTCCATCTTCTCCTCGGCCTGCCTCTGCACCTCTTACCTGGTACCATGCCCACCAGTAGATCAGTGCGACGTTTGACGTGGCCAAAGTAACAGATTTTTCTAGACGTAATATTGTTTACTAGGTAATTTCTATAGGTAATTCCTTTAAGATTCCTGTGTTTCTCTTTTATATTATTCATGGTAGTTTGAGCACTTTTCTGCAGTGTTTTAGTCCGATAGAATTCAGTTTTCTTCCTTAGTGTGTGTTAGGTTGACTTCTTGCATTCCCACTGGGAAGATGCAAGTCCTCAGGATTAATATATATATCCAATCTTTGCGGTTGGCATCAATATTTCTTTGAGATGTCTTCCTGAGAATAGTTGGTTGTATTTTTTTAATGATCTCATCTATCAAGTTTGTCAGAACTGATTGTGCCTTCAAGAAATTATATAGCGGCACATTTCTTGATACTCTTTGCCGCTCTTATCTTCTTCACAGGAGTTGGTCTTTTAAACAAATTCTACTGGACTGGCATGACATAATACACACTTTTGTTTAATTATTAGTTTTGTGTGCTATCCTTCAATAAGTCGCCTGTTGGAGCGCGATGCTGCTTCATTCTGTAACTTTTTTTTGTTTTTGTTTGTTTGTTTGTTTGTTTTTGCGTTCACCTCATTTCTCTATTCCCCAAAGCGATGTGCGTTACATTACGGTTTTTATTTTGCGCTGTCATCCCGATGCATCCGACTTCGGCCTTCGTTTTATATAAGGGTCTGCTTTCTCCTGCATTTTCTAAGGGTTTGCTTCCCCGTGGTAACGGTGGGTGCTGCGATGGGGATCGTACCCAGCACCTTCGGATTGTGAGCAGTGTCACTTAACCACTAGCTTACGCCGCTCCCACATTCTGTTACTTTATTCATAAGCATTTGTAGGACTCCTAGAGGAATTTGCCTGTCTTAGGCGGGCTGGCTATGACATGGGTGGATAGCGGAGGTACATACATCAAGATTGTCAAGAGAAGTTAGAAAGCTACCTCAACCTGACATACGTATCATTAATGAAGAGGTAAATATATTTACTAGGTATTTACTAGATATATGAGCAAGTGGGAAGCCCATAGGTCATCAACAAAATTCCGTATATTATCAGCTAAACAGAGGTGGGCAGGTAGTAATCTTTAGACTTGGCACACGGCGCAGGGTGGTGTGAAGTGAAAAGTGGAGTGGCACAGGGCTCAGTTTTGGGACCAATTTTGTTCTTTCTATACATATAAACGATTTGGACATTAATTTGGGATCCATGATTGCAAAATTGCAGTAGCATCTCATCTAAAGCAGAAGTGGATATATTGAGGTCGGATTTAGATAAAATTTGAGAATGGTCTGTAAGCTGGCAAATGGAGTTTAATTTAGATAAATGTACAGTCATCCACATGGGTAGATCCAATATGGAACATAATTACAGAATGGGCGAGAACAATATTAGAAAGATAGATAAGGAAAGGGACCTAGGGGTTGTAAAAGATCATACAGGTAAGGTGAGTGAGCAAGTCCAGGTAGCAGTGAAAATGGAAAATGCAATGTTAGGTATGATAAAAAGAAATATTAAACATAGGAGCAAGGAAGTGATAGTCAATTCTGTATAAAGCATTAATTAGACCTAGATTGGACTATTGTGTACACGTTTGGAGTCCTTATCATAGAGGGGATATAAACATGCTGGAAAGAACACACAAAAAAGAGCGACAAAGCTGAAAGTGGGATTCCAGAATTATAGTTATAAGGAAAGACTCAGAAAAACCATACTACAGTGTCTAAAAGATAGAGGAATTCCAGATGACTTAATACAGGTTTAAAAGATGATCAGAGAAATGGATAAATTAGACTATAAGAAGTTTTTCAAAATACAACCACCTACACGAACAAGAGGGAGTAGCTACAAATTAACTAAAGAGAGGTCCAAATTAGATATTAGAAAATATTTTTGTAATCAGAAAGTGGTGAATGCTTGGAATGCATTGCCATAGGAGGTAGCGGAGGCAGGGACAATTAATGCATTTAAGAATAAGTTGGATGCGCGTAGATTTTAGAGCAAGGTAAGTTGAATGGAACTGGTTATATACAGACTCTGCGGAGTCTTCTAAATAAGTATAAAGACGTTAAGTCAAGTTACAGATTGCAACATTTTGAAATCAGGAATGTGTTCAGCAAGAAGGAGATGCCTAAGAGAACAGAACAGGAGTGTGTACAGCCAGCGAGCTACGTGAATCAGCAGTTTCTACATCTTTTGTCATTTAAGGAAAAAAACTGTCCATTTGTATAGTCTGAGTGCGGTGGTGAAGATACAGAACAGAACAACCCTGATTAAATGCAATTTACAAATAAAACAGTGTACTATTTCGAGTACTAACAATAAATACAACAAATTCAGAATGCGTACAGTCTTCGTGCTAGTAACAGGCACAAATAAATGGGTCAACAAAGAAGAGACAAATTGTGATGATGAATTTGAATGAATAAATGAACGCATGCATGCATGAATGAATGCGTTAATCGTAATGTAAAACTAACTACCCATGCTGTGGTGTCGATGATCTGGCCTTGACTTGATTCGCTGATGAATGAAAGAAAAATAAGTACATTTATCTATCTCATTATGTATTTAACATGTTTCTTTCTGTTTGTCCGTTTGCTCATCCAACGTTTGCGCTAGAGATTTGATTGGCTGATCGAATCACCGTGGCTGGAGATTTGCTGATTGAAAGACCTGGCGTCATCGTAAGTTGATTATCAAACGAGGCGCTGCCCAGGATAATTATGTGTAATGAAAACAAAATTGCAGCATTGCGGCTCGAGGGGATGCCTTGAATAATTATAAAAGTTGTTAATGTTAAAACCAATCTGAAACAAGGAAAGGAATGGGAGATGGTAGGATTGAAGGAAGAAGGGATGGGCGGTTTGAAGGGGAAAGAGATGGAAAATTGGAGGGAAGGATATGGACGGGTTGGAAAGGGAAGGAGAGGAGCAAGTTGATAGGTCGGTTGACATGGAATGAGAAGGGACGGTTGTGAGGGGAAGTAAAGTGAGGAAGAAGAGATGGGAGGGAGGCGAAATAATGTGATAGTCAAACTGTATAAAGCATTATATAGACCTAAATTGGAGTATTGTGTATAGGTGTGGAGTCCTTATCATAGAGAGGATACAAACATGCTGGAAAGAATATAAAAAAGAGCAACAAAGCTGATAGTGGGATTCCAGAATTACAGTTATGAGGAAAGACTCTGAAAAATCGGCCTACACTGTCTAGAGAAGAGACGAATTCGAGGTGACTTATTATTATTATTGTTATTATTATATCAAGCACTGGGAAAAGATACATACCATGTAATAGAAAAGAAAGTACCTATTCAAATGACAGCACTCCCGGTGACGGATGCGCCTCACTGCTAGATAGATGTGACTTATGGTATTTGGCCAACTAGTCAAGCTCGAAACGTCACGAGTTTTGAATATCTCGACTCGACTATATTTGCAACAACAGATATTAGCAACAATAAATACGGCTATGAATGACCATATCACTACAAAGTCTAGCTAACATGACAAACGTACGGCAGAACAGTAACATAATTACAAAAAAAAACAAAGGTCCTGAGAACTTGCAAACCACACAAAGCCTAAGGAAGAAGACTGAATAACTCAAGTCAAACCACACAAAGCTTAAGGAAGAAGACTGAATAACTCAAGTCAAACCACACAAAGCTTAAGGAAGAAGACTGAATAACTCAAGTTAAAAGGCTACAGGAAGTGTGCTCAAAATATCATGGATAGCGAAAAAAAACAGGCAGAAATCCTGCTGAAGAAAATGAGCATACTTTGGCTACAGCAAACGTCAGAATGGTCAAGAAATAACGATACATGAGAGCACATCTTCATTTGAAACCCCGACTTTGTCTATATAAATAACTACCACGATTTATGAATGATTCCACATCTTGTAAGGTGTCGCGTAGCGCAGTGGTTAGTGTGCTGGATTCATCTGAGTCGTCCTGGATTCATTCCCCAGTTGAGGCGGAAATATTTCAGACCGCAACGGCCCCGGGTCGACCCAGCCTTAAATGGGTACAAGTTCAGTCGGGGAAGTAAAAACGGCGAGGGAGAGGAGATGGCTACCGCCCTCATATAGCCGAGCCTTTGAAATGTGAGATCGCTAACACCTCACACCCCTATGCAGTAATGATATGGGTTACGTTACTTTACTTTACATCTTGTATAAGCAGGTTCCCCAAAACAACCTGAATATTGTTAGTTGAATTTATTCTCATAATCTTGTATTTTTTTCTGTGTGTATTCTCAGTCCTAACTTCTGTGGCCAAGTAAATGTATTTTATCTTTCGTCATTTTGCGTTTATGGGACAGAGTTAGTCGACCATCACAAGCGATGATGACGTCACCACCAGACATTTTGTGTCTTGATGATGTAACTTGCGCTGTGTTTGAATTATAGTGAGGAAGAAGCTTGCGCTGGTCATCAACCTCACTCTCTGGTCCCAAACTACTTTGGGCTAGTGGCGAGACATCAGACAAGACAACTGGAGGTAACTCAGGATGCAGAAACTCTGGTCCCATCTCCTTTGATACCCCGGGTCGCTTGAAACATGCGGGGCTCGAACCAACGCCGTTTCTGTTCATCGTTTTCAGATGCGAGTGCCTTACCTCTCGACCCATATGGGGCAAAGAGCCGTTATCGGCAAAGTCCAGACGAACAAGTTGTTTTACTACATTCCATTTATTGTTAGAAAATGTCGCCTCAATAATTCAGTTCATTTATTCATTAGGCATAGAAATTGTGAACACAGACATCCATTTCAAGCACAATTATTGTCTCAGTGGGCTCAGAAAGCTAACATTACTGTAAAACTCTATATTTAATACTCTCATACGGTTTGTTAATTAGGCCAGTGGGACATACAATAGTGCCTGCGCAACGTCATGGTCAGTGATTCTCTGTTGGCTGAGCAGTGCATGAGCTTCAGTGTTCGGCGATCCATAGCTGACTGATAGAATCAGGGCCAGTGAACCAGAGCTGCTAAGACCTTTCTACACCTTCACACGGTGATCCTGGATAAACAGGCTGCAACAGAGCAGACTGACTAAGTAGAAGGGATCGAAAAAGGCTAGCCCGGTATCAAAAAATGCCTGCTAAAGTCGGATGTGTTGGACCGAAAGGTGCAAATATCGCATTCAATCTATAAACTAGAACCAAACGCATTCTTCGGACAACATCCTACTACTTGTAGTGGGAGATTGAGAACGAACGAAACAGAAGAAATACCTTTCATAGTCCACAAATCCATTATAATGTGATTAGTTCCACTCCACACTTTGTTCGGCTTCGTTCATTCTCAATCTCCAACTATCAAACACCGAAAGGGCTTAAGTAGCAGAATGTAGTCCAGAGAACGGAATGCGTTGTGACGTAGTTTACAGCTTGACTGCGATAGTTGCACCTTTCGATCCAGCACATCCGACTTCAGCAAGCATTTTTTGAGTACCGGGTTAGCATTCCCTCTTCGATTCCTTCTCCTTAGCCAGTCTGCCCTGCTGCAGCCTGTTATCCAGGATCACCGCGTGGAGGTGTAGAAGGTCTTGGCAGCTTTGGTTCACTGGCCCTGACGCTAGCAGTCAGCTATGGGTCGCTGACCACTGCAGCTCATGGGCTGCTCAGCATCTTGATCCCACAATTTGTTCAACCATTATTCTCAGTGTATCTAGCTATCTGGTCAGCACATAACCTATTTTGCAGAAAATGTGTTTATTCTTCCCTCATCTGTTTGTCTTTTATTCTCGGTAATACGGTCATGCTCAGTATTTTCACAAATACTGAAAATATCAGTATTCCTCAACAATTTGAACGGCCACCTATCTCCCTTCTTCAGGCTTCCATCCAGTCCACTAGTCCGGTGTCCTGGTATTTCTTCTCTTTCTCAAACTTTACCAAGCAATTTGAATTGTTTTCAGTGTTATAACGTATTCTTGAATTTACTATTTTTGCCGCTTATATGTTCGTTTATTAGCCTCATTTCCACGTTGTTTAGTTATTTTATCATTTGCTGGAGACATGAATTGAAATAATGAAGGCTTCTCACAAAGTCTAGCGACATGCATATAAAGATGGTGATAAGATTATGTGTTTTGTTGTTGTTGCTGTGAATGTTATCTGAATAAGACATTTACCTGGTATTTTAACCCGGATATAGGGATTCCTTTTACGTGGTTGATGAAAGCAAATATGGCGATGGCCGCATATAGACCACACCATAGTTACGGAAACATTCCATTGTGGTTCGTGTAAGTGCGAAAACGTGTTTGAAACTGCACCTCACGTTCGAGACCGATGTGCCAGATTAAAGAAAAATATATTTTGATTCCGCAACAAGGTTGGTTCCGCCAACAGAGATCAACTAAACATCAAATCTCCCACATTGCTCAGGAAATTGAAGATATTTTCCAGGTCAAAAACCATTTTCTGGTGATGTGGGTAGATCTAGAAAAAGTGACAGATTAGGTATGGAAATAGGGACTGTCGAGCTGCGTAGATGCCAAGTTTAGGAGAAAATTAGCAATCCAATACAATCTC
Source organism: Ariolimax columbianus (assembly GCA_036924085.1). Taxonomy (NCBI): domain Eukaryota; kingdom Metazoa; phylum Mollusca; class Gastropoda; order Stylommatophora; family Arionidae; genus Ariolimax; species Ariolimax columbianus. Next base: position 87,156,582 of record JAVGWX010000004.1, on the reverse strand, counting down.
TATGGAGCTACCCATGACCTCATGCGGACCACTGCTTTCTCTAGATATATTCGAGTTGACGTCTGAAAGAGTAAGAACAAGCAGAGGACGAAGAATAAGTAGAAGAAACTACGCCAAAGATCAATTGTGCTGGAAATGTTAGAAGGGTATTCGTGCCCAGTTTATAATCTTAACTTAACATCTTTATACTGGTTTAGAAGACTCTGCAGAGTATGTATACAACCAGTTTCATTTACATTACCTTGCTCTAAAAGCTATATTCATCCAATCTTAAATGTACTAATTGTCCCTGTCTCCACTACCTTCTGTGGCAATGCAATCCAAGCATTCACCACTCTCTGACTACAAAAATATTTCCTAACATATAATCTAGACTTTTCTTAAGTTGAGTTGTAGTTATGCCAGCCTGTTCTTGTGGGTGGTTGTATTTTGAAGAAAAAAAACTTGTTGTAGTCTAATTTATCCGTTCCTCTGGTCATCTTATAAACCAGTATAAGTTACCTCGAATTCTTCTCTTTTCTAGACTCTGTAGGCCGGTTTTTCTGAGTCTTTTCTCATAACTATAATTCTGGAATCCCACTATCATCTTTGTCGCTCTTTTTTGTATTCTTTCCATCAAGTTTATATCCCTTCCATTATAAGGACTCCACACCTGTACACAGTACTCCAATCTAGGTCTAACTTATGCTTTATATAGTTTGACTATCACTTCCTTGCTCCTATGTTTAATATTTATTTGTATCATACCTAATATTGCATTTACCTTTTTCACTGCTACCTGAACTTACTCAGCTTAACTGTATGATCTATTATAACCTCTAGGTCCCTTTCCTTATCTATCTTTCTAATATTGCTCTCACCCATTCTGTAACTATGTTCCATATTGGATCTACCCACGTGGATGACTGTACATTTATCTAAATTAAACTCCATTTGCCAGTTCACAGACCTTTCTCAAATTTTATCTAAATCCGACCTCAATATATCCAATTTCTGCTTTAGATGAGACACTTCTGAATAGTTTTGTGTCATCAGCAAATTTTTCAATCATGGATCCCACATCAATGTCCAAATCGTTTATACAAATCAAGAACAAAATTGGTTCCAAAACCGAGCTCCGTGGCACTCCACAACACTCAAAGTACTTCTTATTTATACCCACTCTCTGCCTTTTTCCCGTTCACCAATTTTCGATCTATTTGGCAACTTCCCTGAAGCCATGAAAAGAGCTTTGCAAGTAGCAGGATGTTGTCCAGAGAACAGAATGCATTTAGTCGTAATTTTCAGCTTGCCTGCGATATTTGCACCTTTTGGTACAACACATCCGACTTCAGCAGGCATTTTTGGATACCGGGTTAGCCTTCCCTTTTCGATCCCTTTTACTTATCCAGTCTGCTCTGTTGCAGCCTGTTATCCAGGAGGTGTAGAAGGGTCTTGGCAGCTCTGGTTCGCTGGCGCTGACGCTATCAATCAGCTTTGGGTCGTTGACCACTGTAAATCAATCAGCTGCTCAGCATCTCCATCCCAAACGAAAACAACGAACGAATCCCAACAAAGACAAAATTGTCAATGTACAATACAACTTTAGTTGATAGCCATTGCTCAGAAAGCCGTAATGAATCGCCATGAACATTGTCTTCGTTGTTGTTGTGATTCGTTTGTTGTTTTGGTATATTTTTGTTCTTGACGAAGGCATTATGTCCTTCTTCTTCTTCTTCTGCGTACACAGTCAGACAGTAACCATTATTTTTTCGAAAAAAGCGGCGGTCATCCTGAGACTCTCGCCACTACCATAGAGCTTGTCTTGCAGTTCCACTGGCAATGGCCACATCTGCTCTCTCTGATCCCCGTATGTCGGGCAGTTCTGCAGCAGATGTTCAGTGGTCATTTTACCAGTACCGCACGGGCATTCGTCGGTACACCCTATCTTCAATTTGTTGAATAGGTGGTACCTCAGTCTATTGTGGCCAGTGCGAAGTCTGAAGACAACGACCTGCTCTCTTCGGTTCAACTGGTAATAGGCATCGTTTTTGGTGTAACCAGTATGTTCGGTTTCCCATTTGGTAATGTACCTGGCTTTGAAAAGCCGTTTTGACTCTTCGTACGTGATACTGGTATCTGTTTGTGGTAGCCTTGCACCTTCTTTTGCCAGTCTGTCTGCCTCCTCGTTGCCTTGGATGTTGCAGTGTGACGGAACCCACTGTACCACTACCCTTTTTGGTGCGGACAGCTGGCACAGTTTGCAGAGTGCTGCTCTTAAGTCATTAAGCTCAGTGTTTTTCTGGCTTTTTAGCGCTGTGACTACGGCGAGAGCATCTGTCAGCAAGACTATGTGGCTCTCATTTTCACTGTGTGTTGCCATTTCTTCCACTGCCGCCCTCAGTGCCTCTGCCTCCGCTCTGAAATTGCTTGTGTACTTACCAGTAGCGAATGACAGTGTTATTTTTCTGCCATTTGGTAGGTTCAGGAATGCTCCTGCCCCTCCGTTCTGTGTAGTGTTTGTTACAGAACCGTCGGTGTATGCATGGGTCCAGTCCATGCTTGGGTAGCTTTTCGTTATGAAGCTTAGGGTAGTGTCTCTCCTTTCTTTTTCGGTCTGGCAGTTTTTGTTTGCAATACCTGGTATATTTTCTACCACTTCTGGAAATATATCCTGCCTCCAAGTAGGTTTTCGTACAGTAGTGATGGGTTTTGGTGTTGTTAGTGCGTTTATGGGATCTTCGTGCATCTTTGCTTTGGCTATTTCTGCAAAGTTTCTCCGCTTTAGTTTCCCAGTTCCCAAATTGTTTAGCCTCTGGTACATTGGATGGTCCGTCAGTCTTCGGAGTTTCTCTGACTGCAGCTGGGCTCTGCAGTCTCTTCTGTCGGTCATGGATTGCAGTTTTGTAATCTTTTCAAGTTCTACAATTGGCGTTGACTTCATGCCACCTGTTATGATTCTCATGGCTTGGTTTTGAAGTTTGTTAACTTTATCGAAGTTCGCCTTCGCTGCTGTTGTCCATGCCGCGATGCCATACTCGAGAACTGGTCTCACTCTTCCAGTGTACAGTTTCTTTAGTATGCCTTCGTCTGCTCCCCAGCTTGTGCCAGCAAGTTTCCTCATGATCGCCATTCTTTCTCTGGCTTTCATTCGGTTTGGCATTATGTCCGTAACATGAGACTTTCTGGGTAATTTCTGCCAACTGAAGCTGCATTGTAACGCTAAATACATTTTCTTTATTCTGGCTGTTAGTCAGTTAGTTAGCTGCCCATCGCAAGCAAAGATGGTGACATCATAAGATATGATTATTCAAATGTGGCCCTATATGACTGCATATGATCTGAACGTGAAAAACTCTACCGCACGTAGGGCACACTTGAACAGTGTTAGTAATTGAGCTGTCGTGCATTTGGTATTTTCATGCAGCACGTGCTTCTTGCGTGGCAGTAATGGTTCTCTGTTCAGCTATGCAAGCACCATGAGTGATGGCAGTGCTCCAAACTGCGCAGCTCGGTACAAGCAGCTCACATGCAGCGACATCAATGAATACATTATTCAAATAAACTTGTAGGAGTGTCTTTGTATCGTTTCATTAATCCCCCCCCCCCCACCCTGCTGCGATCTGTCCTGCCCTGAGCTCACCCCACAACAGTTGCTTAGCGACGTTTTTCATCTGACATGCGAACATTCTGCCTAGTCCATCTAAATCTAATCTTCCTCTACAGCAGCGTATATATGTCAACAATTCTTGCTCTACTGAGGACCGGAGTTGCGTACTTTATCCTGCTAACCGGTCCTCAGTAGCCTGCGGAGACAGTTTACATGGACATGAGTAAGCTACGTGACATGCCTGCTATAGGCTGTCCTTGTTTTGCATGCGTACAGAAGGGTGGTTAGCACAACAGCACGATACACATTGATCATGGTGGCGACACTGATTCCTTGCCGGCCCTAACAGTTTATCGTTGTGATTCGTCAGTGATCACTAAGTCTTGGACCAATACACGGTTTTTATTGACTATAAGTCTTCAGCATAACCGCAGCTTCAGTGAAACATGTTGTCAGGGACTAAAAACAGCTGACGAATGACTTCTTTTCGTTTTGCCCTGGTTGGGCCTTTCAGCGTCAGGTTACGAAACAGTTTCTTGACCGGGTCCTAGTATGTGCTTCGCTGATTCTGTTATTTCAATTATCCATCTTTTGCGTGGACGGCCCTTAGCACGGTATCTATTGTATCTGTGCATCATTGTTTTCTGGTGGATATTATCTGGTGTTTCTTCTTTTTCTTCTTCTTCTTCTTCTTCTTCTTCTTCTTCTTCTTCTTCTTCTTCTTCTTCTTCTTCTTCTTTTTCTTCTTCGTACGCTGTCAGACGTCCACTTGAATTTGTTCTAGGAAAGCAGCTGTCATCCTGAGGCTGTCGACACTGTCATAGAGCTTGTCTAGTGTTGGCACTGATGATGGCCACATGTGCTTTCTCTGGTCTTCGTATGTTGGGTAATTTTGCAACAGATGTTCAGCGGTCATTTTCCCGGTACCACATGTGCATTCGTCAGTGCCACCTATCTTCAGTTTATTGAAAAGACGGTACCTCAGTCTGCTGTGGTCTGTGCGGAGTCTGAAGACCCCGACCTGCTCTCTTCTGTTCAACTGGTAATAGGCATCATTTTTTGTGTAGCCAGTATGCTCTGTTTCCAATTTGGCCATGTATCTGTCCCTAATAAACCTTTTGGACTCTTTGTAGGTCACACTAGAATCTAGTTGTGGTAATATTGCACCTTCTTTTGCCAGTCTGTCTGCCTCCTCGGTGCCTTGAATGTTACAATGGGATGGAACCCACTGTACCACTACTCTTTTTGGTGCGGACTGCTGGCATAGTTGTCAGAGTACTGTTCTTAAATCATTAAGTTCTGTATTTTTCTGGCTTTTTAGTGCTGTAACCACGGACAGGGTATCTGTAAACAAGACTATCTGGCTTTCATTGCTTTCGCCTGTCAGCATTGTTTCTACTGCAGCCTTCAGTGCCTCTGCCGCCGCTCTGAAATTACTTGAGAATTTTCCAGTTGACACTTACAGTGTTATTTTTCTACCATTTGATAGGCTCAGGAATACCCCTCCCCCTCCACTCTGTGTTGTGTTTGTTACAGAACCGTCGGTGTATGCATGGGTCCAGTCCATGCTTGGGTAGTTTTTCGCTATGTACCTCAGGGTTATGTCTCTTCTTTCTTTTTCAGTCTGGCTGCTCTTGTTTCCAATATCTGGTATATTTTCGACCACCTCTGGAATGATATGCTGCTTCCAGGTGGATTTGCGTACAGTAGGGATGAGCTTTGGTGTTGTTATGGTGTTCATAGGGTCTTCGTTCATCTTTGCTTTGGCTATTTCTGCAAAGTTTCTCCGCCTTAGTTTCCCTTTTCCAAATCTATTTAGTCTCTGGTGCATTGGATGATCTGTCAGTCTTTTTAGTTTCTCTGCTTGCTGTTGGGCTCTGCTGTCTCTTCTATCGGTCATGGATTGCAGGTTTGTAATCTTTTCAAGTTCTACAATTGGTGTTGACTTCATACCTCTTGTTATAACTCTCATGGTTTGGTTTTGAAGTTTGCTAATTTTATCAAAGTTCGTTTTTGCTGCTGTTGCCCATGCCGCAATGCCATACTCGAGAGCTGGTTTCACTCTTCCAATGTCCAATTTCTTAAGTGTTCTTTCGTCTGCTCCCCAGCTTGTGCCAGCAAGTTTCCTCATGATTGCCTTTCTTTGTCTGGATCTCATTCGGTTTCTCTCGATCTGACTTTTCCATGTCATGCACCGATCAAATGTGACGCCCAAGTAGTTTGGGTTGTCGTTTAGCTGCATATATTTGCCATTTAAACTTATTTTGGTGTTCAGTGGTTTATTTGAAAGGGAGAATATCGTACATGTTGTTTTTTCTTCATTTATTTTGATCAGCAATGATTTCGTCCACTCCTCCAGTGATGTTAGGGTCTGCTGCATCCGATTGTTTGCTACGGTGATATTTTCTTCAGAGGTCCACATAGCTAGATCGTCTGCAAACATGGAGCTGTGGACTCTTCTTGGTATATTCTCTATGATGTTGTTTATATACACCAGAAAATGTGTGGGTGACAGTACTCCCCCTTGGGGTACTCTTTGCTCCAGCGCCACCTTTTTGCTCATCTGCCCTTGTACTTGAACTCTGGCTGTTCTGTTTTCGAGGTAGTCAACCTTTTTCTTTCAGGAGGTCTTCTACCCTGGGGGCAACTCTTCTCTCTCTTCTCACCTCACTCTGTTTCATTTGACTCTGTCCTACAGTCACACCCTTGCACAACTTTCACACGCGCCCTCGTGGTAAAGCCCTTCCATAGCACTTTGGTTGGGCTAGCTTCTGAGGGCGCACAAACCTAGCATAGGTACATACAGATGCACACATGCATCCAAGCACTGGTTTATGCGTCCTGATATCGCCCAATTGACTACGGTCTGGGGTGGAAAATGGCGCGCCTCCGCCAGTAGAAACTAGTGAGGCAAACATCTAAGCAAAAAAAAAAAAAAAATTTTCGAGGTAGTGGCTGATCCATCTGTACATTTTTCCAGATACTTCACTTCTTTGTAGCTTGACTTTAAGTCCCTCTTTCCACACGTTGTCAAATGCCTTCTCTAAATCCACCCTGACCGCTACTGTATGCTTTTTCTCTTGGTAAGCATCCTCTATTTCCTGAGCTATTAGAGTGATCTGGTCCTCAGTGGATCTGTGTTATCTAAATCCTGCTTGCTGTGGAATTAATATGTGTTTTGCTTACAGGTGCCACATCAGTCTGGTGTTTATCATACGCTCCATCAGTTTACCTACACAGCTCAGTAGACTGATAGGCCTGTATCCATTTGGATCTGTTCTATCTTTTTCTTTCTTTCATACTGGTATAAGTACAGCATATTTCCATGCCTGCGGTACAATTCCCCTTTTCGAGCTTTGGTTCAGGACTGACAGTAACTTTCTTTTTGTTGTTTGTCCCAACCCCATCAGCATTTCATTTGTTACCCCATCTTTTCCGGGTGATTTCCTTTTTCTTTAAAGTTCTCATAGCCTCCTTCATTTCATTCATTGTTAGTTTTGCCATCATGTGCTCCTCTGGTGCCATCTTGATGTTGTCGTGGCTCTTTTGTTCTTCACCTATTTATGTATGCCTGTCTGTAGGGACATCAATGTGGTTTGCTCTGGCATAATGTTCTATAAAAGCGTTTGCTGCTTTTTTTCCAGTAAGCATGTTGTCACCATGCTTGATGGTAATTTGTTTATTTGATGCTATTCCATCATTCATGGCTCTGACTAATTTCCATAGTTTGTTCCTTTCTTTATCTAGATTGAGGCTTTCTGTTTTTTTTTCCAAATGTCTCTTGTTATTTGGTTCAGTGTTCTTTTGTATTTCGCAGTGATGGCATTGAGAGAGATATTTGCTTCAATATATTGCTCTCTCTCTCTCTCTCTCTCTCTCTATCTCTCTCTCTCTAACATGTTCCTAGCGTTTGAGACTTCATCCTCAGCTTTCTACAGTTCATGATTCCAATATGTCTTGTAGTTTTTCCTTGCCCTTCTTGGGATGATCGGTGGCTGCTTGCAGTATTGCTTTTCTTAGGCTGTCTACCATAGGTTTCATATTGTTATTTTGTGTGTTGATAGTTTCACACAGTCTACCTGTCAGCATTGCAATGTGTCCGTCAGCTGGTCTGTAGTTCCAACGTGGCAGTGGTTTTATTTCCTGGGGGCCTACTTCCATATCAATATCTAGCCTTATTGACCTGTGGTCATTACCTGCCAATTGGTCGAGCACCTGACGATATATTTTGTGATGGATATCCCCCGTGGAGAAGGCCAAGTCTGGAGTGGAGGTGCTATGCCATCTTCTGGAATAGAAGCTGGGGCTGTCGTCCGGCCTATTGATGAGATAGAGATTTGTGTCCATCTCCCAGTCTTCCACTTCATCCCCTCTGCTGTCTGTGTGTGAATATCCCTATCTCTCCGAGTGAATGTTGAAGTCTCCTACCACTAGGCAGCTGGAGTCCTTGATTTCCATACTCGAGAGCGATAGGTCTTTGCTGGGTAGGCCCCACAGGTTGCAGATACGGATTTTCGTTTCTTGTGTCATTATGTCGACTCCTACAATTTCTGCTTGTCCGGTGTGATTTACAGGTACTGTGCTACTCGGTATGCAGTTAAGTGTCAGTATCAGCACACCTCCTTTGTGACCTTCTCTATCAATTCGGAAGGTCTGCTATCCTCTGATTGAAAATCTGTGGTTATTGTTGAGGTGCATTTCTTGGATGCATGCCACGTCTATCTTGCCTTCGTACAGGCGATTTGTTAGGGAAACCTTTTTGTTAAGGACTCCCTCCGCAATCCACTGTAGTATTTTAAGGGTCTTGGGTTTTCGGTCAATAGCTCTTGCCCCATCTCCTTGTGCCTTGACTCCATAGCACATGGGTGTGTGACCACCAGTAGCATCAGGTGGGCCCCTTCGAGGCGTGGGGCCCCGCACTTTCTCTGCCTGGTGGGACTCCACTGGATGAGCACCATACTTTCTTCTTTTAAGTTGTGACGTCATCATACAGCGATTTACGTTGCACTGTTTCGTTAGGCCTGTGGCCCAGTGCATCCGATTTCAACGGGCGTTTCTGTAAGGTTGCACTCCTTAGCCTTTGGCTGTCCTCAGCCCATCTGCAAGGCAGCGGTTGTTTGACGTCAGTCTCTCTTAGCATAGTTGTCTTGCAGGACTATTGAGTCTTCCCCACTCGGGTCGAAAGGGTGTGATGATGATGATATGATTGACTTATGTACTCATTTTTCAAGTATCCCCGAAGAGAGGCAGTCCAGTGTGTCTGTGTCCTAGGATCGTCACGTCCTGCCAGAAACGTAGCATATACATGTGAGTGGGGTATCTCCTTGCTCCCCTTTGGTATTCTCGGCTCCTCTGCAGTGATGGTACGCCTAGCATTCCCCACCACCTGGGAGGTTGTCACAAAAGGGCAGAGGTGCAATGTCCGCTGGCCTGCATCTCTTCTGCGTCCATTGGAATGGCTATTAGAAGACAAAAGTAAAGAACGAAACAAGAATGCGTTTAGCCGGAAAACAAGCTTGGACATGGCACTATGTTGTTCGTCTAATGTGCGAACAGATCTCATGGTCCAGGGGTGAGTCTCAATAGTTCGCAGTGAGGTGGCTGCTCTACTGCTTACGACACCCCGACCGAGAACTAAGTCATCTACAAATGATTTCACACCTCCACGCCGCATGGGGGGAATATCGGACAGGTCCCCGCCCGCTTTGATCGGCGAGACGGCAGAGACCTCTTTCTGCGGCTCGACCAGGTCGGGCTGAGGCGCGAGCCCCAGGTCCTAACCATATATTTACCTCCCGACGCAGTGGTGTTAAGAAAATCGTCGCATATCCGGGCGGGATTCTGACTTAGAGCCGTTCAGCCATAATCCCTCAGATGGTAGCCTCGTACCATTGGCTTAGCCTCGCTTCATTGGCTTATCAGTCAAGCACGTAAACCAAATGTCTGAACCTGCGGTTCCTCTCGTACTGAGCAGGATTACCGTAGCAACGACCTGTCATCAGTAGGGTAAAAATGACCTGTCTCACGACGGTCTAATCCCAGCAAAGTTCCCTATTAAACCCACCGAATCAAGAAAGAGCTATCAATCTGTCAATCCTTACAGTGTCCGGACCGGGTTAGTTGTCCCGTGTTGAATCAAATTAAGCCACAGGCTCCACTCCTGGTGGTGCCCTTCCGTCAATTCCTTTAAGTTTCAGCTTTGCAACCATACTTCCATCGGAAACCAAACACTCTGGTTTCCAGAAAGCTGCCCGCAGAGTCATCGAAGCAACTCCTGCAGATCGCTTGTCGGCATCGTTTATTTTCAGAACTACGACGGTATCTGATCGTCTTCGCGCCTCTGACTTTCGTTCTTGATTAATGAAAACATTCTTGATAAATGCTTTCGCAGTAGCTCGTCTTGCAGCGATCCAAGAATTTCACCTCTAACGCCGCAATACGAATGCCCCCATTTGTCCCTGTTAATCATTATCTCCAGTTCCGAAAACCAACAAAATAGAACCGAGGTCCTATTCCATTATTCCATGCACCATTATTCAGGCAGCCGAGGCCTGCTTTGAACACTCTAATTTTTTCAAAGTAAACGCGCCGGCCACCCGGGACGCTCAGCGAAGAGCACCCGCGGGAGAGAGCCGGCAGACGGTAGAGCAGGAGACAACGGGCAGTGAACCGGCGCGAACCGGACCGCCCGCCTGCGCCTGAGATCCAACTACGAGCTTTTTAACTGATACAACTTTAATATACGGTATTGGAGCTGGAATTACCGCGGCTGCTGGCACCAGACTTGCCCTCCAATAGATCTTCGTTAAAGGGTTTAAAGTGTACTCATTCCAATTACGGGGCCTCGAAAGAGTCCCGTATTGTTATTTTTCGTCACTACCTCCCCGTGCCGGGAGTGGGTACGTTGCGTGCCTGCTGCCTTCCTTGGATGTGGTAGCCGTTTCTGATACTCTCTCTCTGGAATCGAACCCTGATTCCCCGTTACCCGTTACAAACACGATAGGCATGTCACGTACCATTGACATTTGATACGGCAGACATTTGAATGATGCGTCGCCGGCACATGAGGCCATGCGATCAGCACAAAGTTATCCAGAGTCACCAGTAGGGTCGCCGCAACCCTGCGAGGGGAAACGACGATTGGTTTTGAACTAATAAAAGCGCTCTTTCCGCGAGGGTCGGAGCTTGGTAAACATGTATTAGCTCTAGAATTGCAACAGTTATCCAAGTAGGATCGTGTCATCTAAGGAACCTCGACTGATTTAATGAGCCATTCGCGGTTTCACGGTGAGACAGTGTGAACTTAAAAATGCATGACTTAATCTTTGAGACAAGCATATGACTACTGGCAGGATCAACCAGATAGCTGTCCGAGACGAACCGTGTTTGCCACACACACTGGTCGGGGATGGATGTGTAAAAAGCCTCACGAGGACGGCCGGAGGGACTGACTGACGGTTATTAACACCATTCCGTCCCTCACTCCGTCTACCTAGGACCGCCTGACCGGCCCGTACACACACCGACCGACCGGGCTCGCTCGGGGAGGGATGGCAGCGCTCTGTGCAGAACGGATTCCAACGGCCCCGGCGATATTTTCACTCGCACTGGAGACGAATTTTGCCTGCCGGCCTGCCCCTCTCCGACCTATTGGTCAGACGAGGACAGAGCCTTTAGGCACGATTCCTGCTTTCCAATTACCGGTCCCAAGCTCATTGCGAGAGAAGGACCTCGAACGAGACGAACTGTCGAGATTGGCTATACGTGCTAGCCTTTGACACACCTCACGGACTGACAAAGCTTCTCGATACGGACTACAGTACACGTACCGTTACCAGCGGTACGACACCACCAAACGCTGTTCCGCTTAGCTTGCCGGATGACGCGGGCGAGCTTTATGGGCAAGCCGCGCTCTCACTCCTCCTGGCGGGACTGAGATCGATGTACGAACACTGGATGCGTGTCAATCGAGCCACCGAGAGACTCTCCCCAGATTTATCTGATGTTTGACGTGTCATGTGGACGAACAATTTGGTTTGTTTTCCCTTGATGAAGTCTAGCACTGATGCTGTACCTCTTGTCTCCTAATATCTTCCTATCTGATTATATCAATTCTTATTACTTCAAGCATTTGTCACAGGCATTATATATCTGTTGTGACTTTGTTTCTTTTAATTTGTGTTTGTTAATGTCCAATTCTGGCACTTGTAGCACTATGTAGGCAGGAATATCGTGCTGTAAAGCATTATTGTGTATCCATTATCACGTGTTTATATCGTAATAACGGGGACATTAGCCCAAAGATTTGACTTACTTTATTACAACTGTTTTTGATTTCCTTTGTTGAAATTATATTACCCAGGTACATGCAATTTTTCACCAGTTTTTGTTTTGTAAGAATATTGTTGTTTCTAATTCTTTTAGTTGTCACAACTTCGGTTTTTTCTATGTTGATTTTCATATTCTACTCCGTACCTTCTTCGTGTTAAGATTGTTGATATATTCCTGCAGCTATTCCTGAGGTGGCTATTAGTGCTTGGTCATCAGCAAAGAGAATTTAATTTAAGTGTTCCCTGAGGTTGTTTCTCTCACTTACGTTGTTTAAAAAAAATACATTTTTCATATTCGGTATATATAAACTGAGGATAGGTGACACTGACAAATGCACATGTGGTACAGGAAAAATGACCGCTGAACATCTGCTGCAAATTTGCCAGACATACGAGGACCAGAGAAAGCACATGTGGCCATCACCAGTGCCAACACTAGACAAGCTCTATGGCAGTGTCGACAGCTGGTTTCTTTGAACAAATTCAAGTTGACGTCTGACAGCGTACGAAGAAGAAGAAGTATTCGGTATATATTGATCATATAAACAGTAAAGGATATAGTACATAACCTTGCCGTACATGGGATCTAAAATGACTTTTTTCGACAACGCTCTTTCTAACACTTATATGAATTGCACTGACACATTTCGTCCCTTTGAACGTCCAATTGTAGTACCAGTTCAGAAGGGAGTCCGACAGGGGGATCCTATCTCACCGAACCTCTTGTCCGCTTGTTTTGAATCGGTCATCAGCCGACGCAACCTTTGGCATCAACATTGGTGGCAGACGTCTCAATTACCTTCGATTTGCCGACGACATAGTGTCCATTACAGAGTCAACAGCAGACGCCAACCAAATGATGAGGGCAGGAAAGCTGGACTGGAGATGAATGCCTTGAAGACCAAAATGTTATGCTATCGTTTCGCCAATTGTGATCCAGTCTTCCTTGGCGAGGCACGATTAGAGGATGTCAACGAGAACATCTATCTTGGACGTCTTCTCAATTTGGAGAATAACCTGGAACCTGAATTGACAAGACGTCGCCGCGCGAGCTGGGCAGCCTTCTCTTACATTAACACTGTCAAGGACGGTTGCCATGACCAGAACCTACGAGCCTCCCTCTCCAATTCCACTGTACTCCCCGGGGTGTGCTACTGTGCTGAGACATCAACACTAACAAAATCACTAGAGAACAAATTGAGAGTGACCCAGGCCTCCTTTGAGAGACGCTTGGTCGGAATCACCAACATATGCAAGGTCTCCACCATTCTGGCGTAAGACAAAGGTGAAGGATGTGTTAATCCATGCAGACAAGGCAAAACATAGATGGGTAGTTCACATGTTGCGACAAAGCGATGGTCGATGGAGCACAGCGACAGCAGTCTGGTACCCCGGCGTAAAATATAGGCTGCGAAGAAGACCCTCAATACGTTGGTCAGACTCCCTTGCTGCATAGAACAACATCCGAGACGTCTCTGGAGGAGGGTTTGCCACGCACTGAACTACAGTAGCCCAAAGACAAGGGTCCACTGGAGACGACGTTGGGACCCACAGTTACGCTCAGAAACGGGTCATCAAGGTCAAGCGTTTGCTCTTACTGTGCATTGCCTACTTACATACTTTTATATAGGTTAGTCAAATGTTTATTTACTCAATAGCGTTCTAATATTTTCCACAGTTGATATCTATTCATCATCATCACCAGTCCCATAACCGTTATTGCAGTTTATAGTGCCAGCTTTCGCCATACAACAACGGTGTGTCTTGTGCCGCTACACACCTAACGGAGCCCATCTGACGAGTTCATTATAGTTGTGTCTAGATTTCATACAACAAAGCTGACACTGTCTTCGTCTAGGGCGACCGGCGCCAATCTCGTGAAGTTCAGCCGTGTGAACTAGACCATGAAATAAGACCTATGTTTAAGCGTAGTGCTATTCATATAGCCGATGTCGATTCTAGGATAATCGGACAGAAGAAAACACACAAAACGAAAGAATTAACCAGTCCAAATGGAAAACAACAACACCTTTCTGTGCACACAAGTGTAAGTCATCAAATAGTGTGAATTCCTGGTCCTGCGGCATCTATTATGAACTTGAACAGAAGAGCAATGTAGACCCGCAGCCAGTTATGGCGCATTCTATGCTGCTCTTTATATATATATATATTCACTCGATCGAATGCCTTCTCTTAGTCTACAAAAGCAACATATTGTGTCTCATTATACTTGATTGTTTTCTCCGCTAGTTTCCTTGGTACGAAGATTGCATCTGTACAGCTCTGGTTTTTCCTAAATCCCATATGTGCTTCGCTAAGTTGCGGTTCTATGATTGTGCAGCCTTTTTTCCCATATGGAGATTACTGTTGCACTTCTCCAGTCTTCTGGTGTTTCTTGTTTAACCCACACAGTCTGTGTAGCCAAGTTATGCATCCCACACAGTCTGTGTAGCCAAGTTATGCATCCCACACAGTCTGTGTAGCCAAGTTATGCATACCACACAGTCTATGTAGCCATGTTATGCATCCCACACAGTCTGTGTAGCCAAGTTATGCATCCCACACAGTCTGTGTAGCCAAGTTATGCATCCCACACAGTCTGTGTAGCCAAGTTATGCATCCCACACAGTCTGTGTAGCCAAGTTATGCATCCCACACAGTCTGTGTAGCCAAGTTATGCATCCCACACAGTCTGTGTAGCCAAGTTATGCATCCCACTTAAATAAGGCCAGGATTGCCTTTGCCATGATGAAACCAATTTGGAAATACAGTATATATCGTAGAAACACAAAACTAATGCTATATATAGTAGTGTCTTGCCGGTACCTCTAAATGGTTTGGAATGCTGCAGGATGAAAAAAAGGAATACGCCTCAGAAATTTAACATGCCATCGCAGAATTATTAGAATGTTTGGCCATGCAAAACATCAAATTACATACTCTTACAGGACACAAACCAGAAAAATATTGATATCATTATAAGAGAGAGAAGATGGAGATGTCTGGAGCATGTCATTAGAATGAGTCCGCACATTTCTGCAAAAACAGTACTTACGTGGACACCGGAGGGTAACAGAAAGAAATGTAGACTAAGAACTACTTGGAGACGCACTCTGAATTTGAATGTGAAAAGTACATTACTTAAGGCCAGGTTGCACTATTAGAGGATGTGTGCAAAATTTGAGCTCTCAAGGTTATGGGGAAGTTAAAATAAGAGAAATAGGAGTCCACGTTAAAGCATATTTAGTTGAATAAATGCTTTTAAAAAGGGACGGAGATGGTGGCCAAGAAGACACTGAATTCATCTACATTGAGAAAAAGAGAACTATCCAGACTGTTAGAAGAGAACAGAAAAACCAAACAACGACTATTACACCTTACACCAGCAGGAACAGATCACCATTATTCGAATCAAGACATGGCATGACAGACAAGCTGCGACTGTCTGCCCCACCATTGCACAAGCTGCGACTGTCTGCCTCACCACTGCACACATGTACAAGTTTTGACTGTCTGCCTCACCACTTCACACATGTACAAGCTTCGACTGTCTGCCTCACCACTGCACACGTCTACAAGCTTCGACTGTCTGCCTCACCATGTACATTCTTCGATTGTCTGCCTCACCACTGCACACGTGTACAAGCTTCGACTGTCTGCTTCACACATGTACACGCTTCGACTGTCTGCCTCACCACTGCACAAGCTTCGACTGTCTGCCCCAACATGCACAAGCTTCGACTGTCTGCCTCACCATGTACAAGCTTCGACTGTCTGCCTCACCACTTCACACATGCACACGCTTCGACTGTCTGCTTCACCACTGCTCACCTGTTGACTGAACAAGCAAACTGCTGAGCATGTATTACAGGACTGTCCCCTGCATGGTCAGGTAAGGAAGAGATACACTAGCCCAATGATTCAACACTAAACTTCAAATTGTACAGAGCTAGAGAGGAGCTCCCAAAAACCGTTGAATTCATCAGGCTAACTCATCTGATGGTGCAGACTTCTTCTGTACTTTCTTAGATACGAGTGGAAAGCAGCTCTTGAGGCAGCTCTAGAAGTGACATTTTGAAATCAAGCAATGACCGCCTGATGGATGAGGACACCGCAATAGATGAAGCATAAATCCACAGACTGCAAAGTTTCGACATTAAATGAGGTTCGAGCGGAGTGGGCCGCATGAGAAGACGGTGCAGGAGAGTGTACAACCAACGAGCTACAGGGACCATCAGCATCCATACCTTACGTCATTTGATGAAAGAGACTGAGCACCTATGGGTATGCCAGAGTGCAGTCACATCAATTCTTAGAAACAGAAGTCTAAGATGAGTCCACAAGAAGAAGAGGGCATACTGAGGATTGACAGAACTACTAGTCGCATCTTAGAGCATACTCTCAGTGTGGTAGTGTTTCTATTCTCATCTGTCTCACACAGTGGTCTCTATAAAACCACTTTGGCACATGTAGGAGCAAGATGTTGCATATACTGTACACCGAGAGAGTGTATTAATCAAGAAGGAAAGTCAGAAGCTCAAAAACGATTTGATACCATTGTAGTTCTGACCATAAACGATGCAGACTTGCAATTCGCAAGAGTCATTTCAATTACTTTTCAGGAAGCTTCCTGGAAATTAGTCTTTGGGGTCTGCCTTATCAAATGTCGTTGGTATGTCACATATTTTATAAGCCAGTGAACCAGAATGACCAATTATAACAGTCAAGTTGTTAACACGGCCACAGAAATCGATTTGGTAGAAAATAGTTGCTACACAAAAGTCAAAAGGTCCTAAGGAAATAGCTGTCAGCTCGGCCCTGTTGAAAATTTTCGAGAGAAAACCAGAAATAAAAATATGCATCCTGTGCTATCTACAGTCGTCTCGACTAACATGTCTAGCCACTGGACCAAGGTAGCTCAGGACAGGAGAGTGCAGGGAAGATAGTGCAAATTCCTCCACATTTAAATCTAATTAAAGTGCAAGTCAAGGTGTCAAATCTTAGAAAAGGCTGAAGATGCAGCACAGTGAATGAGCTGACAGCAGCCAGCGACTCCTAGCTGGCTGCTTCCATCAGAGTCAGCGAACCAGAGCTGACCGAGACTCTAGTCCGTCACTATATGGTGGCCCTGGAAACAGTCTGCACTAGTGTAGTCTGACTAAGAGAATCAGGATCGCAGTGAGAAGGCAGATCAGGCTCCCCGAAAAGGCCAGCCGAAACTGGCTGAGTCAGGCTGAAAGGTGCAGATATCGTAGTTAATTATGACACGTCCTTTTCTGCCATACGCTCGTTGAAGCGAATCTTAGATTTACAAAATCTTGCTATACTGAGACTTGCCCATACGCTGAAGAAGAGAATCTTAGATTTACAAAATCTTGCTATACTGAGACTTGCCCATTCGCTGAAGAAGCGAATCTTAGATTTACAAAATCTCGCTATACTGAGACTTGCCTATACGCTGCAGAAGCGAATCTTAGATTCACAAAATCTTGCTATACTGAGACTTGCCCGTTCGCCGAAGAAGCGAATCTTAGATTTACAAAATCTCACTATACTGAGACTTGCCCATACACTCGTTGAAGCGAATCTTAGATTTACAAAATCTCACTATACTGAGACTGTCGCCATTATTGCTTGTGTATTATTACTAGGATGAGTCTCTGGGGCTAGAATGACAGACACACTCAGTACTGAGCAGATCACATGCCTTTCCGGGATCAAGATGCTGAGCAGCACATGAGCTGCAGTGGTCAGCGACCCATAGCTGACTGCTAGCGTCACGGTCAGCGAACCATAGCTGCCAAGACCCTTCTACACCTCCATGCGGTGATCCTGGATAACAGGCTGCAGCAGGGCAGACTGGCTAAGGAGAAGGGATCGAAGAGGGAATGCTAACCCGGTACTCAAAAATGCTTGCTGAAGTTGGAGTGTTGGACTGAAAGGTGCAAATATCGCAGCCAAGCTGTAAACTATGACACAACGCATTCCGTTCTCTGGACTACATTCTGCTACTTACCCTTACAGGGTTTGGTAGTGGGAGATTGAGAACGAACGAAGAAGACATGCCCTTCCTGGTAACAAAATGACACACTATGCTTTATCACAATTTATTTATTTCATATAGACAAAGCTAAAGACACACAATCACAGATCATATTGACACAATAACATTAATATTAAAAGGTTGTTTCTCTGCAGGAAAGCAGCTGAAAAATAAGTCAAATAGAAGGCGCTTGGTGTTCAACAAAAATCACGGTGTTTTTGCCCCAAAGTGTTGTCATAACTAGGAGTGGAGTTTCTACTAACAGGTTAATTCGTCTTTCCCAAAGCAGGAATATCACATAGTCTCTGACAGTAAAGTCTGTTTAGTCTCTGACAGTAAAGTCTGTTTAGTCTCTGACAGTAAAGTCTCTGACAGTAAAGTCTGTTTAGTCTCTGACAATAAAGTCTGTTTAGCCTCATACAGTAAAGTCTGTTTAGCCTCTGACAGTAAAGTCTGTTTAGCCTCTTACAGTAAATTCTGTTTAGCTTCTGACAGTAAAGTCTGTTTAGTCTGTGACAGTAAAGTCTGTTTAGCCTCTGACAGTAAAAGTATATTTATCCTCTGACAGTAAATTCTGTGACAGTAAAGTCTGTTTAGCCTCTGACAGTAAAGTCTGTTTAACCTCTTGCAGTAAAGTCTATTTAGCCTCCTACAGTAAAGTCTGTTTAGCCTCTGACAGTAAAGTCTGTTTAGTCTGTGACAGGAAAGTCTGTTTAGCCTCTGACAGTAAAGTCTATTTAGCCTCTGACAGTAAAGTCTGTTTAGCCTCCTACAGTAAAGTCTGTTTAGTCTGTGACAGTAAAGTTTGTTTAGCTTCCTACAGTAAAGTCTGTTTAGTCTCTGACAGTAAAGTCTGTTTAGCTTCTGACAGTAAAGTCTGTTTAGCCTCTGACAGTAAAGTCTGTTTCTATAAACAGGAGAAAGGGTGAGGTGAGAGTCTCTGGGGCCGTGAAGTTAGAACTATCTGGGTCTAGTGGTTGTAGGCAGTAAGTTGTCCAGGAGAAGGAAAACTTTGACTTCCAACTACATGCTAACTTGGTAGTTTAATGGCAGCCAAAGGCTATAGAGAGAATTGTACCAAATGCAAAGAGTCTATGAAAGCGGATATGCAGAGTCAAAAGGCACAGATGTCGTAGTCCAATGTAAAATGCATCAGGGCCATGTGAAACATACTGACTCATTGTGACCTCGCACAAAATAGATGTCGTATGGACTTAAATAATTTTATCTTAAATAACCACATTTATTTCCACCAAAAACTTGGTGGTCTGCCTTAAGTTTTGTCTCATCACCATACAGTCTATCTCTTAAATAACCACATCTATTTCCACCAAAAACTTGGTGGTCTGCCTCAGGTTTTGTTTCATTACCATACAGTCTATCTCTCAAATAACCACATCTATTTCCACCAAAAACTTGACTGCCTATGTTATGAGATTCTCTAATCAAGATACAGTTTACCCCTTATGTGGGTTGGGGAAGACCATGCTTTCAATCTGCTCTTCCCATGGAGATGACTGGCCTCGTAAACATGGCGCACTGTTTGTCTATTCTCCCCAAAAAACATCACATGCTTGCATGTCCTATATATGTTTTTCTGAACAATGATATTGGAATCTGTGGTGGTTGCTTCACAGTTTGAATCTTGTCATCTGATCTTCTGCATTCAGGTTTTTTAGTCATGCTAGATCTGTGGTCCCGTTGTCATATCAAAGTCCGCAGTCATCTCCAGATCCAGGTAACAGTCCCACAGCTTCTGCGTCCCCTCGGCTCCCTCTGGCATCATAGGTCTCTGTGTATTGGGCAGTTCTGTAGGGTCACCTGATTAATTCTTGACTATACATTTAAATACAAATTATTTGCATACAAATTATATGCATCTGTTATCAGACTACATGTTCTGTGTGCCATAGAGGTATATTTTCCAATCTTAGAACATAAGAATACTGCAGATGTGACCAAATCTCAGATAATTTATTATTACACTTCACGGGTCATTGACTTTATTCAAATATGCGCTCTGATCATAGATGACGAGTTATTGTTTGATAAGGTTTTTGTCACTATTAACAGTTTTGTTGGTAGCCTCACGCCTGCTGCCTTAAGAGTTACCTGTTCATGGGAATGGCATTGGAGGTAAACCCATAGGATATATCATCATCCTGTGCTATCTCCAGTCATAATGACTATGTTTTGCACTGGACCTTGGCTCAGGAAGAAATAATGGGGTTGACGATCTGCAAAGACAGATGTGTCAGACAGAAAGGTGCAAATACCGCAGACAAGCTGTAAACTAGTGACACAACCCATTCTGTTCTCCGGACTACATCCTGCTACTTGCAAAGCCCTGTTCAGAGCTTGGTAGTGGGAGATTGAGAACGAACGCAGAAGAAGAAGAAGATGACCAGCACAACTCTTCCTCACTTAAACCAAAGTACAACGCATACCACACCCCAATTATGATATATATATATATATTTCTGTCTTTCTTGGCATTGTTTTTCGTCTTCTTCGCATTCGGTTTCGTATGCTCGTTTTATGCCACCAGATGGGCCGTCTACATGAAGTGACACGCCAGTCAATGGTTCCTCACAGTTTGTCTTTTATGTTTCTTTCCTCATGGGAGCCTTGGTGCTGTGGACATGTTTGCAGGATGTGTTCTGGAGTCCTCTCTGACATGTGCATTGTGCAGTCTGTATTGCTTTCATTTTCTGCATGTTTTAATTTAGTCTGCAATGACCTGTTCTGAGGCGGAAAATTGTGGAATACTATTTTCCTATTCAGTCTATCGATTGGGTTGCGGAGGGTATTTGCTGTTTGTTCTCTCTAGCCACTGTTGTTGATATTTTTTTTAATGTAACGCATGCCACACCCCAATTATGATACTGTCACCATCTTTGCTTGTGGTAGGCAACTCTAAATATACATATCTCTGTGCCTTTCTTGGCATTCCTTTTATTTCTTAATAAGTTACCCTTTCTTCCATTTGGAGATCACTTCTTCCCTCCTTGGCTGGCCTATCTACCCCTTCATCTTCACTGAAAAAAAACCTCTCAAAATATCAATCAATCAAAAAAAAACCTCTCAAAATATCAATCAATCAAAAAAAAAAACTCTCAAAATATCAATCAATCAAAAAAAAAAAAACTTAAAATATCAATCAATCAAATAAAAACCTCTCAAAATATCAATCAATCAAAAAAAAAACCTCTCAAAATATCAATCAATCAAAAGCCCGACCACTTCTTCCGGAGCATGTCTTAATAAAATACACACCAAGTCTTCCTATAATGAGTCACCCGAGTCCATGTCCCACCTGCCGTTCTGATACTGCCATCCAGCTCTTTTTTCGTGTATCAGTTGTCCACTATTCCTCTTACTCTGTGGATTACAGAACAGAGACTGCATTGTAATATTATCAGCTGGCTTCCTAATATATGGCCTATCCAGCATCTCCTCTGTATGTCATTCTCCACTGGTATCTGTCCTATTATTTTCAGCAGTTCCACATTTGTGATCTTATTGTACTATTTCCACCATTGCATTCTGCACAGGCAACCATTTACACAAAAAAATACATGTGTCCCCTTTTCAATTTCGTGAATAGATGGTTTACTATGTGAATATTGTCATTTGATCTCGTCTTGACAAGATGTAGTATGCATCCGTTTGATCACATTCTTTGGCAGCAGTATAAATAAAGTCAACATGAACTATAACAATGGAATGTAGATAAATCAACGGAGCTGACATATTTGATGGTAACAGCATTGTAAAATAGGTGACCAACTATCAGATGGTCTTATAAACAGTGTAGTGACAATTATCACAAGGTGGGGATAGAAGACTTACGTCTGATCAGACAAAACATACTCATTAGACAATGTGAATTGGGGGCCAGGTGAACATATTGACCAAGACCCCATCTGACTTTCATGGAGCTCTTTCCGGAAACAGACTGTCTCATGATAGTCTGGCTAATGAGGTGGGGATCAACATGATCCTGGGAATAGTGAGCGACATGCAGATAAAAGCCAAGCATAGCACACCAGTCTGGAGGATCCCAGTCCACCTTCATCAGCACGCGTGGGATGTGAAGAAAGTTACTGCAACCTACCAAACTGTAACATCCTTTTCAGGGCATACAAAAGAATAAACATACTCATCGCGGGCATCCTTCTTCTTCTTCTTCATTCGTTCTCAATCTCCCACCACCAAACCCTGAAAGGGCTTAAGTAACAGAATGTAGTCCAGAGAACGGAATGTGTTGTGTCATAGTTCACAGCTTGGCTGCGATATTTGCACCTTTCGGTCCAACACATCCAACTTCAGCAAGCATTTTTTGAGTACCGGGTTAGCATTCCCTCTTCAATCCCTTCTCCTTAGCCAGTCTGCCCTGCTGCAGCCTGTTATCCAGGATCACCGCGTGGAGGTGTAGAAGGGTCTTGGCAGCTATGGTTCGCTGGCCCTGACGCTAGCAGTCAGCTATGGGTCGCTAACCACTGCAGCTCATGTGCTGCTCAGCATCTTGATCCCCGCAGGCATTCAACATCAACAAGGCAAATATATGACAAACCATTTGATATACATATATACACCAAGCTATAAATCAGATGTAACGGAAAAAGAAACATTAAAATTGTCATCCTTTCACATACCCTGCCTATGAAAGATTCATAGAATGTTCTGCTCAAACACTATCATCAACTGAGAGCTGTTTGTCTGGCGCAATCAACAAGACATGAACACCATCATAATCAGCCAATGCTAGAATTGAATAGACTAAAGGCTATCGCAAGAACCACAGAGGGAAGATGAAAGAGAGACTGACCCAAAACAACGTGGCATAGTACTACAGAATCAGAGTTGGGGCACTTTACGATGGTTGGCTGCAGAACAGGTGGAGGGGAGGAGAGCTTTTTGCTGTCCTTAAAGACGTCATCAGGTGTGACAGTCACTGACCACTTTGTCGATCACTGACCAAGGAACTAAGAAAACAGATCAGACCAAAAACATTTGTGATCATGCTCCTTGTGTTGGTGATGATGTTCGCCCTTCACATGTGATGAAGACCACTTTTTTTGTTCAGCCATGTGGACAGTCTTTTCTCTTGCTGTGTCCATGATGTTCACCCTTCACATGTGATAAAGACAACTCTTTTTGTTCAGCCGTGTGGACAGTCTTTTCTCTTGCTGTGTCCGCTGAAATGGGTGACCTGCACTGTGATTTGGATTAAAGTGAGAAAGAAACTGTGCCTTTTGTCAACCTCACTCTCGGGTCCTGAGCTACCCTTGACCAGTGACAAGATTTTATCGAGATGACACAGGATGCAGATTTTTCCTCAGGATTTACTCCTGAATTCTTTCCCATAAACAGGTACCCTGCAAGGCAGCGGAGGGGGATAACATCTATTGCTGTGCGTCGTGCCTTTTCCATAATCGCAAAAGATCATAGGGACATCTCTCGTGTTCTAGTTTATTTTAGTCGTGTCTAAATTTCAGTCCTTGTGTTTAGCCTGGTCAACGAGGTGGGAAACTGTAATCCCCATAGTGGTGAGCTTACTGGGGAGAGGCACATTGCACTACACTACAGCTAGGAGAGCCCACTTCCATCTCTTCAAGTACATTTCGGGATGTAAGAAGATATACTGTAACTTGTCACCGCAGTAATGTCGTAAAGAGTTACATTAACCCAGGTACAAGTGATGCAACAACTAAACCTGGATTGATTTCATGAACTAGCAAGGTCCTACCTCTATGGAAAGTTAATGCATTAAAAAAAGTACACTGATGTCGTATGCACTGGGTAGTAATGTACAAAAATGCAGCACAATGCACTCCGCCTTAGAGAACACCACCAAACAAACAAAAACAAACAAAATGATATTTATTGCCCCAAAAAATACTAATGTATGTAAAGGTCTTAATTTCTTGTAAATTATAGATTCTACAAGATGAGATTGCTGGCACTATTCACAACCCTCCTGAGTCTCATCTTACGACAATTAGTGTGTTAAAGTGTTCGTATTCATACCATTCTTTTTTAATATACAATACAATGAGCTCATGGAAGCAAGCATAGCAGTTGGTCTACAAATTAATAGAATGAAAACCCAGTTCATATTGAACACTATCTGCCCATAAGGGAAACTGTGGCTACTAGGAAATGTTGAAAAGATGGATTTGCATATTTACCTGAGCCAAGAAATTACAAACTACCACATAATAAAAGGGAAGATTTCATAAAGGACCGCAGCATGAGACTTAGCTTCAGTTGTCATCATCATCATCAGTCCCGTTGAGCTAGAAGGTCATTGAGGCACCATTACTGCAGTTTGTCGAACAAGTTCACGCCACACGTCTCGATTTGTATTAGTTTCAGCTATAGACCTTCCCGTCCACTCTTTTATATTGTCCTCCTCTTTTTTGGTCTCCATCTCCCACGCTTCCCAGGCACAGTGCCTTGCAGGACGGTCTTGGTCAGCCCTAGCGATCGTGATATACGTCCATACCATGTAAATTTTCGTGTTTTTACTATAGTCAGTAGGTCTTTATACTGGCCTAACAATTTCAAGAACACTCTCATTTGTAACACGATCCAGATATGAAATGTCAAGAATTCTTCGCAAGCATCTCATTTCCATTGCGCAAATTTTATGTTTTAGTGCAGCCATCAGAGTTCAAGTCTCACACATGTAGAGGCATACCAAGGTGACCATTGTATACATTAAAGTCAGCTTCGATTTAAGGCTAATGTTCTTGTCTTTCCAGATTATTCTAAGTCTGGTCAGGGTGACCATGGTCATCACTGTCCTTGACTGGATCTCCGCTCTAGACCCCTCCGCATTCATTTCTGCTTCCAGACATGTGAAACGCTTAAAACTTTCCAGCAGTTCACCTTTGATCATAATCAGGTTTAAAAAAATCTCTTGGGCGTTGACCATAATCTTACTCTTCTCTGCACTGATTTACATCCCAAATCTCTGGGCAGCATTGTCCAGATTTGCGACTAGCCAAGCAAGTTCAGGTTCTGTTCCAGCCAGACCGGTAATGTCGTCAGCAAATTGGAGGTTGGTTAGTATGGTGGTTGGCGTCCACCTATACTAACCGTCCCTACGTGTTCATCCAATGCTTCTGACATAATGCTTCAGTTGTATCAAATCATAATTCAGCAGATGAGAAATGATGTCAGGAGCTCATACCTTCAACAGCATGGTTATTTCAGCCATGGTATATAGTCACGTGGTTTGGAACTTACGAAAAGCAGACCCAAAGAAGCATTGGGTTGCTCAAAAGGTAATGGAGTCAAGTACATTGACAGTATCTCTACAGGACAGAATTTACACAACACAGAAATCAGATGCCAAGCCTTCTTCAATGACATCGTAGATACTGGGGTGTTAAGAAAATACAGAAGAGCCGGGCTAGAGGTGTGCATTCCTGACAACAGATGAACATGAAAAGTAATGCCCTGTTGAACCTACAACTTTAAGTAACCACTTGAACGTTCACCATTGAGATGGAAAGATTATGGTCCAAGTAAAGCCCTTGGTTCAACAAGGTACCCCAAGGCAAAAGACCAAAATGAGTTTAAACTGGTTTTTTTCCAACCTTTCTACACCTGCGAACCGGTAAAAATGAGAAACAGTTTTTCAGATAAAAGAATGTTAAAAGTTGCTGCTGTAGATAATTTTTATTTTTTGGGAGGTTTCGATCTTGTTTGGATTAAAATTTTACAACACAATAACACAAAAATAATTTGCCTTCCAAAATACCACAACACAATATTAGCAGATAAATTAATCTGTAAAACTTGTCTATCAATTTTGGAATGACCTAATTTACGTATCGCGATATTTGCAGTCTGAGCGACTCCCAAGAGACAACATCAAAATGGAGACCTTTCAAGGGGGCGGTTAGCAAATCTTTGTACCCTTCCTTTTGCTTATCCAATGAACCTCAGTCTTGAGTGCACCATAAAGATGAGGCATAGGGTTAGCAATGTTACCATGGTACGACAATCTGCTGTGGCATGTGTGAACATTTCCAATTTTGCAGCAGCCATTTTTTAGTACCACATTTACAAGTATTGATGCTGCTGAAGACGGATGTGTCAGACCGCAAGGTGCAAATATCGCAGTCAAGCTGTAAACTAGCGAGTGACACAACGCATTCCGTTCTCCGGACTATATCCTGCTGCTTGCAAAGCCCTGTTCACGGCTTGGTTGCGGGAGATTGAGAATGAATGCAGAAGAAGAAGAAGAACAACAAGCATTGATGGTTCACATCTTTAGTTTTAGAATAGATAGCATCTATTGAGAGTATCTAATTTAAATTTATTGAATAGATGGGTTTTAAATCTGTTGTGACAAAGTCTGAAAATGATCACTTGTGCCATATATCTTCAGCCACTATTTCATTAGAAACACAGTTACATATATCCATAGTTCGTATATTTGGTATGTTTAGTTAACGCTTTACAGTCCAACCCAACTGATGAGATCGTCTTAACCTTTTAATGTCCGGCCAAATTGATTTGATTCATGTCCTTAGACATGAATCTAATAAATTAGGACGAACTGTACAGGGATAATAGATGCTGGTAACTCAATATACTGTGACCAGTGCGAAGTCTGAAGAATACTTTTGCAGTAGAGGTGAACCAGCACATCAGTTATATTCATTGGTAGTTGCTACCTGTAGTGTGTTTAATAGGTTGAAACTTTCAATAGCTCCTTCCTTTATTGTGTATCTAAGTCAGCATTATGATGGATTTCAGGGCATATAGACGAATCATGTAATGAGTAAGTAAGCAGACTTGCAAAACTAGGAGCAAGCATGGTTCAAATTAATTCATCAGCCAACATGCAGACAGCAAAAAAAATACTCAAAAACAACTTTGAAGAGAAATGTCTGAACCAATTGACAGAAGGGTCTTTTGAGCAGGACATGTATAAAGAAATGACACTCCCAAACCCTGCCAAAGATGGATGTCGAACCAAAAGGTGCAAATATCGCATTCAAGCTGTAAACTAGCGACACAACACATTCCATTCTCCGGACTACATCCTGCTACTTGCAAAGCCCCGTTTAGGACTTGGTAGCAGGAGATTGAGTACGAACGCAGAAAAAGAAGACACTCCCAAACAAAAATGACAAAATCAACAAACAGGGAAACAATGCAGGGAACAGAAAATAATCTTTCAACTTAGGACAGAACTTATCAAACTTAACAAAAACATAAACAAGGTAGACCCAGCACATGAACCTAACTGTCTCTATGAGACAGTGCAACATGTGCTGCTCATTTGACCAGAACTCGCCACAAAAAGAGAACAATTATTGCCTGGCACCCCAACATCTTTTACATCTCCACTCACCAGCTACAAAACACTAGCAAAATCTTCAACTTGGCATTTACTACACAAGAGTGATCAAGTTAAACAATAACAACTTTTAGTTTGTTGAACAGATGTTGGTATCTCAGTCTGTAGTGGACTGTGCCATGTCTGAAGATTTCCAATTCTGCAGCAGATGTCTAGCGGCCATTCTGTCAATACCACTGCTACAATCACTGGTACATCCTATCTTGAGTTTATTGAATAAATGGTCTCTAAATCTGCTGTGGGCTGAGCTGAACATTTACTACCACAAGCTGTTCCAAACATGAGAAAAGTTTAGCCACTCCCAGCACCAAGACTAGTGTAATCATACAACGAATCAAATATTTACCAAATTCTAATCTGGTCCAAGATTTTAATTGACCCCAGCTTAATGAATACACTCACCTCAGGGTTATAAAAAGTCAATAACAATGTATTACACAGTAGTTAATGTGTAAACATCAGCAACATGATTTCTTTGAGCTGGGTGAACTGGAGTTTTTTAAGTCGACCAGGCCGTCCGACTGATATCGTTTCTTCTGGTCAGCACTCAGGGGTAGGCAGTGCTGGAATATGTACTCAAATACATCTTTGACATTTTCATTGTTTAAGCTGGAGGTCTCAAAGTAGGGGTCATGGGGAAGCTTCTTCAGGTCTAGGTGTTCATTGAGCTCTCTAGCTAGCCTCCGACCCTCTTCATGGGTGATGTCCCGACTATCAGAGTTCAGGAGGTCAAGCTTTGTTCCCACTACAATTTTCAGACAATCCTCATTGGCTGCTTCAAGGATGGACCCAAATCTTGCCCTGTTGGGGGGAAAAAAAATAAAAAATTAACCCTGTCATCAGGGATCTATTGTCTGAATAGGGGTCGGTCACATTTGACACTGTCCAATCTGCCTGGACTGCCATTGCTTTCAATATTTTCATAAGCATGTTTTTGTTTTAAAATCTGTTATTAACAAACTTCAATGTTCAACTCATTCACTGCATGGAGACGGAACATGTGCTCAAAGACTTTAATTTAACAAAAAAAAATAGATGTATCGGCATTCGCGGTAATGTTAAAAACACGCACCTTTAATCAATTCAGTTGCATCCTGGTGAAAGTTTAGATATTTTACTTTTCATTTCAAGAAAAGTTGCTAAGGACACAGGGTTCTTTGTGAAAATGAATGGCATTTTCATTTTTGGATAAGATTTTTTCAACTTAATGTGCCTTCAGTAAAATGTGGATCTTGGGGTAACCGCTGTGCCAAATTTGGTGAAATGTTTTTGCACATTTGTAGATGTAGATTACCCTCAATGGAAAGCTTTATTAATGTATTGGTATAAAGCTGAATAATTAACGTAAAGCTTCATTAATGTATTGGTATAAAGCCGAATAATTAACGGAAAGCTTTATTAATGTATTGGTATAAAGCTGAATAATTAACGGAAAGCTTTATTAATGTATTGGTATAAAGCTGAATAATTAACGGAAAGCTTTATTAATGTATTGGTATAAAGCTGAATAATTAACGGAAAGCTTTATTAATGTATTGGTATAAAGCTGAATAATTAACCGGTGAGTAAAAAAATAAATGCCATACATTTTGTGTATATAACCAAAACTTATGCAGCTATAGTCCCTCTCATATAAATATTCACCCGCACGTGTTAAATGCCTTTCATTGTATACATTATTCAATTATGAACAGTTTGGTATACAATGTGTTTTATTTCAGAAAACTTTTACTGAGGATAAATAATAATAATAGTTGCCCATTCCAAGTGAAGATGGTGGTAGCATCAGACTTGTGTTGCGAGATGTGTTCTTTATATGAGTGTGAAGTTGCGTTTGTTCTCAATCTCCCGCTACCAAATTCTGAACAGGGCTTCACCAAAAGCAGGATGTAGTCCGGAGAACGGAATGCGTTGTGCTGCTAGTTTACAATTTGACTGCGATATTTGCACTTATCAGTCTGGCCCATCCGTCTTCAGCAGCGCGTAAAGTTCAATCCTGGCATGGCAGACTTTGCAGCATTTGGGACATATGTGTGAGGGTTGTCATATGTTCTGTTCTGTCAGGCGGCTCATTTTTTTCGGAGCCTTGTGATGTTTCCCTAAGTTTGATCTGAGCAACACCTTGTGTAATAGTAGTGTGCCAGGTGAAACGGTTCTGTACAAGCATCTCCCAGAAGGTGACATCAATGTTGAAGCTTTTCAAAGACATTTTTCAAAAGTCTCTGTAGCGTTTCTTTTGTTCCATAGAGTCTGCCAGCTTTGAGCTCACCATATATTTTTTTCCCTAATGAGAGTCTGCCTGTTTTGAGCTCACCATATATTTTGTTCCCTAATGAGAGTCTGCCTGTTTTGAGCTCACCATATATTTTGTTCCCTAATGAGAGACTGCCTGCTTTGAGCCGACCATATATTTTGTTCCCTAATGAAAGTCTGCCTGTTTTGAGCTCACCATATATTTTGTTCCCTAATGAGAGTCTGCCTGTTTTGAGCTCACCATATATTTTGTTCCCTAATGAAAGTCTGCCTGTTTTGAGCTCACCATATATTTTGTTCCCTAAATGAGAGTCTGGCTGTTTTGAGCTCACCATATATTTTGTTCCCTAATGAGAGTCTGCCTGTTTTGAGCTCACCATATATTTTGTTCCCTAATGAGAGTCTGCCTGCTTTGAGCTCACAATATATTTTGTTCCCTAATGAGAGTCTGCCTATTTTGAGCTCACCATATATTTTGTTCCCTAATGAGAGTCTGCCTGCTTTGAGCTCACCATATTGCAGCTGCAAGGGGAGGCGATCGCCTGGCATGCAAACAACATGTTCAATCCATTTTATCTGGATATTCACAGATGTGTGTGGAAGCTCAACATATTTGACTTGTTAAGAATTTCAGAGATCTTTGTCCTGTCACTTAACCATGAGCAGTCAGCACAGAGAGCATGAGCAGCCAGCACAGAGAGCCAGAGCAGCCAGCAAAGAGTGCCAGAGCAGCCAGCACAGAGCCAGAGCAGCCAGCAAAGAGAGCCAGAGCAGCCAGCACAGAGAGCCAGAGCAACCAGCAAAGAGAGCCAGAGCAGCCAGCACAGAGAGCAAGCACAGAGAGCCAGGGCAGCTAGCAAAGAGAGCAAGCACAGAGAGCCAGAGCAGCTAGCAAAGAGAGCAATCACAGAGAGCCAGAGCAGCCAGCACAGAGAGCCAGAGCAGCTAGCAAAGAGAGCCAGAGCAGCCAGCAAAGAGAGCCAGAGCAGCCAGCACAGAGAGCCAGAGCAGCTAGCACAGGGAGCCAGCACAGAGAGCCAGAGCAGCTAGCACAGAGAGCCAGCACAGAGAGCCAGAGCAGCCAGCAAAGAGAGCCAGAGCAGCTAGCACAGAGAGCCAGAGCAGCCAGCACAGAGAGCTAGAGCAGCTAGCACAGAGAGCCAGAGCAGCCAGCACAGAGAGCCAGAGCAGCCAGCACAGAGAGCCAGAGCAGCCAGCAAAGAGAGCCAGAGCAGCCAGCAAAGAGAGCCAGAGCAGCCAGCAAAGAGAGCCAGAGCAGCCAGCACAGAGAGCCAGAGCAGCCAGCACAGAGAGCCAGAGCAGCTAGCACAGAGAGTCAGAGCAGCCAGCAAAGAGAGCCAGAGCAGCCAGCACAGAGAGCCAGAGCAGCTAGCACAGAGAGCCAGAGCAGCCAGCACAGAGAGCCAGAGCAGCCAGCACAGAGAGCCAGCACAGCCAGCACAGAGAGCCAGAGCAGCCAGCAAAGAGAGCCAGAGCAGCCAGCACAGAGAGCCAGAGCAGCCAGCACAGAGAGCCAGAGCAGCCAGCACAGAGAGCCAGAGCAGCCAGCACAGAGAGCCAGCACAGAGAACCTGAGCAGCCAGTACAGAGACCCAGAGCAGCCAGCAGAGAACCAGAGCAGCCAGCAGAGATCCTGAGCAGCCAGCAGAGAGATCCTGAGCAGCCAGCAGAGAGAACCTGAGCAGCCAGCAGAGAGAACCTGAGGAGCCAGCACAGAAAGCTCACGAAGAAATGATTTAGTTCTTTGGCATGTCTGCTATACACTAACCATGTTTAGCAGGCATGCCTTAGAGTGGTTAACACTACAGCACGATAGACTTTTATCTTGGCTGCAACACTGATGTCTTGCAGGTTACAGATGTTCACTTGTAGCCTCCCAATTACAGTGCTTGCCTTTGCAATCCTGTGGTTGGTCTCAGAGTTGATATTCACTTCTCTGGTGACTGCAGTGCCTTGGTAGGTTAATCTATCGATCACCTGGAGATGTTAGTTTTGTATCATGATGTGTTGTGTTCACTGTACGGCTTCCCAAGAGCAAAATGGAAGAGTAACTTAGTATCCATAGCGTTGATTTTATAACCAAAATAACAGCACACTATAAAAACTCTGTGATGTTGGGCTGCATATCTTGTTCAGATGTTAAGTGCGCAGTCAATAGCGAACAGGAGATCTAAGATGATGGCTTGGTGTAAGACTCCAGGTGTCTCGGATTGGGCAGCTGATCTTGCATCCTGTTCATGACAAGTATGCCAATAGCCATGCCCTATACAGAATCAGAGAGTATTGCTGCAAAGACAAATGAGTGTTGCTGTCAGTAGACATCCCTGTTTGACACCACTGGTGATTGGGAAGGCGACAGACAATTCTCCTTCATGCCTTACTCAAGCCATCATGCAATTGGTGAAAAACTGAAATGAATCTGCTGGGACAACCAAATTTTGCTATGATTTCTTTCCTGATGATAGTGTCAAAAACCTTGGTCAGGTTGACAAAAACAGAACAGGCAACAACGCTGTTCTTGACATTTCTCCTGGAGTTGACGTGCTGTACATATCATATCTTGGTGCCCATATATGCTACTTGGATTGATTTGGTCAAAGAAATGATCTTCAAATTGATGGGAGTTGAGAGTAAGAAGAAGCTCAGTCAAACAGAGGAAAGCAGACACAGTGATGATCCTCCTTAAAGATACCATTAGGCGTGAGAGTCACTGACCTCTATGTCAGTCACTGTGATCTGTTGTTCCTCCTTTTAAAGAGGACCTGAAGTGCTGCAAGACCATCAGAATGTGGAATAGAGATATAAAGGGAACAAACATCCAAAAGGAAGGGGTGGTAGGTTCGGTGTGGAGAGTAACCTGTGGATGAGGAAGCAATCAAGGTGTGGTTGGTGCCGCAAAGGAATGAGGGTAAATCCATGTCTATAACAGCACCATGTATTTTACACAGGAAGAGAAGAGTGAATAATTTGTTTTCTTGTAGATTGATAGAAGAAAAAATGCATGCTCTATTAATTATTCTACGGGGAGAAGAAATCAAATTAACCTTAGTTGGGCATATTCAGTTGATACAAAAAAATGTTACGGTTACTTTTTTACTCGCTCCTCTGTGTTCTTATACTAATTATCAGTGATCTTTAAATTGGGAACACAAAAGCCAAACTCACCATAAAGATTCAAATGTTTTCGGAGACGTTAAATCAAAAGCCAAGATGGCAGCTCCGGCACTACGGCAGTAGAAATGTGATAGCCCTGAGTATCTTTCATCTCCTGCTGTATCCTGTGGGAAATGGGAGGATATATACCAGATGTAGAAAGATGAATGTCAAAAATAGTGCACCATTTATGACAATGAAACCTTCCTTATCAACTACCATTGTGACCCAATCACAAAATAAGTATGGGTAGAAAGAAAATCACAAGAGGATGGATAAATCATCTTCTACATTTTGCACCTTAACATTGTTGCTGATGTCTTCCTTTCTTTTCTTGTGAATTATTTTCAATCCAGCCTCATCTTCTTCTTAGATCTTAGGTCAGTGACCCTCATGCCTGATGGTGTCTTTAAGGGCAGCAACAAACTCCCTCCACTTCTTAGATCCCTGTTCAATGACTGGCCTAAAGGTCAGTAACTCTCATGCCTGATGCTATCTTTAAGGGCTGCAACAAACTCCTCTCCTTTCACCCAGTCTTTCATACTCTACCCAACCCGATTCATGAATTCTATTTTGCATTTACGGTTCTTCACCAAGTTGTCTTAGGTCAGCCTTTCTTTCAGCTTCCATATCATATCGGTTCTGGTAATGGTTTCAGGTTCTCTTCTTAGGAGTTCCAGAGTGAACAAGGTAATGAGGTGCCCTCTGTGGTCTGCCACATCACCCAGTCAATGACAGTTAGGAAGATAATGGTTGGTAATAGACATCCCTATCATACTCCTGTTTTCACTCCTAGAATTGTCTGCTCTGCCCATCACTGCATGTCAAATTTATATAGTTAGTTAGCTAGTTAGTTTTCTCTCCACTTGTGCCATTGAGCACTGTAGGAAGCTTAAGTTGTCTATCCTGTACCAAGTGCGTTGCGTTGGTCAACGTTATGCCCTTGTTGTTGCACAATCACTCTAATGTCATCTTTCCACCTGCCTCGAGGCCATCAACTTGCCCTGTAGCCAGATCTACCAGTGTTGTAAGCCAACAGTGGAAGTTGATGAGGATGCATTCTCATGAGACAAAACCAACTTATTTTCTGCCTGGAAATGTATTCGGCACAAGACGTAGTGCCAACCAAATTGATATATATTGACTTTTAACAATTGATTGAAATTATGAGGCTATGGGTATTGTATAGATTAGAAAAACTGGTCTGCATTGTTTAGAACAGAAAAGAATTTGAGATGACTTAATACAGGTTTATTAATTAATCAATGGAGAGGATAAATTAGACTATACCAAGTTTTTCAAAGTTGAACAGGCTGCAAGAATTTGGGGGCATAGCTTCAAATTAGATATTCAAAAGTATTTTTTTAGTCAGAGAGTGGTGAATACTTGGAATGCATTGTCACAAGATATGGTGGAGGCAGGGTCAGTTAATGCATTCAAAAATAGATCGGATGATCAGTCATTTTTAGTATCGATAGAGTGGAATAAACTGGTTGTATACAGACTCTGTAGAGCCTTCTAAACTAGTATAATGAAATTAGGTAGCACTTAGTATCATCCAGACTCTTCATCCGACACCATGCAATGCAATTTTTGTTCTGACTTGACTAAGTTGCTCATCTTCTAACATAGCTGCTAGAGGTCTCTGTTAACTTTCTTGTCGCTGAAAATATGAAGGGATGAAGTAGTTGTTCCCATGCCCAACCAACTTTAGTTGTCTCCTGTGACATATCAGGCAAGTTCAATCAGTCAAAAATGTCAGATCCCTGTTGAGAACAGTTTTTAAATAAATACACCTCGTATCCTGAGCCATTAGTTTCAGCTCTGATCACATCTTCACCATTTCAGCGACAAAACTGATAGTATTCCAGAATTATTTTTATGAAGACAGACTCAGAAAAACTGGCTTACATTGTCTAGAAAAGAGAAGAATTTGAGGTGATTTAATACAAGTTTATAAGATAATCAGGGGGAGTCGTTGTAGTCAAGAGGTTAAGGCACTCGCCTCTCATAGTGATGAACGGAAATGGTGGGCGATCGAATCCCGCAAGTTTCAAGCAACCCGAAGTCTCACGGGATGTAAGACCAGAGTGTCTTCCAAACCAGTATAAAGACGTTAAATTATTTCCTTTAAGTTAGAAGAAATCAGGTCAGTGGTGCAGATTCCTTGTGGCCTTCTCTGCAACATGTCATTTGACATCTGGACAGAGAACCTGCTTCTATTTTGGAATGGTTGAGTTGCATTTTGCTACTTACTTAATGTGTCCATATTTGTTGACATTTTTGTAACTTTAAGTTTTTATAAGGATGAGATAGTCAGCTTCATTGACTTCTTAGTTGACCTGTCCATATTTGTAGAAGTTTTTGTGGCTTTAAGTTTCTATAGGATGAGATAGCCAGCTTCATTGCCTAATCCTTCACAGTAATCTCTTACAGCATGCTTGGCTTGGTATGCTTACAGGGTTACACCTTTTTTCTCCTGTTTCAGGTGCCAGCACTCAAGAGACTGGAATGGATGCTTTTGGCCTATTTATATTTTTGGCTGTCATCTTGAAACTCTATGAAACTCTACCTGCTTTGGTCTCACCTTCCACAGTTCATTATCAAGTATACCCCCCCCCCCCCCCCCCCCCCCGACGGTTCACCTGTTTGTTTGTTCCAGTTTAGGTTGTGTCTGGTTATATCATCCATATAGATGACGGCAAATAGCAATTGATGGCTGGCTGCTTGTGTCAGCCAACTAAAGCTGTCAAAGATCATATTCTACAACCACAAAATGGCTGCCATGAAAACAGGCTGCATCTATGCAGCTTGGCTGATAAAATAGGGGTTGGTTGTGCGAAAACCAGATTTGTTGGGCTGAAAGGCGTAGATATTGTGGCCTCGCTATAAACTATGACACAGCTTAACAAAATGTTCTTTCCAGGATGACAAAGAGTAATACATTATCCTTATAATCTACAAAACAACTTCGAGGTCTGACCAGAAAGTAACAGATCTAACTGTTGTTGGACAAACCAATCGCTGCCCTGAAGCAGGCCAGCGTGGCATGTAACCTTGTTATCTTCTATGCATGCATGATGTTTGCTAGACTGTGCACCTTAATGACCAACAACGCCGATGGCTGGCTTCAACAGTAGGATAAAAGCTAATGGCCAGGAACTCGAAGTGGTTGACCGTTTTAAATATCTGGGTTTGATTGTAAGTGATGAATAGCACAGACAAAAGTGGCGCTTGCATGGCTTAACAAAATCTGGCACGATAAACTGTTAGCACTATACATGAAAATCAGATTGATGCGTACATTTGTGCTGTCAATATTCCTCTATGCTTGTGAGACATGGACAGTTACAGCTGACCTTCAGCAAAGGATACAGACCTTGGAGATATGTTTCCAAAGACTTTTATACATCATGTACAAAGATCCGAGTTACAAATGCGTAAATACGAGATAGAATTACAACAGCAATAGGGCCTTTTGAAGACCTCTTGACAACTGTCAAAGGATGGAAATTCGCTAGGTACGGTCACATATCGAGATCAAATGGGCTTGCAATTACGATCCTGCACGGAAAGGTGCAAGGCAGATGACGAAGTGGCCGCCCCAAAAAGAGGTGGGAGGACAACATAAAAGAATGGACCAATCTCCGATCAGAAGAGGCACAGGCAGTGGCCGCTGACAGAGAAGGGTGGTGTGGGGTTGTGAGGATGTCTTCATGTGTGCCCCAATGACCTCACTGGTTACGGGATGACCTGACCTGTACCCAAATCGCTGTCAGACTAAGGGCCGAAGATGTTGCAGCGAATAAGTTAACAGCAGCCAGCGACTCATACCTGACTGCTTGTAACATGGTCAGTGACTTATAACTGATGAAGACTATTCCACCTCCAAGTGGTAGCCCTGGGAACAGACTGCATCTATGAAGTCTGGCTAACAGATTAGAGATGGAAGAGAAAAGGCAAACCTGGTCCCAAAAATGCAGCACTGAAAGTGGATGTGCCGAACTGAAAGGCGCAGATAATTTCACTGAAAACCACAGCATAA
Source organism: Ariolimax columbianus (assembly GCA_036924085.1). NCBI lineage: Eukaryota > Metazoa > Mollusca > Gastropoda > Stylommatophora > Arionidae > Ariolimax > Ariolimax columbianus. The sequence goes on along the minus strand of JAVGWX010000004.1, from coordinate 87,119,763 downwards.
CACTATTTTTAGGATAAATGTTCAAGAAGAAGAAGACTGCAGGCTGATATGATAGTCGCACTGCGCTTATTGCATTTGTATTTCAAGCTAACATGGAAAACGCGTTGAGCAAAGAATTTTCATTAAATTTTGTCAAAAAACTAGGCGTCACAGTCGGAGGCTATTGAGAAGATAAAAAGGGCTTTTGGTAACGAAACTACAAATTCTATGTAGATTAAATAGTGGAATCATCATTTCAAAGATGGATGCATGTCAATTAAGAGCGACGAATGATAAGGAAGGCCCTAAACAAGCAGAGATCCAGAAACAATCAAGAAAGAATGGCAAACAGTAATGGAAGATTGCTAAATAACAATTAGAGAGATGACAGAGTGAAGTGGCAATTTCATACAGCTCAGTACAATTTTGACGAACAATCTTAGGATGTGCAGTGTCGTGCAACATTAGTTCCTAGACTCCTCGCTCACGAACTGAGGAAAAATCATTTGCAGGTAGCATGTGACATGTTGAAATGCACAAACAATGACCTTGATTTCATTTAAAAAATCATAACTAGGGATGAGTCCTGAGTATCCTGGTTATGACTCTGAGACAAATACAGTGATCTCAATGGAAAACGCCAGAATCTCCACGTTCAGATGGAATGGTATTCATGAACAAATGTGAAGGACATTTCAACAAATTTTTTCAGCCATCAGGGCAAAGTTCATCCCTGGTATGCTCCTCAAGGACAAACCTGACTGTTATGTGTCACCTACAAGATGGAGACCACAACTCTGGAATAGTGGCAACTGGCAGATCCATCTCAACAATGCTCCAATCCACACATCATTCATGATTTTTTGCTGAAACATGGCACTGGACAGGTTCGGCCCGCTTCCTAATCACCAGATAAGACTTACTGCGACTTGACTCTTTCTAAGACTTGAAGGCACCACTCAAAGCAACGAGATTTCATGCTTTCATGCCATAGAAGAAATCAAGACAATTATGACAAAACCTATGATGGAGATCCTCCCAAAAAACTTCCAGAAGTGGGAACCCTGCTGGAAGAAGTGTGTCAACTCAAAAAGTAAGTATTTCAAAGAGGATAAGGTTTTGAACTAGAATAGGAGAGAGTAACAGTCCATACCCAATCCACCAGCAAGCTGCAATTTTCCGCATGAGAACGAGCCACAGCAGACTATTGGGCCACCTATATCGGCTCAAAATCTCCCAAACAAATGAATGTCCATGTGAGACAGGAGTCCAGATCTCTGAACACGCACTTTAAGAATGCCCGGCCTACGAAGAACTAAGATGCCAGATGGAGCAGAACTGAGACAAAAACTATGGAGTCACCGCTCAGACCTGGAAAGGACTGTGGACTTTATCCTGGCGATAGGACTGAAGATTTAGCATGATAAAAAAAACCTGAATGCAGAAGAAGAACTAAATAGCTATGTTAGTTGTTTAATTCCAGCCTAAGGTCAGATAGTTTTTGATCAGCCGTTATACATTAGCTGTTGTAGCTCTCTATCTAGCAAAACACTTACCCACACAGCAACGTTGTAGGGCCCCCATTGCTTCAAGAAAAAGGCCGCTCCGACAGTCTGTGTGACACATAGAACAGAGCATTTCATGTTTGCTGTATTAACAACTTTAACTGAATGTTGATTGAGTATTCTGCTTCTGGTGAAGTATAGGACTACTACTACAGCTGGTCCTCTACAGGGAGTCGGTATCCAAGCATTTGGAGTGGTGGTTATAATAGCAAAGATTTTACATGATAGGACTATTAGCCTATTCACAACCCTCTTTAGATAAACTTTGACGGCATGCTTGGTAGGTTTGTTTTTTTGCGTTCACCTTATTTCTATATTCCCCAAGGCGGTGTGCGCTGCACCCTGTTTTTATTTTAGCGCCTGTCTGCCCAGTGCATCCGACTTCGGAATGCATTTTATGTAAGGGTCTGCTTCCTCCTGCATTTTCTAAGGGTTTGCTTCCCCGGGGTAACAACCGGTGCTGTGATTGGGGAGCGAACCCAGCACCTCCGGCTTGTGAGCCGTGTCATTTATCACTAGCCCACGCTTGGTAGGTGACAGTGATCCTACCACTCTGGTGTAAACTGAGTGTGTTGTATGAAATATTTATACTTGAATGAGTTGTATAAACAGAATAGGGTACCAGTAATCTACCATGCATGGTGCATGAAAGGCAATTAAAGAGTTGCACAATTTCACCATGTAAAAAACATTACTGTTGCAATCATAACTGCAAATAACAATGATTTAAGAGCAGCACTCTGTCAACTATGCCAGCAGACCGCACCAAAAAGAGTAGTGGTACAGTGGGTTCCATCGTATTGTAACATCCAAGGCAACGAGGAGGCAGACAGACTGGCAAAAGAAGGTGCAAGGTTACCACAACCAGATTCTAGTGTGACCTACGAAGAGTCCAAAAGGTTTATTAGGGCCAGATACATGGCCAAATGGGAAACAGAACATACTGGCTACACAAAAAATGATGCCTATTACCAGTTGAACAGAAGAGAGCAGGTCGTGGTCTTCAGACTCCGCACAGGCCACAACAGACTGAGGTACCATCTATTCAATAAACTGAAGATAGGTGATACTGACGAATGCACCTGTGGTACAGGGAAAATGATCGCTGAACATCTGCTGCAAAATTGCCCGACATACGAGGACCAGAGAAACCATATGTGGCCATCACCAGTGCTAACACTAGACAAGCTCTATGGCAGTGTCGACAGCCTCAGGGTGACAGCTGCTTTCTTCGAACAAATTCAAGTTGATGTCTGACAGCGCACGACGAAGATAACTGAAAATGATCTCATTCAGGCCTCGTGTAAAGGGACGAGCTGCAGTTGTTCGAAGCTACTCCAGTTGAGTTAACTCTTTACGTATTTTGGCGGCAGGTCACAGCAGTCCTTCTTTCAAGCCAGAGGTGTACCTGAGAAGGTAGACTGAGGTCCTCTTGGCTGTAGTGCACTATGGGCATTACAGTGTTTATCCCCACCTAGTTGGTCAGACTTCTGAAACACTGCCTGTTTCTAAAAGCACAAGGTGGCATGTTTCACATGACCCTAATTACTCTTCACTCCCATGCATGTTGTAAAAAACAACTGAAGTGTGCTGTGCATGGGACTAGCAACTTCACCACGCAAAAAACATTGTTATTGTAATTAGGACTACATCGATTAATTGGCAGATAATTTGTAATTTCTGACATTTTGCAAATAAATCGGTATCAACTTTATGGCCGATTAATTGGTTTTGATAATCAGTCTTTCTTGTTTTTTTTATTATTCCTTCAGACACATATGCCACTGCAAGAAAACCATGGATGATAGAGAAATTTGGAAAACGTATTAGATTCAACAAAGTCCACCAGTGTAATCTGTTTGAAAACGGCGACATCAAGAGGGAGCTCGGTAGTGTTAAGTTCTGCTGTTGAAAGTGTGTCAGCAGTGTCACGTTTATGCAAGCGTGTACTCTCATCAACCAAAGCTTTTGCTATTCAGTTAGCCTCTCCTGGGGGGGGGGGGGGGGGGGGGGCAATACAAGTATGTGAATCCGGATAATTAAAACAGGCGTTGGTGCAATGAATTCAGGTCCAAATCTAGCTCTACCCCCATTGGGTTGGACACAGTTGATGTTAACCGATATTCTGCAGTGTTGATACTGCCATGCCCAGGTGCAATCCATGATCTTGCTGGGTTGGACACAGTTGTTGATGTTAACCGATATTCTGCAGTGTTGATACTGCCATGCCCAGGTGCAATCCATGATCTTGCTGGGTTGGACACAGTTGTTGATGTTAACCGATATTCTGCAGTGCTGATACTGCCATGCCCAGGTGCAATCCATGATCTTGCTGGGTTGGACACAGTTGTTGATGTTAACCGATATTCTGCAGTGTTGATACTGCCATGCCCAGGTGCAATCCATGATCTTGCTGGGTTGGACACAGTTGATGTTAACCGATATTCTGCAGTGTTGATACTGCCATGCCCAGGTGCAATCCATGATCTTGCTGGGTTGGACAAAGTTGTTGATGTTAACCGATATTCTGCAGTGTTGATACCGCCATGCCCAGGTGCAATCCATGATCTTGCTGGGTTGGATACAGTTGTTGATGTTAACCGATATTCTGCAGTGTTGATACCGCCATGCCCAGGTGCAATCCATGATCTTGCTGGGTTGGACACAGTTGTTGATGTTAACCAATATTCTGCAGTGTTGATACCGCCATGCCCAGGTGCAATCCATGATCTTGCTGGGTTGGACAAAGTTGTTGATGTTAACCGATATTCTGCAGTGTTGATACTGCCATGCCCAGGTGCAATCCATGATCTTGCTGGGTTGGACACAGTAGTTGATGTTAACCAATATTCTGCAGTGTTGATACCGCCATGCCCAGGTGCAATCCATGATCTTGCTTTTAACACTGACCAAATTATTGCCCATTTAATTAAGGAAAGAAAAACAATCTGTGCAATAGGACAGGGTGTAGCAGGTCTGTGTTCTGCCAGGAAAGAGGATGAGAAATCATGGTGGCTTGAAGACTTTTGTCTGCCATTGCCATCTATATTTGAAATTGGATACCTCCCAGAATTCCCTACCATGCCAGTTATACCGCCGGAAGACTTTATCAAAGACTATGGTGGAAAATACACAGCTACTGACCCTGATGAGTGCACATTGTGACAGATAGATATGTCATCACAGGACAGAATGTGCACTCAACCGCCATGGCTGTCCAGAACCTGATCCTGATGTGCAGTCAGAAGTAGGTTGCAATAGGCAGTGAGCCCATCACTCCATCAATCCTGTGTTGCCTATTGATACAGCCAAGACCGGTGAGCTCCTCGTCCATCTCCAAATTTCCATGAGAGAACATCAAGATGCACTCAACGGGAACAAATGGTGCATTGCTTTGGAAATATAAATGGACCATTCCGTTTTAACTATCGTTATGTTTTATCAAGCATATCTGACTTGCTTTGTTTGATTGTTGTATGTTGATATTATGGGTTGATTTAAAAAAAATCAGAAATGACGGCATTGTGCCATGTATGGAGGAAATGTCACTTTCCACTTTGCATTCGTAGGAACATATTCATCAGATGACGTATTCCTTTACTTATGTCTTATGTGTTGCTGATATTGTTTCTGTTGTTCCACTAAAGCTGCCATGATGTTTGTTCTTTCACAGCAAATGTTTAGTTTTCTTAGCATTCTGGATCTAGGGTTTATTTGTGATATTTGTGGTTTTTCTGTGTAACCTGTTGGGGTCATGAGTTGTAACCCACATCTAATGCATCTCATCCCATCTCTACAAAGGAAGGCAAAAAAGTTTGGCACTTTCGGATGTGAGTCAAGGCACTTAGAGGGACTCAGGGTAAGGGAGTCTACCTCGAGCGCCAGAGGTTGTGGATTCGAATCACGGTCGTGGCCGGGATTTTTTTTTTCATGTTTATCTTTTGGTAAAAATTTCCCTGATCTCTGGGTAATGAGATTGAACTCCCGTGTTCAGTGTCAAGCACATTAAAACTTCCTTGGCAGTTGGAAATCGAAAAGAGTAGGCTTAACAGTCGCTGCCCGGACAAAACTCAAGTTAAAAATCTATCCAAGTTATTTGTATCTTTCCCCGGGTGGTTTGTTAAGAGCAGCTATAGATGGCACCTAACTGGCTGCGAGTCAACTTAGCCTCTAGTGTTTGTGTCTATTAAGATAGACTCGCACATCGGTTAAACAACCCTTAAAAAAAACAGGTTGTATACAGACTCTGTAGAATCTTCTAAACCAGTATAAATATGTTAAGTTAAGCCCCCCAATTCCCAGTACTTGAACTTGTAGAACGACTGAAAATCGAGAGCACTTTCGTTGGGTCTAATAGTGAACGTGTGCTGGTATTAGACCCACGGAAGACCGATCAGCTCTCTAACCTTCTTATGAAGGATCGCTACGGAAACCGTGCCTTAACACCGCAGGCTCCAGATACCTGGTCACGGACAAACAAAATCCCTCGATTAATTCGTCCTGGCCAAAAAATGAACGGGTGCTGGAAATAGACCATCGGAAGACAGGTCAGTTTTACCCTACAAATGACAGGGCATTGCTATGGAAATCCTGCTTAACTCGAGAGGAACCGCAGACATTTGGTTCACGTAAAAGGCTAATAAGCCAATGGCGCGAGGCTACCATGTGAGGGATAACGGTCGGACGCTTGTTAGCCGGAATCCCGCCCAAATTCTCAGCACCACTGCAATGGGAGGCTTCGATATGGTCGGGACCTAGGGATCGCGCCTCAACCCTACCAGGTCGAGCCACAGAAAGAGGTCTCTTCCATCCGCTGATCAAAGCGGGCGGATAGCTGCTCGATACTCACCCTATACGACGATGGGATGCGAAACCACCAACATAAGACTTAGTTCCAGGTCGGGGTATCGAAAACAGTAGAGCAGCCACCTCACTGTGAACTGTCGAGACTCACTCCTTGACCACGAGATATGTCCGCAAACCAGGCGAACAGCATCTCCGTGACATAACCAGACTTGTCCCCTGGTTAAATGCACTCCTGCTTCGATATCTACCTCTGTACGCTATCAGCCATACCAATGGACGCAGAAGAGATGCAGACCAGAGGGCATTGCACACCTGCTCCACTGTGTCAACATCCCAGGTGGCGGGGAATGCTAGGCGTACCATCCCTGCATAGAAGCCAAGAAAATAAAGGGAGCAAAGAGATACTCCACTCACATGCAAATGCTACGTTTCTGGCCGGACGTGACGATCCTGGGGTACAGACACACTGGACTGCCTCTCTTCCGGGTAAACCAGTCCATATCATATATCATCTCGTATATCATCACCGCACCCTATAGACACGAGTAGTGAAGACTCGTTAGTCTGGTAAGACAACTTCCATAAGAGAGACAACTCTGATCATAAACAACTGCTGCCTTGCAGATAGGCTGGGGACAGCCAAAGGCTAAGGAGGGCATCCCTACAGAAACGCCTGTTGAAATCGGATGCACGGGGCCGCAAGCCTAACAAAACAGTGCAACGTAAATCGCAGTATGATGACAGTACAACCGATCAGAAAAACGTATGGCGCTCATCCTGCGGAGTCCCGCCAGGCAGCGATAGTGCCGGGCCTCACGCCTCGAAGGGGCCCACCCTTGACTACTGGTGGTCACCCACCCATGTGTCGTGGAGTCAAGGCACATGGCTATGGGGCAACTTTTATTGACCAAAAACTCAAGACCCTCAAAATACTACAGTGGAATGCGGAGGGAGTCATTAACAAAAAATTTTCCCTAACACATCACCTGCATGAAGGTAAGATTGACGTGGCATGTATCCAGGAAACGCACCTCAACAAAAATCATAAATTCTCAATCAGAGGATACCAGACCTTCCGTCTCGATAGAGAAGGCCACAAAGGAGGGCTCCTGATACTGACCAGAAACTGCATACCGAGTAGCGCGGTACCTGTCAGTCACACCGGACAAGCAAAAATTGTAGGAGTTGACATAATGGCTCAAGAGATGAAGCTCCGCATTTTCAATCTGTACGGACCACCAAATAGAGACCTATCGCTCTCGAGTATGGAGGTCAGAGACTCCAACTGCATAGTAGTTGGAGATTTCAACAGCCACTCGGAGAGATGGGGATACTCTGACACAGACAGCAGAGGTGACGAAATGGAAGATTGGGAGATAGATACAAATCTCTCCCTAATCAATAGGCCGGAGGATAGCCCTAGTTTCTATTCTAGAACATGGCGTACCACCTCGACTCCAGATTTGGCCTTCTCCACACAGGACATACACCATAAAATAGACCGCCAGGTGCTAAACCAACTGGCAGGTAGCGACCATAGGCCGATCAGGCTAGACATTAATATGGAAGTAGGCCCACAGGAAACAAAACCGCTCCCACGTTGGAATTACAAACGAGCCGACTGGGACAGATTTGCAATCCTGACAGATGGGCTGTGTGAAACCATCAACACACGAAACAACAAAATGAAGCCCATGGTGGAAAGCATAAGCAAGGCAATAATGCAAGCCGCCACTGAAACCATCCCAAGAGGAGCTAGGAAAAACTATAAGCCCTACTGGAATGATGAGTTGCAGAAAGCGGAAGATGCAGTAACAAATGCTAGGAACATGGCAGAGCGAGAACAATCTATGGGGGCAAACATCGCCCTCAAAGCCGCCACCACGAAATACAAATACACTCTCAAGCAAACAGCAAGAGAAAGCTGGAAAAACAAAACGGAAAGCCTAAACCTGGATAAAGAAGGAAACAAGCTCTGGAAGCTAGTCAGAGCCATGAACGACGAAACCCTGTCAAACAAACAAATTACCATCAAGCAGGGCGAAAACTTGCTCACCGGTAAGAAAGCCGCAAACGCTTTTGTCGATCACTATGCCAGAGCAAACCACATCGAGGTCCCTGCAGATAGGCATACAGACATTAGTGAAGAGCTAAAGGGGCACGACAACATCAATACGGCACCTGAAGAGCACATGATGGCCAAATTAACAATGAGCGAAATGGAAGAGGCTATGAGAACATTAAAGAAAAGGAAATCTCCCAGGAAAAGACGGGATAACAAATGAAATGCTGATGGGGCTGGGCCAAACAGCGAAGAGGAAACTGCTATCGGTCCTGAACCAAAGCTGGAAAAGGGGAATTGTACCCCAGGCATGGAAAGACGCAGTACTGGTACCAGTACCAAAAAACAGGAAAGGGCAAAACAGATCCAAATGGATACAGGCCCATCAGCCTACTGAGCTGTGTCGGCAAGCTGATGGAACGTATGATAAACACCAGACTTATGTGGCATCTGGAAGAAAAACGAATACTAATTCCACAGCAAGCCAGCTTTTTAGACAGCATAGATCCACTGAGGACCAGGTCATCCTCATAGCCCAGGAAATAGAAGATGCCTACCAGGCACAGAAACACACAGTAGCTGTTTGGGTGGATCTGGAAAAGGCATTTGACAAAGTCTGGAAAGACGGACTTAGAGTCAAGATAAGAAGAAGTGATGTTTGTGGGAAAATGTACAAGTGGGTCAACCACTACCTCAAACAAAGATCGGCCAGAGTCCAAGTACAAGGGCAGATGAGCAAAAAGGTGACACTCGAGCAGGGAGTACCCCAAGGGGGAGTACTGTCACCCACACTCTTCCTGGTATATATAAACGACATTACAGAGAATATACCAAGGAGAGTCCATAGCTCAATGTTTGCAGACGATCTGGCTATGTGGACCTCTGAAAAGAATCTCACCATAGCAAGTAATCGGATGCAGCAGGCCCTAACATCGCTGGAAGAGTGGGCGAACTCATGGCTGGTCAAAATAAACGAGGAGAAAACCACATGCACAATATTCTCGCTTTCAATAAAACCCCAAAATACCAAATTAAGTTTAAATAGCAAATTCCTGCAGCCAAACAACAACCCAACCTATCTGGGAGTCACATTTGATCGGCGCATGACATGGAAAAGTCAGATCGAGAGAAACCGAATGAGAGCCAGAGAAAGAATGGCAATCATGAGGAAACTTGCTGGCACAAACTGGGGAGCAGACGAAGGCATACTAAAGAAACTGTACACTGGAAGAGTGAGACCAGTTCTCGAGTATGGCATTGCGGCATGGACAACAGCAGCAAAGGCGAACTTCGATAAAGTTAGCAAACTTCAAAACCAAGCCATGAGAGTTATAACAGGAGGCATGAAGTCAACGCCAATTGTAGAACTTGAAAAGATTACAAAACTGCAATCCATGACCGATAGAAGAGACTGCAGAGCCCAGCTGCAGTCAGAGAAACTCCGAAGACTGACTGACCATCCGATGCACCAGAGACTAAACAATTTGGGAAATGGGAAACTAAAGTGGAGAAACTTTGCAGAAATAGCCAAAGCAAAGATGCACGAAGATCCCATAAACGCACTAACAACACCAAAACCCATCACTACTGTACGAAAACCTACCTGGAGGCAGGATATATTTCCAGAGGTGGTAGAAAATATACCAGGTATTGCAAACAAAAACTGCCAGACTGAAAAAGAAAGGAGAGATACTACCCTAAGCTTCATATCGAAAAGCTACCCAAGCATGGACTGGACCCATGCTTACACCAACGGCTCTGTAACAAACACTACACAGAACGGAGGGGCAGGAGCATTCCTGAACCTACCAAATGGCAGAAAAATAACACTGTCATTCGCTACTGGTAAGTACACAAGCAATTTCAGAGCGGAGGCAGAGGCACTGAGGGCGGCAGTGGAAGAAATGGTGACACACAATGAAAATGAAAGCCATATAGTCCTGCTTATAGATGCTCTCGCCGTAGTCACATCGCTAAAAAGCCAGAAAAACACTGAGCTTAATGATTTAAGAGCAGCACTCTGCAAACTGTGCCAGCAGTCCGCACCAAAAGGGGTAGTGGTACAGTGGGTCCCATCACACTGCAACATCCAAGGCAACGAGGAGGCAGACAGACTGGCAAAAGAAGGTGCAAGACTACCACAAACAGATACTAGTATGACGTACGAAGAGTCAAAACGGCTTATCAAAGCCAGATACATGACCAAATGGGAAATCGAACATACTGGTTACACCAAAAACGATGCCTATTACCAGTTGAACCAAAGAGAGCAGGTCGTTGTCTTCAGACTTCGCACTGGCCACAATAGACTGAGGTACCACCTATTCAACAAATTGAAGATAGGTGGTACCGACGAATGCCTGTGCGGTACTGGTAAAATGACCGTTGAACATCTGTTGCAGAACTGCCCGACATACGAGGATCAGAGAGAGCAAATGTGGCCATCATCAGTGGAACTGCAAGACAAGCTCTATGGCAGTGGCGACAGCCTCAGTATGACCGCCGCTTTTTTCGAAAAAATAATGGTTACTGTCTGACTGCGTACGAAGAAGAAGAAGAACTTGCTCATGATGATATAATCCCTTTAAATGTGAGCTGGCAGCTCTTAACAGCCCAATGCCTCCCGAACAAAAGCACACGCCCTCCTGAATTGGTGTAGTGATGTGTATAGAGTGCGTTGATCTAAGCAACTGAAAATGACTTGGGACTGCCCCTAGAGTGTAACTCCTCGTAGGTATAAAGGTGTCAGAGTATAAGCAACATCTTTCTACCCTCCTGAGAGGGTATATGTTTAATTTTTAAAATTCTGCAAACTAGCATCTTCCTGGTGGTAACATGCGGATGTGAAATGTGGACCACCACACAAACACTTAAGAAAAGGATTGCAATGCTACAGAAGGGTGCTCAAAATACCATGAAAAGCAAAAAGGAAAAATGCAGATATATCCTTAAAAATGGATATTCGAGGAAAATTGATTAGTAAACAATATCATGTCCAAATAGCTAAAATATTTTGACCATAATGGCCTGAAGAGAGCGAAACTGGAAGGTATGGTGCCTGGAAAGCGGGGCAGATGCAGCTCAAGGAGAAGATGGACACATGACATCACAGAGGACCTGAAGATGACAGAGGCAGGAGTTCTAGCTAGATATTGAGTCTTACAGATCGGCTGTTGTGAGATAGATGCTCTGCAAAGGACATGTTACATGATGATAATCAAATTTGAAAACTCTTAAATTATAATGTAAAAACATCAAAATGTTTAATTGGATTGTGTAAATTTTCGTCATTCACAATTTCATTCAAATTTAAAGCAAATGTCACCACACAGCTATGATGTGATGGATTGGTTTCAACTGCATCTAGTTCTTTTGCAGGAAGCCTACGCCAGACCATTTGCAGTAGCTGATTACATTTAGGGTTGCACCAATAAGCAAATTAGTCGATTACCAATAACTTATGTTGTAATTATGTTTGTGATACAAAATGCATATTGTAATTAATTGCAGGTAATTTATTCTAATATTTTACAATTAATAACAATTATGAAACTATTATCAACAAGTCAAAAGTGGTATAAATTATACACCATTAAATGTTATTCTCTGAATTATACTTCTGTAATGACTTTGTTTCCTTTTATCCTATCAAGTTTTGAAAATTGTCTTATACCTGTTCAATCCCTGCTTAAGCTTTAACCCTTTACCTTCTCAATCACCCATAGTCGCCTGTCCACTTAGCACTACTTCCAGTCTGAATCATCCAAAACCATAAGTTAACTTCTGATGATTGTTTTCATTGATTTTACTGATTAACCATGCCTACTGTTCTGCTCGCTCTTTCGCAGCCAATGCCAAACTGAAGAATGTGCAGGTGTTTTGTAGTTGGTGAGTGAAGCTGTATACAGTGTTATTGATTGTCAGGGTACCCCGTAATAGCCTTTCTCTTTCTGTGACGAGTCCTGGACAAGTGAGTAACACATGTTGCACTGTTTCATATGGATTCATGTGCATGGTCTAACTTGTTTATGTATTTAAGTCTGATGTGTTCTGTCCCAAGTTGGAAGTTTAGTCAATAAGCTCTGCCCATTGCAGCTAATTGATGTCATTTTTGTTTGGGTGTGTCATTCCTTTGTACAGTAGACCCTTCTGTCCATCGGTTGAGCAATTCCTATGTGAATATGGTTTTAAACATTTGTTCTACTGTCTGTTGAATGGTGTGTTTTTTTTTAACCATGCTTTCTTCTTGTTTTGCAAGTCTGCTTTCTCATTATCTGATATGTCTTTTATGTTCTAGAATACACTGGATGGTGACTTTGATGTTTGCATCTTGTCAATTGTCTCAGTCTGCATTATCTTGTTTGTCATTAGTTTGTAGATGCATTTCTAGTACCTGTAGTGTTAATCTTGAAATGTTTGCTGCTGTAGAATATGCAACAATATTGTGTTATTTAATGGCATCTGATTTATTTCTGAACTTCTGGTCCATGTACAGCTTGTGGTTATAAAAAGTATCTGAATATTGATGGATAATTACATTTCTACATTTAAATATACCGACAGATCAGTGCTTCGCAGGCTGGGGTTTCTCGGCTAGAGTGAGAGGACAGGTCGTTGCTGAGTGCAGTAGGGCATACATGTCAACAACCTCCAGTATGAGAATGGAGATGGAAGTAGTGACCTCAGCAATGAAATGGATATTTGAGACTTCTATAACAAGGGCAGTCATCGTGACAAATGCGCAAGCCGGACTTAAGAAAGTACAGAAGGGATGGCTTAGGTTCGAGTGAATAGCAGCTATGGAGGCCTCAAACCTCCAGGCGTTGATATGGATCTACTGTCCTGCTCATGCTGGGATTCAGGGCAATGAAAGAGCTAACATCATGGCTTCACAAGCTACCATCATGGGCACATTAGTGATGGATAGAAGTGACATTTTGAAATTAATCAATGACCGCCGTCTGGATGAGGACACCACAATAGATGAAGCAACAATCCACAGACTGCCCAGTTTTGACATTATTCGAGGTTCGAGCGGAGTATGGCGCATGAGAGTGTACAACCAGCAAGCTACAGGGACCATCAGCATCCATACCTGCCATTTGATGAGAAAGACTGAGCACCTATGGGTATGCCTGGAGTGCAGTGACGTTGATTCTTAGAAACAGATACATTTAAATAATAGACGTGCATTACTAGGGCCCAACGGGGAGCAAAGAATAGTAACTGCAACCTGCAAGGCATGTTGTAAGAGGTAACTAATAAGGATAGTTAGCTATGGATAGCCAGCTAACTCATCCTGCAGAACAATGCTTCCCAAAGTAGTGGTCTACGGAGCTGTGGTTGTTCACAAACCAACAGCTGCAGGTCATCAAAAGCCGCCAAGAAACTGAACAAAAATAGCAATTAGCTAATTATAATTAACATTAACTTGTTTTAAAATTAGAACTATATTGAAATTTGTGATGTTTCTAAAAAAATATCCACTGCTTCCAATGCAACTATATAATTAACTTTAAAGTACTGCTTTGTTTTATATTCTTCCTTATTAACTCTTATTTAATTTTTTAAACACCAATTACTAAATATTTTTTAAACAGTGGTAATAACAAAATCACTTATAACTATTACATGGTAATAAGAATCATAGAATTGGCTAAGTATGCATTTAAACAAAAATTATTATATACAAATTTACGATGATCCAAAAAAAACAATAGTAAATTCTGCATTGGCACCTACTACAATGGATCAATCCTTGCTGGTCCAGCACACTGAAAATCTTAGGGAAGCACTTGTGTAAAAACTGTAAGACACAAGAAAGAAGAAACGAAGACCTCTGCATCCAATGGTATAGGAGAAGTGACTAAATCAAGTCAGCTAAATGGTTTGGATATATGACAAGAATGTCTCCATACCTGATCATTGCACATGCCTGTAACACCAGAGCTTAAGAGCAAGAGGAAGACACAAAAAGATGGATAGACTGTGTTAAAGAATATATATGGCAGCATGGGTGTCTCCTGACCACAAGATGGAGAATCAAATTGTTCATATATGCATTTTTGAGAAATTCAGATCAGCACTACATGTTTGAGTTTGAAAAGAGGGTACCAGCCAATCATCTTCTACTGGCCAAATCTAAAAGGAAACTCCAGAGACTTACAACACAGTATATGCCCACAAATAAAATTTCAATGTGCATCTGCTCAGCAATTGAGACATGCATGAATGTAACAAAGCCATGATTGTGAATAGCTTTCAAATGCCACAACACCTATAGGATGTAGAGGATATAAAACAGTGAATGGGGGACAGCGTTGGATAGTGGTTAAGTGAGACGGCTCACAATCCGAAGGTGTTGGATTCGATCCCCATCACAGCACCAGCCGTTAGTTACCCCAGGGAAGCAAACCCTGAGAAAATGCAGACCATTACATAAAATGCATGCCAAAGTCGGATGCACTGGGCCGACAGGCGCAAAAATAAAAACCATAGTACAACGCACACCGCCTTGGGGAATTGAGAAATGTGGTAAACACAAATAAAAAATTTTTTTTAAAACACAGTGAATGAGAAAGGTTTGGACTGACATGTATAGTGAAATTCTTGGGAAGAGCAAACTTTGTCATAAGGATTAGATCCCATATATGAGTCTGACAAATGTAGAGAAAAATGAAGAAGGCAAATTTAAATGGAGGCATCACCAGAAATTACAAGGTAAGGTCAAAGAGATTTACAGTATGGATGAGCATCCAAAATGACAGGAGATAATTTGTTGACAAACTGGCGAATGAGACGTCTCGTAAGAAGCTGAGCGAAGGGAAATATGAAGGATCTATAAAATGTCATAAAGAAACTAACACGCAAATTTAGATGACTGCATGCCTACACCAAAGATAAGGATGGGACTGAGCTGCAAGTAATGATGCAATAGAATGATGGACTGATATTAAAAAACATAAAAGAAATGCAGAGATAAGAAAATAAGGGAACCACAAAAATTTATATGGAATCTGTTTGAGCCATTTGACTTGAGAAGCCCCATATAAATGTTAAAACAGCTTTCTAGTTTAACGACAGATAAGTGGTACCCGAGTTGAGAAGAACAGGTCTCTAGGGGTCTCTGTGGCAAAGTGGTTGAGCCGTTTGCCAGGTGTTCAGACGGTCGGGGTTCGAATTCAAGCTGCGATTCATGATGTCAATTTTTACGGAGATCCCTGGGTTCATCGTTGGAGCTATGGAGTTCGTGCTTTGTGCGATGCTCTCGACAGGGGGATACCTTTCTGTAACAAGGCCTTATGCTCCACTTCGAGTGAAAAGGTCATTTATTAGCATCATTATCATCCAGTTCAAAGCACACCTACTGTGTTACCAAAGATGGCAGTTACTATAACTCAGAGGTAAAGGTGCTTGTCTCTCAAGAAGCAAGTGTGAAACGGAGAGATTTCGATTCCACAAATTTTAAAGAACCCTCTGGTCTCAAGGGAGATGAGACCAGCATCTAGTCAAATTGGAGATTGGCAGAAAACATGGGGATCTCCTGTAAACGATGTGCATACAAAACATCTCTTGGTGTTTCAAAATCGATAAGAGTAGGCTGTTAGCCGCTGCTCAGGCACAATTCTGAAACAGAGTAATGAAATTCCTACCCAATTGGGGGAGGAAGACTAACATCTCATCAGGCTAAATATACTGATCAGACATGTTAGTCAGGGTCAGGCAAAACATACTTGACAAGACCCTCACCTCTGCTTCTTAGTAGCCCTCCCTGGAAACGGGCTGTTATCATGGTAGCCTGGCTTATGGGGTGAGGGATCGACGAGATCCCCGTAGTAATGAGTGCCACGCAGATGAAGCCAAGCATAGCACAATCGCCTGGAGGACCCGGGTCCACCTTCATCAGCACGCTCGGGATATGAGGAAAGCTACTGCAACCCGCCACTTAATGTCCTTTTCAGGGCACACAAAAGAGTAACCTACTCATTGTGGGCATTTGCAAACAACCTACCCAATAGGGAATCTCTACCTAGGAGCAGGTATAATTTACTTGTTTGAATACCAGAATTCCAAATGAGTTACCAAAGCTTCAAAGGGGAAAAAGGAATAGTAACACTGTAACCAAACAGGCATGTCATAAAAGATGACTAGGAAGGGTTGGGCATGGGGTTCGATGCCCCATCTTGTAGAAACTACAAGCCACATGAAAAATATAAGAAAACCAGTTTGGTTAGACTTAGAAGAATTGTTTATGGTATTGGCTACTCCATACTGTAGAAACTATCATTTAAAGAAATTCTAAGACATTAATTTCTTTCCCATTTAAATGTCTATAAAAGTATGAGTTTGTCTTACAATCGATGAAGTCTTTCTTTCAATTGCCTTTAAAAAAAGGTTATATGGTGTCAGGTGGATGGAACTTTAGGCAACATTGACATTACATAACGCATCCACAAATTTGGTAGTGGAATTTCCCATGTTTGTCTTGTTATAATCTTGTCACATCTTTAAATTTGTATCATTTTAATCCAATATTGCTGTTCACAATATTGTAAAAAGATTGCATTACTAAGATGAACTGAGAACCAAAAGATATTTTGCATGTAAAAGAATATAGAAATGGGGTGTTAGGGTGAGAAATTAACATTAGTGACACAAATGTTAATCATTTGAGAAATCACTGTAATTCTGTATTTTCATGCAAAGCTGTCAAAGGCTATATATCACAAGTTTCTAACTTTTTTCGAGTTGCAATCCCATTTTATAGAAGCAAAGTGACTCATGACTGCTATACATTTAGAACAGGATTTTTAATAGGGTAAAAGACAACCTTGAAAATATATCTTTTCTGAATTACGCAATCGACTCATCTGATTGGTGGCAGAAAAATATTATATTTTGCAAAATTCATTTATGTAAACAAATATCTGTGCAGGACGCAATTGCTTGTTACATCAAATACTGCTTATGTAAACACTCTCGGGTCAGCGCGTTGATGTATGGACTATGGGTTGATTATGTGTATCCATTGGGAACACACAATATACAATTACTCATATTTTTATTGGTTATATTCAATATTTAAAAATGTTGATATTATTCAAACTTTAAGACACTGATTAAAAATTAAAATTGCTTTAAAATCAATATTTTTTTTAGTTAACTGTTTCAGTCGGCGACACCACAGAAAGCCCTTTGTGACCTCAGTTGGGTTCGTGACCCATGGGTCGGGGGGAACCCGTGCTATATACAGCATTATAAGATAACACAGATACCAATGACTAAACAAGTGTTTCAGAAGAATCAGCAACATCCGTTTTTAATCGTTAATTACGTTTTTAATCGTTACTACATGACTCTTGCACGATTATCCATAAGTTAGTTTATGATGGTGAATCTTAATGTACCTCCACTGTCACAATTTAAACTTACTAAAGCCATCGATAAATGGTACTACAGTGCTAAAACTACCAAGATTGTTCAAGGACACAGACGCTGTGCCTCTGACAGCGGTGCATTTTTTCTTAAGAACAAATAGACTAATTCGTGTAAGTAATACAATATATTTAAGTTTTGTACGCATTTTTTTGTTGAAATAAAAGTGAATTAGTGCCTAGTTATAATTTGTTAACATAAATTGCCTGACTGTAGTCTGACCATGCTGACTGGTAAGCCACTCTAAAATTTGTCAAGCCCTGAGAATCAGAATGTGAAGATGACTCTGATATTGATTCAGTAGGAAGTGATATATGACATGAAATAAATAATTTGTTCTTAGACTGATTGTTATTATCAATTAATTTTTGGTAATTATGCATTTTAGAATCTCAAGAGAGGGTGCTTTAGTTCAGTTCATAGCGAGCAATTCACTATTTTCTGTGGTAACAGTGTAGCTCAGTTCATAGCGAGTAATTCACTATTTTCTGTGGTAACAGTGTAGCTCAGTTCATAGCGAGTAATTTACTATTTTCTGTGGTAACAGTGTGGCCCAGTTCATAGCGAGTAATTCACTATTTTCTGTGGTAACAGTGTGGCTCAGTTCATTGCGAGCAATTCACTATTTTCTGTGGTAACAGCGTGGCTCAGTTCATTGCGAGCAATTCACTATTTTCTGTGGTAACAGTGTGGCTCAGTTCATTGCGAGCAATTCACTATTTTCTGTGGTAACAGTGTGGCTCAGTTCATTGCGAGCAATTCACTATTTTCTGTGGTAACAGTGTGGCTCAGTTCATTGCGAGCAATTCACTATTTTCTGTGGTAACAGTGTGGCTCAGTTCATTGCGAGCAATTCACTATTTTATATGGTAACAGTGTAGCTCAGTTCATTGCGAGCAATTCACTATTTTCTGTGGTAACAGTGTGGCTCAGTTCGAATCGCGTCCATAAAACTAAAAAAAAATCTGGGTTGTGATTTTAATCAGGGAAAGCTTCTCCAGTCAACCCAGCTGTAAATGGGTACCTGACATATGAGTTAGGGAAAGTAAAAACAGCAAGAAAGGGCACTGGCAACCCCACCTCTCACAGGCTGTGGTTAATTCTGCTGAATTTAGACTTTACTTTATTTTAGAACCACAACTTGTAATGTTTTTGTTCGTGGTGCAGAAATTATGGTCTTACAATCAATGGCATCGTAGAATCTAAGAAATATGCACAAGAAAAACAAAAGATATCCCTTGGTAGATGAGGAGCGACTAGTCAAAATAAGACTAGGTTAAAGTGGTGTCTATAGTATGAGAAGCAGGGGATTATACTGATGACCAGGGGAGGAAGACTAACGTTTGGTCAGGCAAAATATACTGATCAGACATGTTAGTCAGGTCAGGCAAAATATACTGATCAGACATGTTAGTCAGGACCAGGCAAAATATTCTGACCAACAAAATCACCTCAGCTTTCCAGTAGCCCTTCCTAGAAAAGGGCTGTTTTCATGGCAGCTTGGCTAACAAGGTAAGGCAGCGATGTGATCCCCATAGTAGGGAGTGACGTGCAGATGAAGCTAATCATAGCATAGTCACCTGCTGGAGGACCCCGGCCCACCTTCATCAGCATGCCCAGGATGTGGGGAAAGCTAAAATAACCCTCCACTTAACGTCCTTTTCTTGGCGAACAAAAGAGTGATCCTACTCATTGTGGGCATTAAACAACATAAGCAACAACAACAATACTGATGAGCAAAACAATTGTCAGTGACTTCAAATTAAGCTGAGTTAAATGAGTGGTCTTAATCAACTTACAGGCTCCTGGGTTTGAAACTGCCCATTGATATACCTGCATATCAAAGATGTCTTTCCCACTGCATAGTCTCCCAATATGATAACTTTCAAGTCACTAGAAAGGAGAATGGCAAAGATTAACTATAGACATAACATGTAGCAATGAATATGACACTTGGGATGCAGACCTTCATCAACACATGTACAAAATATCATTAATGCCAGTCGTTTCTTTCGAGGCATAGACAATTGACAACCCTCCTCCAGCATGTTTGATCTTGAGCTGCCCTTTCTGCCTCTCTCCAGTTGAGATCCATGGAATGAAGTTCATTTTCAGTTTTCCTCTTTCCCATGTGGATTCTATTTGAGGGTATGTCTGGCCACGCTTGATGGTGCTTTCCATAGAGTATGTCCTATCCAATCCCATTTCCTACGTTTAATCTGTTGCCCCACTGGTTGTCGTTGGCTTCCTTTTCCAAGGTCTTCGTTCCTTGACACGTTCTGGCAGCCCATTCCCATTATCCTCTGTAGACATTTATTGACGAATGACTGGAGTTTCCTCTGTATTGCTTTTATCATTCTCCAAGTTTCAACTCGTTACATGAATACTGACTTGACATTGGACTTAACCAATCTTAACTGACGGCTTTGACTTAGTCTTAACCTCATCTGCTGTCCCAATTTACTTCTCTTCTGGGGTTAAGACCCAACCTTTGGCAAGATTACTGGGTATAACATGGTCCACCAATTGGTAGGTGAGGTAATCTTGGGTAGGTCAGGTAGACTTGGGTAGGTGAGGTAGACTTTGGTAAGGTAGACTTTGGCAGAAGAGGCTGTGAGACATACAAATCTAGTATTGCACATCACTTCTCCATTTAAACTCACTGATAAAATTATGTTCAAACTACTCAGCTGAACTACAGGAACTAAGCATTGATGCAGAAATAATAAATAACACAGCAAACCAATATTAGCAGATTGTACTCCCTAGAGATGCCATGTCAGTTCTGCAAGCCCTCAAGAGTGATAAACTGTCAAAGCTTGGGAAAGTATGAGGTAAACTAAAAGTCTAAAGAGGGGAAGCACTGCAATGGATGCCGACATACTGTAGCATAGCAAAAAGAAAAAGGGAGCAGACAAGTTAGCAAACGAGGGAGCCGAAAGAACAGACAATCACCTTCCAAGAATGGATTAACCTTATCCATAAGGAAAGTCAATGCAATCAAATGAGAGACAAGTATCACTTCCTTGATAAAGCAGAGCAAGTGACCTCATACCGCATGAGAACAAGAAATAATAGATTAAATAACCACTTCCATGGACAAAAGCTGGCTCCATCATTCATGTGTAAAGTAACCCCCCATAGCATTACTGTCTTAGGGGTATGAGGTGTTAGAGCGATCTCACATTTCAAAGGCTCGGCTATATGAGGGCAGTAGCCATCTCCTCCCCCTCGCTGCTTTTACTTCCTGGACTGAACTGGTACCCATATAGGGCTGTGTCGACCCGGGAGCCGTTGCGGTCTGAAAAACATTTCCGCATGAACTGGGGAATTTTAAAAATTTTATTTTGCGTTCGCCTTATTTCTCAATTCCACAAGGCGGTGTGCGTTGCACTGTGCATCCGACTTCAGCATGCATTTTATGTAAGGATCTGCTTCCTCCTGCATTTTCTAAGGGTTTGCTTCCTCGGGGTAACGGCCGGTGCTGTGATGGGGATCGAACCCAGCACCTTTGGGTTGTGAGCCGTGTCACTTAACCACTAGGCCACGCCGTTCCCTGAACTGGGGAATGAACCCAGGACCACTCAGATAGAAGCCAGCGCGCTAACCACTTCGCTATGCGGCTCAAATATGACTGTCAAACAAAACTGGTATATGCTTAGGCAATTGCATACTCAGCACTTGTCCATGGAAATGAATCTACACACAAAGTTATTTGGGAGCCTTGATGACCTCTCCCTGGCAACGATTGTCCAGAGAACTGGGCTGAGCTTCATGTATAAGCAAAATACAATTGGGGTGAATGAGGAGAATAAGAACAACTGACGATAGATGCAAGTCATGCATCTAAGAGTATCCCATCCAGACTGGAGACCTTCACCAACTGACGACAGATGCAAGTCCTGCATCTAAGAGTATCCCATCCAGACTGGAGACCTTCACCAACTGACGATAGATGCAAGTCATGCATCTAAGAGTATCCCATCCAGACTGGAGACCTTCACCAACTGACGACAGATGCAAGTCATGCATCTAAGAGTATCCCATCCAGACTGGAGACCTTCACCAACTGACGACAGATGCAAGTCATGCATCTAAGAGTATCCCATCCAGACTGGAGACCTTCACCAACTGACGACAGATGCAAGTCATGCATCTAAGAGTATCCCATCCAGACTGGAGACCTTCACCAACTGACGACAGATGCAAGTCATGCATCTAAGAGTATCCCATCCAGACTGGAGACCTTCACCAACTGACGACAGATGCAAGTCATGCATCTAAGAGTATCCCATCCAGACTGGAGACCTTCACCAACTGACGACAGATGCAAGTCATGCATCTAAGAGTATCCCATCCAGACTGGAGACCTTCACCAACTGACGACAGATGCAAGTCATGCATCTAAGAGTATCCCATCCAGACTGGAGACCTTCACCAACTGATGTCAGAAGTATGGCATGTAACTAAGAGTATCACATCCAGACTGGAGACCTTCACCAACTGATGTCATAAGTATGGCATGTAACTAAGAGTTTCACATCCAGACTGGAGACCTTCACAACAGTTGCTAACTCCACATACTTTGTATTAGATAGCCAAATGTGATAACAAAAGTTAGTCATTGGTAAAGAATACAACAGCAACAAAGATAACTGGAAGGAAAACTGGAGATGGATAGGTCACACTTCTAGAGAAGAATATAATCAGCTGTAAGTAAGTACATGAATGTCAAATATCAAACATTTTCATGACCACAAACCCCAACTTGACCAGGACAGTAAATCCCCCACAAGTTTCAGAATCATGTATGTCTGTTCCCAACTCATGCTGTAACCATTAATTTTAAAAAATACATCACAAGAATTACAGAGAGTGTGCTCTGTTGTTCAAGCTTCTAGCATATTTTCAAGTAATGTTTACTATCTTTAGTGTACAATAAGATCGGTTAGCAGTGATGAAAGTAAATAAGTGGGTTTGAAGTTTTATTCGCCCACATGTCGTGTTAAAGAAGGAAGAATCAACATAATTGCCATGCAGGCAAACTCATAGGTGCTCAGCCTCAGTGAATGATATGGATATTTATGGTTTGTTTAACTCACTGTATTACACACTGGCATTGAAAGCTGCAGTAGAAGCAATGAAAGCCAGGTAGTCTTTTTTACAGATGCCCTGTCCATGGTTACATCACTAACTAGCCAGAAAAATACAGAACTAAATGATTTAAGATCAGTACTCTGTCAACTATACCAGCAGTCCACACCCAAAAGAGTTGTCGTACAGTGGGTTCCATCCCACTGTAACATTCAAGGAAACGAGGAGACGGACAGACTGGCAAAAGAAGGTGGAAGGTTACCACATCCAGATTCTAGTGTGACCTATGAAAAGTCCAAAAGGTTTATTATGGCAAGATACAAGGACAAATGGGAAACAGAATATACTGCCTACACAAAAAATTATGCTTGTTATACCAGTTGAACAGAAGGGAGCAGGTGATGGTCTTCAGATGCCACATAGACCACAACAGACTGAGGTACCAGACTCCGCACAGGCCACAAAAGAATGAGGTACTATATATTCAATAAACTGAAGATAGGTGTTACTGGCGAATGCACCTGTGGTCAGAGCCATGAACGACGAAACCCCGTCAAATAAACAAATTACTATCAAGCAGGGCGAGAACTTGATCACAGGTAAGAAAGCCGCAAACGCCTTTGTCGATCACTATGCCAGAGCAAACCACATCGAGGTCCCTGCAGATAAGCATACAGACATTAGCGAAGAGCTAAAGGGACACGAAAACATAAATACGGCTCCTGAAGAGCACATGATGGCCAAACTAACAATGCGCGAAATGGAAGAGGCTATGAGAACATTAAAGAAAAGGAAATCTCCCGGAAAAGACGGGATAACAAACGAAATGCTGATGGGGCTGGGCCAAACAGCGAAGAGGAAACTGCTATCGGTCCTGAACCAAAGCTGGAAAAGGAGAATTGTACCACAGGCATGGAAAGACGCAATACTGGTACCAGTACCAAAAACAGGAAAGGACAAAACAGATCCAAACGGATACAGGCCCATAAGCCTACTGAGCTGTGTCGGCAAGCTGATGGAACGGATGATAAACACCAGACTGATGTGGCATCTGGAAGAAAAACGAATACTAATTCCACAGCAAGCCGGCTTTAGACAGCACAGATCCACTGAGGACCAGGTCATCCTCATAGCCCAGGAGATAGAAGATGCCTACCAGGCACAGAAACACACAGTAGCTGTTTGGGTGGATCTGGAAAAGGCATTTGACAAAGTCTGGAAAGATGGACTTAGAGTCAAGCTAAGAAGAAGTGATGTCTGTGGGAAGATGTACAAGTGGATCAACCACTACCTCAAACAAAGAACGGCCAGAGTCCAAGTACAAGGGCAGATGAGCAAAAAGGTGACACTCGAGCAGGGAGTACCCCAAGGGGGAGTACTGTCACCCACACTCTTCCTGGTATATATAAACGATATTACAGAGAATATACCAAGAAGAGTCCATAGCTCAATGTTTGCAGACGATCTGTCTATGTGGACCTCTGAAAAGAATCTCACCATAGCAAGAAATCGGATGCAGACGGCCCTAACCTCGCTGGAAGAGTGGGCGAACTCATGGCTGGTCAAAATAAACGAGGAGAAAACCACATGCACAATATTCTCGCTTTCATTAAAACCCCAAAGTACCAAATTAAGTCTAAATGGCAAATTCCTGCAGCCAAACGACAACCCAACCTATCTGGGAGTCACATTTGATCGGAGCATGACATGGAAAAGTCAGATTGAGAGAAACCGAATGAAAGCCAGAGAAAGAATGGCAATCATGAGGAAACTTGCTGGCACTAGCTGGGGAGCAGACGAAGGCATACTAATAAACTGTACACTGGAAGAGTGAGACCAGTTCTCGAGTATGGCATTGCGGCATGGACAACAGCAGCGAAGGCGAACTTCGATAAAGTTAACAAACTTCAAAACCAAGCCATGAGAATTATAACAGGTGGCATGAAGTCAACGCCAATTGTAGAACTTGAAAAGATTACAAAACTGCAATCCATGACCGATAGAAGAGACTGCAGAGCCCAGCTGCAGTCAGAGAAACTCCGAAGACTGACCGACCATCCAATGCACCAGAGACTAAACAATTAGGGAAATGGGAAACTAAAGCGGAGAAACTTTGCAGAAATAGCCAAAGCAAAGATGCACGAAGATCCCATAAACGCACTAACAACACCAAAACCCATCACTACTGTACGAAAACCTACCTGGAGGCAGGATATATTTCCAGAGGTGGTAGAAAATATACCAGGTATTGCAAACAAAAACTGCCAGACTGAAAAAGAAAGGAGAGATACTACCCTAAGCTTCATAACAAAAAGCTACCCAAGCATGGACTGGACCCATGCATACACCGACGGCTCTGTAACAAACACATCACAGAACGGAGGGGCAGGAGCATTCCTGAACCTACCAAATGGCAGAAAAATAACACTGTCATTCGCTACTGGTAAGTACACAAGCAATTTCAGAGCGGAGGCAGAGGCACTGAGGGCGGCAGTGGAAGAAATGGTGACACACAGTGAAAATGAGAGCCATATAGTCCTGCTGACAGATGCTCTCGCCGTAGTCACAGCGCTAAAAAGCCAGAAAAACACTGAGCTTAATGACTTAAGAGCAGCACTCTGCAAACTGTGCCAGCAGTCCGCACCAAAAAGGGTAGTGGTACAGTGGGTCCCATCACACTGCAACATCCAAGGCAACGAGGAGGCAGACAGACTGGCAAAAGAATGTGCAAGACTACCACAAACAGATACCAGTATGACGTACGAAGAGTCAAAACGGCTTATCAAAGCCAGATACATGACCAAATGGGAAACCGAACATACTGGTTACACCAAAAACGATGCCTATTACCAGTTGAACCGAAGAGAGCAGGTCGTTGTCTTCAGACTTCGCACTGGCCACAACAGACTGAGGTACCACCTATTCAACAAATTGAAGATAGGGTGTTCCGACGAATGCCCGTGCGGTACTGGTAAAATGACCGCTGAACATCTGCTGCAGAACTGCCCGACATACGAGGATCAGAGAGAGCAGATGTGGCCATTACCAGTGGAACTGCAAGACAAGCTCTATGGCAGTGGCGACAGCCTCAGGATGACCGCCGCTTTTTTCGAAAAAATAATGGTCACTGTCTGACTGCGTACGCAGAAGAAGAAGAATGCACCTGTGGTACAAAGAAAATGACCCCTGAACATCTGCTGAAAAATTGCCCGACATATGAGGACCAGAGAAAGCACATGTGGTCATCACCAGTGCTAACACTAGACAAACTCTATGTCAGTGTCGACAACCTCAGGACGATCGCTGCTTTCTTTGAACAAATGCAAGTCAACGTCTGACAGCGTACAAAGAAGAAGAAGTATAACACACTCAAACTTGAAGCTCTTATGTGCCTCTTTCTGCTCATCCCATTTCTAATTTCAAATGTTTGAAGTTTGGAAAAGCTGATTCATTATTTTCAGTGCCAGCAAGTAACAGGCAGTCAATTATCAATTTCAATATGTCTCGCATATCAATGCCTAATGTCAGATATGGTTCAGATATCAAGCCAGTATATCAGCAGTTATTGCCATGAGCCCCAGAATGACATTATGACAAGGACAAAAGATCTACCAACACAAGTCCCTAAAGGTTTGAGATCTCTATGTTTGCTATCAGCTTTTCTATGTACTTACTTACTTTGCATGTTCAGCAAACCTCGCATATAGTTTGATCAGAAATCTGTCAGCAAGGATGCTTTTACGTTTGCCATCATCAGATCATTCATTGTTCTGGATTCGTGCATTCTGGAACAGTTAAGCAGGTGTGCTGGACGGCCCCAAATTCATGGACATCATCCGCATATCCCAATTTTTTCAGGTTCAACCTCCACCTGGACATGCTTGTTCTTAATCTGTTTGGAGCTCTTCACATATTGTATGACCTATTATACCCTTGTGGCAAGTTCTTCTTTAACTTCCATTCATTCTGCACCAAACCTTTGACACCAACTTCGTTACAGTTTCTCTCACGGTTCTATTCCAAGGGCTGTTCAGTTTACAGAAAGATTTTCCTTAATTTCAGTTGTCTTCTTTCTGGCTCATATCCAAAAAGAGGATGTCTCTGTAAGCAGGACTGCTTTTTCTTTTCAACTTCAAATGCAACATCTCTTCCAATGTCCAGTAGCACAATGTCAGAGGTTTTGCATAGACCTTTTCCTTTAGAGTCGGTTTATGGCACCCTGTCACAATACAGAAATTTCATTTATTGTGACATCTGGGAAGGAAGACTAACGTCTGGTCAGGTAAAATACACTGATCAGACACATTTGTCAGGTCCAGGCAAAACATACTGGACAAGACCATCCCCTTGGCTTCCTCGTAGCCCTTCCTGGAAATGGGATGTTTTCATGGCAGCCTGGCTAACAAGGTGAGAGACTCACATGATCCCTGTAGTAGTGACAACACGCAGATGAAGTCAAGCATAGCACAACCGCCTGGAGGACCAGGTCCACTTTCATCAGCGCTTGGGATGTGAGGAAAGCTATGGCAACCCGTCACTTAACGTCCTTTTTAAGATGCACAAAAGAGTAATCCTACTCATTGTGGGCAATCAACAATAGTTACATCTACATGTTTGTCTGTGAAGACGTGTTGTTGAATTAAACGGACGATGTTTGAAGCACCAATGTGGATACACCCCCCCCCCCCCCCTCAGTGTTTGTTACTTGCACTTTTTGTTTTTACCGTCTTGCAGTGTATATTTTAGGATAAGGCACAGTTCATTACAATGTTTATACTAAAGTGTGTCACATCAATCATTCAATCTAAATTCTCCTTCTCGCTTTTGTTCTTTAGATGAAATGCCCACATCTACATTTCACTGTGGTTAATATTGAGGTGGTTTTCTTCATAGTATTCAGCAATTCTGTCTAGAGCTTTAGTGAGCTTCAGCTCTACTTCCTCAAAGCTTTTTCATCGTGTAGTATTGCAATATTGTGTGCATATATGAACTGTCTTGTGTCTAGGCTAATCGGTTGATCATTGGTGTATACATTGTATAGTGCAGGGTGCAAGGCCATTTTTGTGGTTTAATGGCTGTGAACCTCAGTATAAGAAGGACAGTAGATCCAAACAAAACCCTGCAGGTTTAAGACCTCTATCTGAGCTATTAGTTCTTTCGCTGCCATGAACCCCAGTATGATGACAAGAACAGTAGATCAACAGAAGTCCTTGAAGGTTAGAGGTCTCTATGTTTGCTACTATAAGCTTCACCGTTGTGGTAAACTAAGCATAACTAGTAGACTCACACAAGCTGTTGCAGGTTAGAGACCTCTCAGGTATGAGCTCTTTTGTTACTATGAACTCCAGCATGACTAGCACAGTAGAATCCCACACGTCCCTGAAAGTTTTAGAACTCCAGGTTTTCTCCTTCTTTGTTCATTATCAGATCAAGGTCCCGGTTTCTCTTACAAATGACACCGCTGTTTAGTGTTTGTAAGACTGTTTAGTGTTTTATCTCAATACAGTTTTTTTCTATTTGTCTTGCGAGGCCAGTGCCCAGTATTATTCTCGCTCTTCCTGTGTGATCATGCAGTTTTGTAGTACGTGTCCCAGTCATGGCACTCATGGTATGCTTCCCACATGGACACCAGCATTTGTTCGAAACCTCATTTTTGATTTTGTTTTAAATATGACCCTTGAGTCTATTAATTAAGGAGACATCCACGTCTGATAGTGATATGTTATGATAATATGATAATAAAATGTATTGTCTCCTCTCCACGATAATTGTTATTATTTTATACTAATACTAATATTATTTGTAATTATACAGTGATCATGTGATGACTGAAAACTCAGTAAGTTTCCCTTCTCACTTCTGCACTGTCCCATGCACAGACAAGATTCACTGAGTGATAAAAAGTTCATTAGTTCAATCACGACAAAAACTAATATTAGAAATATTAATATTAATTTTAAAATTAAAGTAATTAATTATTATTATTAATATAATTTAATATTATAATAAATAATATAATAATTATTATTAAGTATTTTTGATTTCTCCCAAGTTAACCCCAACACTAATCAGCATTGTACTTACGCCTTCTTCTTGGCAGACATGATTACAGTATCATTAGATCTAAGATTTATAAGGAACTAGTATGAGAGCAACCGTCCCACATGTACAAAACTTAAAGAAAAGTTATGATGTTGTCCATTATCTTGTCCGACAAAACCACTACACTGGTACTGCCCCCTTCGACAATGCGGAAATGGAAACAGAAATGGTTATCAGCACGGCTGGCATACTCATTCTCACGAAAGTGCCAATTAACCCGCCTTGCCAAAGAGGATGTATTAAGAAGCAAACTTTTTTTCTTTCATTCTTCCGAACCCCGTTAAAAAATCAAGTATTACATTCTTTTTTAATACTAATAATAAAAATAATAACAGCTGCCTATCGCAAAGCGAAAATGACGACAGCATCTGGCTTCTGCTGCGAGATGTGATCTTATTTGGGTCGATGTTGTCGAGAGATAAAGCACTCGCCTCAAAGTGATGAAATGAAACGTGGGCTATCGAATCCTATCAGTTTCAAGCGACACCTGGTCTCAAGATATATATATATATATATATATATATATATATATATATATATATATATATATATATATATATATATATATATATACAAACTTTCAGAAATACAGTATAGCTAATTGTCCAATCCGCGCTTTGCTTCCCCCCTCAATCCTCTCATCTTTACTACACTAACCGCCCGTCCTTGCACCATCTATTCCACACTCAACTTGCCCAAATCCCTAATAAGTCTGCAATACTTTAATTAAATTACAATTGTATTTTGAAAAAAAGCCATCAAAAACTTTCATTTTTAGGTGAAAGAACAATTCGTTTACTAATTCGAAATTGGCTCTAGAGATATGAACAGTTTGATCAAGAAAAGTAGCGTCGATAAATTTAAAGGTCACACGTGCGCAATTTGATCAAGTAAATTAGTTCAGCAGGTGACCATTTGCTGGTAAACAGTGCTCCTCGCCATACGCCATATAATCATATGCCCTTTGCTGATGAAAAGAGCATATAGCGTCTAGAAATAGTTTAATTGCTTTGCAAATTGTCCATATAATGTTCGGTGAAAATCTCAGCTCGATATGTCTTTCACGAGTTATGTCGTATTATTATATATACCCTGGACTTCCATGGCCCAAGACTGGGTCCGCTGGAGACGAAGTTGGGACCCGCAGCTACGCTGAGGAACGGGTCATCAAGATCAAGAAGATCAAAAGATATATATAGATAATCAGCAAAAGTCAGCAATATGGATTGGAAATCAACATAAAAAAGACTAAAGTTATGGTTGTTCACCAAAAAGATAGAGAGTTGAAAAGCTTTCTTTCACATAGATGGAGACATTCTGGAACAAGTATCAAGCTATGTATATCTTGGCCAACTCATTTCAGCTGATGGCAAATGCAAAGGAAGATCATTACAAGAATTAAAATGACCAACAATAGCTTTAACAGCAGGAGAAATACACGTTTGTTATTGTTTTTTGTTTTTTTTGCGTTTGGATTATTTCTCAAATCCACAAGGCGGTGTGCGTTGCACTGCGGTTTTTATTTTGCACCTGTCGGCCTAGTGCATCCGACCTCGGCATGCATTTTTTTATGTAAGGGTCTGCTTCCTCCTATATAAGGGTTTGCTTTCCCGGGAAGCAGATATCTGAGATCTTAAAAGTGAGAATCATAGAATGCTATGTGCATTCAGTTTTATTGTATGGAGTAGAAACCTGGACGCTGACAAAGAATATGGAGACGCGTATTGAAGTCTTTGAAATGTGGGTATTCAGAACACTAGGACGAGTTTCTTGGAAGATATGAAAACCAATAATAAGGTTTTGTAACAACTCCAGGTGAAACAAACGCTTCTGAAGGAAATAAAAATCATGACAAGTGCCATGGCAGTCTGCTAAAAGTTATTTTGGAGGGATGAGTAGAGTAGAGCGTAAGAGAGCCACAGGCAAGGAATGACAGAGGTACAGATGGACAAACAACATCAGGATGTGGTCGGGACACAGTTTGACTTCGTGTGCCAGCCTGACCATAAACAGACAGATGGAGGTTCATTACCATCAACCTCCGTTGCGGAGATGACACTTGATGATGATGATTGATTGATTGATTGATATGATATATATATATATATATATATATATATATATATATATATATATATATATATATATATATATATATATATTTATATAAATGTATGCCACCACAAACACACTGATACATCTGACCCTCAAACCCTGCAGGTGTTACATATTGAGGATTGGGACCGATAACAGGTGTCCACGTTGGAAGCATACCCCAACAGTGGAAAACATCATAAAAGAAAGAGAACAATACTGGCGTCGCGATACTATGAGACAAAAGCTGTGTGTAGATAAAACAACCTTACAAACAACGGTTCTTTTTATAAGACAAACTAGAACCTTGATCTGAGGATGAACGAAGAAGAAGAAAACCATGAACAGATCACATGAAAACAACTTAGCTTCCTGTGTCTGCTATACTATGTCTATGTTTCGCAGGCATGCATATGAATGGTTAACGGTAGTTAACGCTACAACACGATACATTACTTTAGCGATACCTTTTCCAAACATTCGCTTGTAGTCTTCCAAACGCAGAGCTTATCTTTGCATTTCTGTTGTAGACCCCAGAATCGATATTAGCTTCTCTAGTGAGGGTACTGCCTAGGTAGAGGGAAGCTATCGACTGTGTATAGCATAATTTGTTGTCAAAATATTTTAAACATACTTTCACTTATGGTTCAGTATTGTACTCTGTGATTATTGATGCGTACTATTGAAAAGATGTGCAATTATATGAACAATTGCATTGTACCTACTAGAAAAGTCGATGAAACTATTGGCTAAGGATTCACAGATTGCAACGGGAGAGAAACGCAACGAAACACTTTAAGGCCCCAAAAGAGTTCCCCAAAAACAATAAACAAATGAAAACAACTAACGAATCACAGTAAAAATAAGGACAGGTGAACTATACTGGTCAACATCTCGCCTCGGTACTCACACCATACATCTTGACACAGGCTGTGTTACAGACGCCTCACCAGCAAGGAGGGGCAGGGGAGGGGAGGGGTAGTAGACACTTAGATCTCTGTAATGGTTAAATGGACGATGGGGAGGTATCCAAACAAAACGTAGTCGCAGTAGTAAAATGGACCTTGAGAATATAGATAAATGGAAGTCACAACGGGGAAGAATATAAAGGTATAGGTAGACACGTAGAATACACTGCAGTCCTGGATGAAGTGTTAGATACTGCATTGAACCTGTTCTCAGCTTCTCATGAGGTGGATGGTCAGTTCCATACCTCGCCGCCATTGTGTATAGCATTAAGTTAGTTGTATGGGAACACCCCAACCGTCAGCTCGATTGTATATGGTAACGAGACTTGGGAAACATATGCCAAACTAGAACAAAGGTATGACTTCTTTCTTCTTTGCGTTCAGGATATTTGATCATACTATATCTGCAGGCCAGTCGCCATGATGAAGTCTTGGTTTGGCTTGGCTTGGCTTCGTTTGTTCTCAATCTCTCGCTACCAAACACTGACACGGGCCTAAGTAGCAGCATGTAGTCCAGAGAACGGAATGCGTTGTGTCGTAGTTTACAGCTTGGCAGATTGTTATCCAGGATATCCCGCGAGGAGGTGTAGAAGGGTCTCGGCAGTTCTGGTTCGCTGGCCCTGACTGTAGCTCATGAGCTGCTCAACATCTTGATCCCTGATGAAGTCTGAAATCTTCACCAGGTTGGAATGGCTACCCCACAGCGTTTGTCTCAGCTCCGGACCTTCTGTCCAGGCCTGGTGTCTCATACTTCTGTGCCTCCCCGTGACCATCCAATTAGCAGAGGCACCAGTTGCTTGGGTGAGTCCCCTCGAAGCGTGGGGTCCGACACAGCTCCTCCCCGGTTATAACTTGTAGCAGCGACACCATGACGATAGAATAGTATGTTGTTTTACCATATTGGACTGTCGCATGACCATATCTTATTGATACGCATGTGCCCTGATTTTCCCCGATTCCTGTGACGTAGCTGACACACTCCGTCATTGGCAGGCCGGGTTGAGTTTTCCGCTTTGGGTTGTCTCCCATAGCCTTTCCATCCCCCGATGGTACCTGCAAGGTAGTAGGTTGGTTTGTCTACCGTGGTTTCCTTCCCATGGCTAGAGCATATAGTGGATGTTACCCGCTTGGTGTACACGTCGCCACGACTAATAGGAAATATCAATTGAGAAAGCAGTGTTGTCCCCCCCCCCCCCCCCCACTGGAATACATCAACTTTTGGTCAATGACTGCTTGTTCGTCTAGTTATTATACCTGGCCTTATGTACCAGAGCCGATCGATTTGATGGAGTTCTGTCGCAGACGGTAATGGGGTCTGCTCTATTTTACTGCACTCTACAGACTCTAAACAAATTCAAGTAACACTAAATATAAACACAATACAACAGATTATTTAATAAAGAAACACTGCCAACTATAAACTGTCTAAAAACTTAAATTCTTTCTCTCACCATTTATACATCACGATACCCAATTCTCCTAATCTGGCCTGCTGCGATCGAACTTAGTTGCGGATTGCCGCTAATGGTAACGTTCGTAGGTTCTGAACCCAGGCATGACGTACGTGGTCTTGTTCCTCTTTGTCAACGGTAGATCAAAGTGGTCTCAACGTGGCCAGGATAGACTGCGTGAAATATGATCAATGGGATCACTGGAAAACTTCCTCAAGCTGCGACCGACGACTTACATTCACGTGATCAAGGTGATGTCGACGTGATCAGTGGGACTGCGTCAATATAATGAATGGGATAACTGGAAGACTGCCCCTATAAGCTACTGACGACTTGTAAACACGACCACTACATACTATGAAAGTAGTTACCTTGCTTGCCGTGTGTCTCTCTCAACTACCTCTCTCCATCGCCTAAATATCAACTCAAATCTGCCTCACTCTGTCGCCTGCTCTCCACAGAGTGTCTCTCTCGAAAGTGTTCTCATCAAATCTGTGTAGTCAAGTCTTTTCTCTCCTCTGCGTGCTCTCCACTGATCGTCTCTTTCCAAAGTACCTCTCTCTCTGAAGTATTCTCCTGTCTCAAGTAATGATTGAAGTCAAGTCTTTTTTCTCCACCGTCTGCGCTCCCATGAGCGTCTCTTTCAAATGTCTTCTCCAGTAATGATCTAAGTCGACCGCTCTCCACGACCTATCTCATGTAATCTCCTATCAAATAATGATCCTCATTTTGTACATTTTTTCCCCTTCATTTTATGTGTTTGCCTCACTAGTTTCTACTGGCGGAGGCACGCCTATTCCACCAAGACCGTAGTCAATTTGGGCGATATTATTATTAAGACGCATAAACCAGTGCTTGGATGCGTGTATGTATCTGTGTGTACCTAGCCTGGTGTTCACGTGATGTTCCTCTCGTTGTTCCTCGCCATTTGATGATCTTCGTTGTCCTTCGTATATATTTGGTTGCTATTTTTATTTTCTTGTGTTCTGTCGGGCTTCTGATGCACAAAATGCACAATTGTTTTCCTGGGACCATTTTGGGAATTTATTTATTTCCTGATTTAAATATATATATATATATCCCCTTACTTTTTTATTTTTTCATTTAAAAACAAAATTTTTCCTTTAAATGTCAAATCATGTCAAATGTTCTTGTTCTTGTTCTTCTTGTTCTTGTTCTTCTTGTTCTTGTTCTTCTTCCTTTTGTCTTCTTCTTCTTCCTCTTGTTGTTGTTGTTCTTCTTCTTGTTCTTATTGTTCTTCTTCACCCTCTTGTTCTTCCTGTTCTTGTTCATCTTCTTCCTCTTGTTCTTCTTGTTCTTTTGTTCTTGTTATTTTTCTTCTTCTTGTTTCTATTATCATTTACTTTTTCGTCATTTGTCTTGTTTTTCTTTATTCCTTTTTTATCTCTTTCTTTTTCGTCACCTTTTTCGTATAATTTTAATACGCCGTGGGCTTATGATTAAGTGACACGGCTCTCAAACCGAAGGTGCTGGGCTCGTTCCCTATAACAGCACAGGCCGTTAACCCGAGAAAGCAAACCTTAAAAACAATTTAAGAAGGAAGCAGACCCTTACATAAAATGCATGCCGAAGTCGGATGCAATGGGCCGACAAGTGCAAAATAAAAAGATAGTGCAACACACACCGCCTTGGGGGGGGGGGGGGGGGGGGGAATAGAGAAATAAGGCGGACGCCAAAAAAAATTAAATTATAATAATCTGTTCCATGTTCATCTTACTAATTGTCACTATTATCGCCTTCTTCTTTATCGTCCTCTTCTCATAGAATAACTGAAAAGCTAGTCTGACCAAGCATAACATCTCAACGAGGACGTGACGTCAGGATCAGACACCATATACTGGACCAAGACCCCACTTTCCCACTTCCATACAGTTCTCACCAGAAACAGCCTTTCTCATGACATTCTGGCTAACGAGGAGGTGGGTGAGTGGGGAGGGGGGGGGGGTGAGGTCGACGTGATCCCTGTATTAGTGAGCGACAGGCGGATAAAGACAAGCAAAGCACAACAGCCTGGAGGAATCCAGCCCAACTGCATCAACGCGCTCGAGATGTAGTGAAAGCTACTGCAACTCGTCACCTAACGCCCTATTCAGTAAGCACGAAAGTGAGGAATGCTTGGAATGCATCGTCACAGGAAAATAGGCAGAATCAATTAGGCAAGATGGAGACAGGGTCAATTAATGCATTCAACAAAAGATTGGATGCGCAAAGGTATTTTTAGATCAAGTGTAATACAAAAGAAATTGGATGTATACAGATACTACCGAGTCTTGAAAACCAGTACAACGACGTTAGGTTAAGTTCAGAAAGAATAAACATACTGATTGTGGGCATGCAACGACTTCATGCTCTTCTTCTCATTTTTATTCACACTAAAGTCCTTTATTGACTTCCCTATATCCCGTACTTGTGTGTATGTGCGTGTGTGTGTGCGTATGTGTGTGTTTGTAAATTGTTTGCCTAGTATTCTACTGGCGGACGCACGCACCTTTCCACCCCGGGCCGAAGCCTTTTAGGCGATATCACTGACGTATTAACCAGTGCTTGGATGTGTGTCTGTATGTCTATGCTATTTAGGGCAATCTCAGAGGTCAATCTAACCAACGTTCAATGGAAGGGCCTCATCCTCAGGGCGCGTGTGAAAGTTGTGTAAGAGTGTGATTGTTGGACAGAATAACATGAAACAGAATGTGACGTAAGGAGAGAGGTGGTTGTTTTACCTATATCCTGTCATTTTTTTGGGTTGTAAAGTGTTTGCCTCTCTGGATTCTACTGACGATGGCATGCTTCTTTCCACCCCGGGCCGTAGTTCCTTTAGGTGATATCAGGGCGTATAAACCAGTGCTTAGATGCGTGTGTGTGTCTGTATGTACCTATGCTATTTAGGGCAATCTCAGAGGTCAGTCTAACCAAAGTTCAAAGGAAGAGCGTGACCCTGAGGGCGCTTGTGAAAGTTGTATGAGAGTGTGATTGTTGGAGTAAAATGAAACAGAGTGGTTGCAAGTATGAAATCCTGTACGACACTACAAGATGCCTTTCAAACTCAGAAGTCTGCTGCAGGTAATTCTGCTCCCGTTCTTATGTCATGGATGAATGTCTGCATGTGCATTTAGCGTTATACCCTAGGTGTAGAAAAGGAGACGATTGAAGTATTATTCCAATTTATGAACAGGACATCAATGTTTGCCATGCCAACTGCGATCTCAAATCAATAGTAAAAAATAAAAAAATAAAAATATTAGCCCTTTTATTATGTTGTCTCCCTTTGAGCAGAGACACAATTTCCACAATTGTGTTCCAGGTGCATTTATATTACATCATTATTCTTTCCTAGTTTGAATCGTTACATAATTATTTATATTTATTGTTTGTTTCTCAAAGGTCCGCCTCTCTGTATTCTACTGTCACAGACGCACGCTCTTCCACCCCAGACCGCAGTCCTTTGGGCGATATCAGAACGTATTAATCAGTCGAGATGTGTATGTGTGTGTCTGTATGTGTGTCTGTCTGTATGTACCTAACCTAATATTTCAGTGATGCAAAAGTGTTTCATGTCATTTGATAATGAATTTTTTAAATCGTTTCACTGATTCTTCCATGTCCCTGATTTATGCGGTCTGCCGATAGATTTAATAGAACAAAGGATTAAAAGTTGTTTACCAGTGCAGTCACTAGATAACGTACACATAACAAATGTTTCTTAATCCACAATACTACACAAATCTAGGCATTACGGAGGTGGTTAACTTATGTTCTATTGGTCGTTCATCATTTTTGTCTTCATCTTCTTCTTTTTCTTCACCGCTTTCACCTTCTTTGCTTCTTCTTCTTCTTCTTCTTCTTCTTCTTCTTCTTCTTCTTCTTCTTCTTCTTCTTCTTTTTCTTCTTCTTCTTCTTCTTCTTCTTCTTCTTCTTCTCCATCCTGTCTTCTTCTTCTTCTTCTTCTTCTTCTTCTTCTTCTTCTTCTTCTTCTTCTTCATCATTTATTTGTTTCTTTCTCTTCTTTTGTTTCCTTTTTCTTCTTCTTCTTCTTCTTCTTCTTCTTCTTCTTCTTCTTCTCTTTCTTCTTCTTCTTCTTTGTCCTCTTCACTTATCTATTTCTTTATCTTCTTATTCTTTCTTTGTTTATTTCTTCTTCTTCACTGTCTTCTTGTACCTTTGTTTCTTTCTTCTTCATCTTTTTCTTATTATTATTTTGGACGATTTTAGCTTTCAGTTGGTTGGTGGCAGAATAATTATATGTATTAAAAACACAGCCTGAGAAAACTATGGCAAAATACCAGCAAACCAACAACAGCGTACATTTTGAGAACCTGTGATTATTCCCTGGGCAGCATACGCCTGTGAAACATGGGCAGTTGCCAAAACCTAGATCCTTTAAAGTCGAAATGAAATACAAAGGTCCTAAGAATTCTGTGGACCGAAAAGAAAAAAGAATGCAGACATTCGACAGGAGTTGGGCAGAGAGGAGAACTGATTCATAAATTTAATCACGAACATGAAAATTGAAATACTTTGGCCACATAAAAAAACAGAACGGTCTTGGGAGAACGGTAATGTAAGGTATGGTACCCGACAGGCAGAAGCAGGCCAGGACGGCAATCGCACCAAGATGTCAATGAATGCTTGGACATGACTCTTGAGCAGGCTGGAGATTTGGATAGAAATCGCTTTCCACTCATGTCTTAACCAGTCTTTCTGCACCTTCCGAAACAAGGATTGAGAGTCAGAAATGATTAGGGCCCCCAGTTAAGAGGTCTTAGATAACCACATGAGATATGAAGTCACTATCTCGATCTCCAATCTTCTTCTTCTTCGTCTTCTTCTTCGTTCGTTCTCAATCTCCCACTACCAAACCCTGAAAGGGCTTAAGTAGCAGAATGTAGTCCAGAGAACGGAACGCGTTGTGTCGTAGTTTACAGCTTGGCTGCGATATTTGCACATTTCGGTCCAACACATCCGACTTCAGCAAGCATTTTTTGAGTACCGGGTTAGCATTCCCTCTTCGATCCCTTCTCCTTAGCCAGTCTGCCCTGCTGCAGCCTGTTATCCAGGATCACCGCGTGGAGGTGTAGAAGGGTCTTGGCAGCTAGGGTTCGCTGGCCCTGACGCTAGCAGTCAGCTATGGGTCGCTGACCACTGCAGCTCATGCGTTGCTCAGCATCTTGATCCCGATCTCCAATCTGATACTGGACGTTGTTGTCAGGTATGCACAGCTCCTCTCAGCAACGACACTATCTCTCACTCTTGCTAAGAATCCCCAACCGACTTTCTAACCGCATAATATATATCCTCACACATATCCATGACTTTCTTCTTTATGGTCCCTGCTTGTAGATCCCAGATCAATCGCTCTTTCTGCCTGGACCACCCATGACTTTCCTCTGTGTTCCCCACTGGTGATTCCCAGATCAAGGGGATGGCGTGGGATAGTGGTTAAATGACAAGGCTCACAACCAGAAAGGGCTGAGTTCGATCTCCATTATAGCACCGGTCGTTACCCCGGGGAAGCAAACCCTTAGAAAATGTAGGAGGAAGCAGATCCTTACATAAAATGCATGCTGAAGTCGGATGCACTGGGCCGACAGGCGCAAAATAAAAACCACAGTGCATCGCACACCACCTTGGGGATTAGAGAAATAAGGCGATCACAAACAAACAACAAACATTCCCAGATCAATCGCTCTTTCTGCCTGGGCCATCAATGACTTTCCTTTCCCGATTCATTTGCTCGTCATATCTGCAATGTTCATTGACACTTTTGTAGCTGACAAAGTAGGTTTGTATGTGCTAGGTCTCAGTTTTTGTGGGGCAGCGTTTGTCAATCTCTTTCATCGCAGCTTTGTCTTCACTAACTGTACATCAGATAAACATTTTCAGCTGGGAAGTCTGGCCAGTGCTGTGACTAGGACCGGAACCTGGTCTTTGTTACGTGATAGATATACGCTCTACGCCCTTTAATTAAACACAGCGAAGTGGATTGAACACGTCCGTAGAAATCTAAGCTTGGAAAATGGGGCATCAAAAAGACAGAGTGCGAAAGAGATCGGGGAAGATAGCAGAACAATTAGAAGAAGCAGAATAATGTGGATAGAAGAAATAACTCAACAACAATACTGATATGATGGATAATTGAGGTCGGATTCACATAAAAATTCTTCGGGAATATTCTATGAAAAAAAAGTGATTATCCCGTGACGCCATGTGGCGCATTGGAAATAAGGTTAGGCCGATATTATTTTATAACCAACGGCACATAGTGGATGACGTGGTCAGCATCACACCGGCCACCTTTACTTCCCAGATTTTTCTGGTACCCAATTTCTGTGGCTGGGTCGACCATAGCGGCCGGTTTGTGATCTCGGTTTGAACCCTGATCGCCTGAGTGGAAAGCCAGTGCACTAGACGCCTCACTACTGCCCCCCCCCACCCCCACCAAATGGTCTGTGAGACGGAGTTTAATGTAAATGTACAGTCATCCACATGGGTAGATCCAATATGGAGCATAATTACAGAATGGACGAGAATAATATTAGAAAGATAGATAAGGAAAGGGACCTAGGGGTTATAATAGATCACACAGGTGTGAGCAAGTCCAGGTAGCAGTGAAAAATGCAAATGCAGTGTTAGGTATGATAAAAAGAAATATTAAACACAGGAGTAAGGAAGTGATATTCAAACTGTATAAAGCATTAGTTAGACCTAGATTGGAGTATTATGTACAGGTGTGAAGTCCTTATCATAGAGGAGATATAAACATGCTGGAAAGGATACACGTAAGAACGACAAAGCTGATAGTGGGATTCTAGAATTACAGTTATGAGGAAAGAAAAACAGGCCTACAATGTCTGGAAAACGGAAGAATTTGAGGTGACTTAATACAGGTTTATAAGATGATCAACGGAAAGGATAAATGAGGCAAATACAACCACTTACAAGAACACAAGAGTTATAGCTTGAAATTAATTAAATAAAGATCTAGATTAGATATTAAGAAATAAGTTTTGAGTCAGAGAGTGGTGAATGCTTGTAATGCATTACCACATGAAATATTGCAGGCAGGGTCAATTAATGCATTCAAGAAAAGATTGGATGCGCGTAGTTTTTTATATCAAGGAAATGTAAAAGAAGCTGGTTGTGTACAAACTCTGCAGAATATTCTAAACCAATATAAAGACGTTAAGGTAAGTTAACAAAATATTTAAAAATAGTAAGTTCTATAGGGCTAAAACACATACAGTTCTATATAGAATGAACAGTCTGCGCCATGAGGTATGGCGAGTGATAATGCCGACCGAAGAGTTTAATCACACGAAATTACAACTCATATAAGAAAAAGGGATCAAGATGCTGGGCAGCGCATGAGCTGCGATGATCAGCGACCCATAGCTGACTGCTAGCGGCAGGGCCAGCGAACCAGAGCTGCCAAGACCCTTCTACACCTCCACGCGGAGATCCTGGATAACAGGCTGCAGCAGGGCAGACTGGCTAAGGAGAAGGGATCGAAGAGGGAATGCTAACCCGGTACTCAAAAAATGCTTGCTGAAGTCGGATGTGTTGGACCGAAAGGTGCAAATATCGCAGTCAAGCTGTAAACTACGACACAGCGCATTCAGTTCTCTGGACCACATTCTGCCACTTAAGCCCTTTCAGGGTTTGGTAGCGGGAGATAGAGAATGAACGAAGCCAAGCCAAACCATATAAGAAAATATATGAACATCAGAGAATACCTAGCGGAACAATAAGTTAGAAGGAATGTTATATCAATGATACGACGCAAAGACGAAGAACAAGGACAAGGGGGATGTCTGAGGTTACAA
Organism: Ariolimax columbianus; assembly: GCA_036924085.1. Lineage (NCBI taxonomy): Eukaryota > Metazoa > Mollusca > Gastropoda > Stylommatophora > Arionidae > Ariolimax > Ariolimax columbianus. Next base: position 87,078,366 of record JAVGWX010000004.1, on the reverse strand, counting down.
CACGGAATAATGGTTATGAGTAAATGAGAAAGGGGGAGAGAGAAAGAGAGAGAGAGAGAGAGAGAGAGAGTAGACAGAATAGAGAGAGAAGAGAAAAGGAGAACGTCAAAGAAAGTTATGTAAGATGTACAAGGAGTCTGTCGTCAGTCACCCCATTAGGAAGCTTAATTGAGTCACGCTTGATGAAGCTTCAGTAGTTATTGTGACAGGTAAATGCATTACACGCTTGTATCCCCGCAATTGCGAACCTACTGCCATATCCCAGTCCCTGCCATAACCCAGTCACATATCCCTTCCCCCCTTTTCTCTCTCTCTCTCTCTCTCTCTCTCTCTCTCTCTCTCTCTCTCTCTCTTTCTCTCATATACTCACTCATAACAGTCATTCCTTACTGAAACCTCAGACATCCACCACGGGGGGGGGGGGGGGGAATAAAGAGAGAGAGAAAGAGAGAGAGAGAGAGAGAGAGAGAGAGAGAGAGAGAACGAGTGAGCGAGGGAATAAGAAATGGAGTCTTAAGTTAATGGTAGGTTAGTTAATGTTGCAGTATGTACCAATGGATTTGCGCTGTGGTGAAATCAACATGATGTCTCTCTGCTAAAGTGAAGAGAATCTTCTTCTTCTTCTTCTTTTTCTTCTTCTTCTTCTTCTTCTTCATCTTCTTCTTCTTCTTCTCTTTGTTCTTCCTCTTCTTTCTTATTCTTCTCATTTTTTTCTTTCTTCCATCTCCATCTTCATCATCTTTTTACTCTTCTTCGTTATCAATATCCTCACCATTATCATCTTCTTCTATTATTATTCATCAATATCCTAACCATCATCAATTTCTTCTTCTTCGTCGTCATCATCATTATCATCTTCACAATTTCATTATCTTCTTATTTATCATCATCACTATCGTCATAATAATTATAATGCTATGCCTTCACCACATCCTGCAGAAATGCATTCCAAGAATTCCCCACCCTCTGACCAAAAGAATATTTACTAATATCTTACCTGGACCTGTCTTTAGACAATTTGAAGCTGTGCCCTCTTGTTCTTTTAGCTGGTTGTACTTTAAAAAACTTGTCTAATTTAATCTGACCCTGACATGAGGCGGGGTCTTGGTCAGAAAATCTAATCTGACCCTGACATGAGGTGGGGTCTTGGTCAGAAAATTTAATCTGATCCTGACATGAGGTGGGGTCTTGGTCAGTAAATTTAATCTGACACTGACAAGAGATGGGGGTCTTGGTGGGTATAATTCATCTGATCCTGATGTGAGGTGGGTCCTTGATCATTGTATTTCACCTGACCCAGACATGAGGTGGAGTATTGGTCAGCATATTTAATCTACTCTTTACATGAACTGGCGTCGAGTCCAATACATTTAATCTAACATGACGTTAGGTGGGGTATTGGTCAATGTATTTCATCTGACCTTGACATTAGCTGGTGTTGTTAATGCCTACAATTGGATGGTTCATTCTTTTGTGCATCCTGAAAAGGACGTTTAGTGGCGGGTTGCAGTAGATTTCCTTACATCTCGAGCGTGCTGATGAAGGTGGAATGAGGTCCACCAGACGGTTGTGCTATGCCTGGATTCACTCACTTGAGTGACGTTCACTACTGCGGGGATCACGTCGATCTCCCACTCCGTTATCCAGACTCTCAAGAAGGACAACCCGTTTCCAGGGAGGACTACAAGGAAGTCGTGGTGAGGATCTTGGCTAGTATATTTTGCCTGACCCTGACTAACATGTCTGATCAGGATATTTTGCCTGACCCTGACTAACATGTCTGATCAGTATGTTTTGCCTGACCTTGACTAACATGTCTGATCAGTATGTTTTGCCTGATCCTGACTAACATGTCTGATCAGTATGCTTTGTCTAACCCTGACTAACATGTCTGATCAGTATGCTTTGCCTGACCAGACGTAAGTTTTCCTTCTTCTGAATCATGACTTCTGAACTAGTGATAACGTTTATAGAGTAAGACAAAGAAATCTTTTAGATTTATTATTGATGTAGTGTTGTGTTTCCCAGTACATCAACACCAAACGATTAAACGTTTAAATGACACTGAACAACAATTTTTGAATGTTTATATGTATCGGGGATTAAATCAAGTTGCCTGTGTTTGTTTCTGTTGCTGGAAATGATTATGGTCATTAAAACCCCAGATTACCTCCAGCATCATCATCATCAGTCTCGTAACCTGAAAGGTCATTGGGGCACCAATACTGCGGATTGTTGGACCTGTTCCTACCGCCTCTACTCGGCTTTGTGCCAGGATATTTGTTCTAGCTATGGACATTCCCCGTCCACTCTTTGATGTTTACCAATTTCTTTTTCTGCCTCCCCCTCTAACGCTTCCCAGGCACAGTACCTTGCAGAATCGTCTTTGTCAACCCAGATGATCTTGAAATATGCATATACCACGTGAGCTTGCGTGCTTTTAACATAGTAAATAGGTCGTTATATTAGTCGACCTCTCTCTTAATGATGCTCCGAATTGCCTTATTCGTGACGGGGTCTATATACAAATAATACACATTTTATATAAAACAAGTTTTGCACAATTGCTTATACATACAATATGATAGTAATGCTCATAGCCGAAATGATTTACAGCGACGACATTTTGCCTGTCGCTTGTTATGCGTTTCTGAAGCATCTCTCACAGGAGCCTAAAGCAGTCTGCTAATATCACTGCATTACATTTCCTTTGGTACCTTTTTCCGAGGGAAGTAATGTCCTGATGAAATCGTTCCCCACGCTCGTCACTGACAGCACTGCAGTTAGCAGGGACGAAATCCACATGACTGTAAAAAGTGGAATTTCAAGGACATGTTGTCCCTTTCTCTCTCTCTCTCTCTCTCTCTCTCTCTCTCTCTCTCTCTCTCTCTCTCTCTCTCTCTCTTTCTCTCTCGCCCCCCCCCCCCCCCCCCAAATCCCAGCCGGATTTTGAAAACCAGAACTAATTCATGATTTGAAAGTTCATATTCGGGATCAGCATGTGCCATGTTCAAATTAGTTTTAAAAATAGCAACTTTTGTCTGGGATACATTTTTTACTTGTTGATGTTGTCCAGCGCAACTAGCATTTACGGGTAGACGAAGTAGAGGAAACAGAATGGGGGTAATTGTATCACTCGCTTTCCCTTCGTTAAGTGGAAGACTGTATGGATAATGTTACACGAACGGAAACTGTCATTTGTTATTGATGCGAGTACACAAATATCGATATTCTCATTGAAGGGCTGTTGTGATTGTAGTGAATAATGCGAGGTGTTTCCGGCTTAAATCAAGGTTGGATGAGAATGTTATCAAACATGTATACGACTCCTCTCGTATGGATCTACGGGATCTGAGAGGTAAGGATATGGACATTGCAGCAACATTTTCTCAACTTCGCTCCCCGTGAAGCATAGAGTAGCTACAGTAGGTGGCCACCTAACTGAAACCTCCGCCGAAGCTCTATATATGTTCTTGTTGTGGTGGTTTCTGCAGCCTTTTGTTTTACATGGTGAGGTTGCTAGCCCTCATGCATATTTTGATCGAAACTATTTGTGTTGAAATGAGTTAACACTTGACAGTGGCTCTTCTTACTTTAAGAAGGTGGACCCGGTTCCTCTTGGCTGTAGTTCAATGCGAGATTACTCAATAAACTTGCCATTGTGGGGTTTACCAGCCTGTTTAGACGAGTATGAGCACGAACGAGCACGCCGGATGGAGTTGTCCACGTTCAGAAAGGATTGGCAAAACTACTCTAATGGAAAACTACCAGTGGAACACATACCAACACATTACATACAGATAAATACACATCCATACGCTGGCCAAGGTAAAGGCAAAGGCCGTCCATCGTAGACTTCTTCTTCTTCTTTTTCTTCTTCTTCTTCTTCTTCTTCTTCTTCTTCTTCTTCTTCTTCTTCTTCCTCGTGCGCTGTCAGACGTCAACTTGAATTTGTTCGAAGAAAGCAGCTGTCATCCTGAGGCTGTCGACACTGCCATAGAACTTGTCTAAGGTTGGCACTGGTGATGGCCACATGTGCTTTCTCTGGTCCTTGTATGTCGGGAAATTTTGCAGCAGATGTTCAGAGGTCATTTTCCCTCTACCACAGGTGCCTTCGTTAGTGCCACATATCTTCAGTTTATTGAATAGATGGTACCTCAGTCTGTTGTGGCCTGTGCGGAGTCTTCTTCTTCTTCGTTCGTTCTCAATCTCCCACTACCAAACCCTGAAAGGGCTTAAGTAGCAGGATGTAGTCGGAGAACGGAATGCGTTGTGTCGTAGTTTACAGCTTGGCTGCGATATTTGCACCTTTCGGTCCAAAACATCCGACTTCAGCAAGCATTTTTTGAGTACCGGGTTAGCATTCCCTCTTCGATCCCTTCTCCTTAGCCAGTCTGCCCTGCTGCAGCCTGTTATCCAGGATCATCGCGTGGAGGTGTAGAAGGGTCTTGGCAGCTCTAGTTCACTGACCCAGACGCTAGCAGTCAGCTATGGGTCGCTGACCACTGCAGCTCATGAATATATGAAAATAAACATAGCGGACGACGAAGAAGTATAACTCATTATCATTATCTTCCATCCACGTGCATCGTTAGAGGTCGTGAGGTTTTCTGGTAATGTTGCCGCCTATGTTATTGTCATTGCTTGTTTCTTCAGTGTCTCACTGATACCATCTATTTGGTTTTTCTTCCGCCTGCCTCTTGCAGTGTTTTCTATATTCTACTGATTTTTATTGTCTTTGATGTACTAATCATCATATTATATTCATCACAGACATTGCCAAGGGGATTCAGATGCTCTTGTGTGAATGATAGAGGACTTTTTATATTAATTTTTTGGAAAGAAGAATACATGGAATCCTGGTATTCAAACAGGCAGGTATATGCATTCTGCCACGTAGCTGAACTCGATCTGTGGCAGGTTCTTATTTACTTCCTGTAGCTTCCTAAGCCTAGAGAAAGGTAAGGTGGCAAATTGGGCAGTAATCTCACTATATTTGCCATATATTGTTGCCCGGGCAGCTAACAGCTTGCACTTTTCGATTTTTCTAAAGGCAATGTTTCTGTTACGTACACATTGTGTACCCTGGATTTTTAGTTTAATCGTTCGTCTGCGAATGGACTAGCCTCTCGATTTCACCTCCTTTGAGACAGAGAAATTGTTGGGGTTCTAGCAAACAAACCATCCGCCATACGTGTGTGTGCATTTTCCCCATCCTCATTTTAAGTCATTAGCTGAGAGTTAGCCTTTCAGTGTTGATTGTAGTGTGCACTCAGGTTTTTATTTGCCACGAAATGACGCAAAGAATTGAGCAGCGGTGTTGCATCCAATTTTGCTAAAAGCTGGACGATACCAAAGTAGAAACCATTCGGTAGATTCAACATAATTTCAGTGACGATACCATGAGCATCACACAAATTAAAGAGTGGTACACTCGCTTCAAATAATGCGGCAGCACATCCGTGGAGAGGGGATCACGTTCGGGTAAGCCCTCAACAAGCCGAAATGATGAAGTAATTGACCTAGTACGGATCATGGTCTAACAGAACCGTCGTATCGCCACCCGAGAGGACTATCTGGAGGTCATCTGTCGCCTTCGTGGATCTGTTCGACGCAAACGACCAGACCTGCGGACACGGGAACTTGGCAGCTTCATCAAGACAATGCACCCTCCCATTCTTCGTATCTGATTCAGATTTTCTTGGCCAACCACAACCTTCCTCTAGTTCGCCAGGATCCCTATTCTCCCGACATGGCTACTTGCGATTTTTGGCTGTTTCCCAAGCTGAAAATTCCACTGAAAGGGACCCGATTCGAGTCACGGAAAGACAATGTGGAATGCGATGACCAGCCTGTACTCCATTCCAAAAACAAAAATAAATCCTTCCTGAAATGCTTTCAACAATGGCGGAACGCTGGAAGAGTGTGTGGAGCCCCAAGAAGGGTAAATTAAAGGGGATAAAAGCTTTAAACCTTCTGTGGAGCGATAGGATTTTTCCGGTCCAAAGGTCGAATACTTCTTGAAAACTCCTCGTGTGTGTGTGTGTGTGTGTGTGTGTATGTGTGTATATATATATATATATATATATATATATACATATATATATATATATATATATATATATATATATATATATATATATAAATATATATATATATATATATATATATATATAAATATATATATATATATACGTATATATACGGACGATGTGTCCGGCCCATCCTAGTCGTGCTTTCTCTAGCAGTGCATGGATGTTGGGCATGTTGGCCCTCTAGAGAACCTCGATGTCAGTGACACGATCTTGCCATCGGATGTGGAATATTCGCCTCAGGTAACCTGCATGTCCAGAGTATACAGTCCAGCTTTCGCAAGCGTATAGTAGGGTTGGAATGATGGTTGGACGGTAGACCAAAGAAGCTTCTCTACGGCGAGCTGAGAGAAGGATGGCGCGAGAGAGGGCGCCCAAAGAAACGTTTTAAAGACGGTCTGAAGGACTCACTAAAAAGTTGCCAGATAGACATCGACACCTGGGAATGTCTTGCGCAAAACAGATCTGACTGGAGAAGCGCAGTCAAATCGGGTGTAGCTGCCGGTGAAGACGACCGTGTTGTGTACGCCCAGATCAGACGCGAGACGCGGAAATCCCGAGCAGCGGGAACACCATCCCTTTCTACAAATCTCGTGTGCCCGATATGTAGCAGATGTTTTCGTGATCGCATTGGCCTGTTCAGCCACATGCGCACCCACACCCAACAGGGAAATCTGTGACAAGGATGATGTCGGTGGTCCTCATCGACAACGATGGACAGCTATTATTATATATATTCTCAAGAAACCATGACAGCTACAAAATATCTCAAAGTTATGTTGGAGAGACCACCATGTGAGGAAGATAAAGTAATCATATTGGGAATGATACCAAGGTCAGGTCAAGTACAAGTGATGACGGCCGTAAGTCTGACGGATTACAGTGGAAAAACCTTGCTCAGGTCTAGGTAGGAAATTATAAATTGAAACGTAAAACACAGAAAGACTTTACCACGGAAAACTTAATATGCTTCACAGAGGACTAAAGTAGACATATTGGGAGTCTCTGAGCACAGACGGGCTGGTCAAAGACACTTCAATATCCAGGCAGGTGTATGTTTTATATTCTCAGGGAGAGAGAAGAGCGGATATGTCGGAACGGGTTCCTTCCCATCGCAAAGGTCGTCTGCATCATTTCTCGGTTACAACGATATCAGCGATAGTATCCTTATGATCCGGCTGAAGAGGAAAAGAAGAAGCATTACGGTAATACAGGCTTAATCGCTGACAGCAGCAGCAGAGGATGAAGAAATAAAAAGGTTCATTAATGGTTTCGGGAGATCATCCAGATAGTGGAGAAAAGAGACATAGATAACCATGCGATTTTCAGCGAAAAAGTAGGAAAGAGCAAAGGAAGAATAATATCAGTACATGGGACCTTCAGGTTGGGGACAGAAACGATAGAGGATATAAATTAATGGAATTCTGTCTAGAGCAGTGTTTTCCAGCCTTTTTACACACCAGGACTGGTGAAAATAGAACCCATTTTTCATTTACCGCCCATATATATATATATAGCTGTCCATCGTTGTCGATGAGGACCGCCGACATCATCCTTGTCACAGATTTCCTTGTTGGTTGTGGGTGCGCATGTGGCTGAACAGTCCAATGCGGGCACGAAAACGTCTTCTGCATAACGGGCCCATCTATGTTTTGCCTCGTCTGTTTGGATTACCGCATCCTTCACCAGGGACAATCGTTTTATGTCAGGACTGTGGAGACCTAGCATACGTTAGTTCCAGAGAGTGATTTCGACCAAGCGTCTCTCAATTGAGGCCTGGGTCACTCTCAATTTGTCCTCTAGGGATTTTGCTAGTGTCTACGTCTCGCACCGTAGAAAATCGCAGGGATCGTACAGTGGATTTTTTTTTTTTTGCGTTCGCCTCATTTATCTATTCCCCAAGGAGTGTGTGCGTTACACTGTGGTTTTTATTTTGCGCCTGTCGGCCCAGTGCATCCGACTTCAGCATGCATTTTTATGTAAGGGTCTGCTTCCTTCTGCATTTTCTAAGGGTTTGCTTCCCCGGGGTAACGGCCGGTGCTGTGATGGGGATCGAACCCAGCACCTTCTGGTTGTGAGCCGTGCCACTTAACCACTAGGCCACGCCGTCCCCTGTACAGTGGATTTGAAAAGGGAGACTCAGAGGTCTTGGTCATGATAACCGTCAAGGACGGTGTTAGTAGACGAGAAGGCTGCCCAACCTGGACCGCAACGTCTTGTCAGTTCAGGTTCCTCGTTATTCTCCATATTGAAAAGGGCTCTCTGCAGATATAGACATGCAATTTTCAAGGGAACGAAAGAAGAACTGCATTTTATCATGTCACGTGTGAAAAGTCAAAGCGATGATAATTGAACAATAACAGCAATGAAGATACAATTTCACATCTTCTTCAAATTCCAGGGAGACGAGCTAATAACTCTTTTTATTCCATATATTGAATATTGTTTCTAGATCATTCTTCCAAACCCAGTATTCTCCTCCACTACAGCAGACGTTTGATCTTTGTGAACCGCACTGAACGGTAGGGTATGCGAATTTTGTGATTTTGAGAGTTTTATAGGCTAGAAGAGTTAAGCAATACTGTCACATTTTCCTATATACTTTTAATTTGACATTTTTCCTATTCCTGATGCTACAAAGGTGCCCTAATGGAAACTACTCAAGCAGGTACACATAAGTGAAGGAGTTGGAGAGACTTCGGATCCAGAGGGCAAACTATAATTGTTTCGCCATTATTTTGAACGGCTCGGTTCAATGTTTTAGCAAATCCTTTTGTTTATCAGTTGTACTTCCGGTTCTGCTTATCATTGAGAAACAGTGAAAATTTATGCAGCTCTCTATTTTCTCTACAAAACTTGGGATGCAAATGATCGGTTTGTGAGGAGAATTCGACTTGCCAGTCGCATAACAACATGAATATACGTTTTTACTGACTCATTCTGAGACGCACATTTCCTGACTTTATCGTGCAATTGGAAAACTTTTTTTTTTTGAGGTCAAGATAAGAAAAAGGTGAGTTGGTTGTTGTTAGATAAAGTTAGAACGGATTTAATGGAAGTGGACTCGATCGAGAAGTAGGTTATATTCATCCTCGTGAGTGATTATTGATGGACTGGAGCTGTGTTCTGTATATTGATTCCACTGCTTGTTGATTAATTAAAACCTTAATTACGATCTCCGTTTTGAAATCGGATCGTCTTGGTCACGTTGCAGGTAGCGAGTCGCAGTCAGTAACAACGTTGTATCTTCATTGACTTCAATAATCTTGGGACTTGGCCGTACTCCGTCGTAGTATACTTTCTCTTCTTCTTCTGTCTATTTTTAGCTTCATTTTGTCGTCGGTGCGGCTTGTTCGTTGCCTGATCAGTATTTACTTTTAGTATATATAAACTAGCTGTTTTGATGGGGTTGTGGATATTTGAAAAAGGACTGACCGATGCTATTTTTGGCGCGGGTGGGACCAGGTCAGACTAAATCAAGATGACTCATGCACTTCCAGGTTTTAACCGTTTCAAAGCCGTCATTCATAATTGCGGTGGAATGCTTGGAATGATGGCACCCGCATTTTAACATCTCGCCTAATCTGGGTCATCTAACTGCACCATTTTCAGATAATAGATAGAGGTGCACAGAGAAAATACTAAGTTAAAGTCTTTTTGCAGCAAGTACCACCACATACGTCTACGATACCCAAAAGTGCAGTGTTAGTGTTTCTTTAGTATTATTATTTATAGTATTAGTACTATTAGTATTCACTTTTAATGTATGATATTGTGAAATAATGATAATCTAATATTTAAAAAAAAAAGGTTAGATCTAAGTTAATCTAACTAAGCTGTTTAAGTTGATTTATTTTAAATTCACATAAATGAGACTAATAAATATTGTGGATAAATTATGGGCCAATGAGTTTCAATGTTTTATAAATAGTGTTTACATGTGCCACTTTTTAAAATATTTAGTCTACTCAACTGTAAATAGATGCCTAAAATGTTTGGGATATGGGAGTGAAGTGGGCAGGGCAAGGCAAGCTGGCAAGGGAACTAGCCAAGCCTCCTCACAAATGTAAGGATCATATACAATGAACCCCTTCTCAAACTGTATTATCTGGTAAAGGAATATCTTGGCTGATTTAGTGACTTCTTCCTTATTATGTAATATGTAATCTTCTGCCATGAATTGTAGGGGTCTTCTTTTCTTTTGGTTTATAATTTCTACAGGATGACATAGCTGGCACCATGCCCAACCCTTCTTAACCTGACCTGACTTAGTCACCCCTCTTGTATGATAGGATTTAGATGTCTTGTACTTTTCTTGAGGCTTATAATTTTGACAGTACAGTACCCAACTTCAAGTCGAGCCCTCCTTAGTCACCTCTTATGACATACTTGGTACACTTGCCAAGAAACTTATAACAGTCAAATAGGTTTTATGGTTGTAAGAAGCGACGTTGTGCAAAGGACATGCTATTTACTTTACATAAACAATTTACCTCTATCCCTGGGGAGGGGAGACTAATGTTCTGCAGACAAAACATATTGATCAGACAATGTCAGTCAAAATCAGGTGAAACATACTGATCAAGACCCTCATCTCACTTCCAGGCAGTTGTTCCCTGGAAACAGGCTTTTTCATGGCAGCCTGGTTAACGATGTGAGAATCAGCACTGTGGTTCCTATAGTGGTGAGCTTACTGAGAAGTCTCACATTGCACCACAAAACTAGGAAGACCCTGATCAACCTTCTCAAGTTTGCATCGGGAAGAGATGGAAGAGAGTCACTGTAACCTACCGTAAAAGAAAATTACCAAGAGTACCTAACTCAAGTACGAGTGGCATTAGCAACAACTTCTACAGATCATCCTAGATCAGGAATGATTAAATAATTTAGAAAATTGCTGCTGTCAATTTTACATTGTGTGAAAAATGGTCTATTTTTGGGGAGGGAAGAAAGGACCACAGTATCCACTATACGTGTCATAATAGGCTACTAAGGTGGGTTGTTTGTGGCTCTGGCAGCCTCATGCTGTAAATTTAAAAGCAGCTCCTATAAATTTTACCTCATTTAAAAGACTTGGGATTAAGATGCAGATCAGTGTCAACGACCCAAAGCTGACTGCTAGTATCAGGGCCAGCGAACCAGAGCTGCCAAGACTCATCTGCACCTCCATGGGGTGATCCTGGATAACAGGGTGCAATAGAGCAAAATGGCTAAGGAGAAGGGATTGAATAGGGAAGGCTGACCCAGTCCTCAAAAATGTCTGCTGAAGTCGGATGTGTTAGACCAAAAATGTGCAAATATCACAGTCAAGCTGTTAACTACGATACAGCACATTTTGTTCTTTGGACAGCATCCTGCTACTTGCAGTAGGTTGAGAACAACCGAAGAAGAAGAACAAATTTAAAAGACGATTGTAGGAGCCACCACTTTATGAGCACATACAACAGGCTTCTTGTAAAGAGGTTTGGTGCAGTGGTTATTCTATTCTTCTTCTTTGCCATTATCAAATTGGTGTGCATAGATCATAAACTAACCGTCTCCAAGCAGACCTGCCTTGTGCTATTTTCTCCAGTTTTTTCCAGTTTTCTCCATTTTTCTTGTATCGACTTCAATGTCTCCTCCATGTGTTCTTTGGCCTTCTTTTTCCTCTTATTCTCTGTGGGTTCGATGACAGAGATTGCCTGGTTATACTTGCTTGGGGCTTTCACATTGTGCGACCTATAACTGCTGGTCAGGGTTGTTTCATAGGGATTTGTTGATGAAACCCTCCAGTCTCTTAATACTGAGTTTGGTAATCTGTCATGTTTCAGAGAAACCGACTTCACAATAGAGTTAGAGATCCTTAGTTTGATGTTTCTTTCCTATAATTCCAGATAAACCACAACTAAAGTCAACATGGGTCAGGCAGGTTCAAAACAAGAAATGTTCTGGGAAGCATGTGGCTTTGGCAGACCTCATCTTGTTCAGAAGTTTATTGAGCATGGCATTGATGTCAACTGGGTTTCTTCAATAGTAAGTTGATTTGATTTAGATTATTAAACATGTGTGTTTTTTTAATGATTATTGTTTTTAAATCTGTTGTGTGTGTATTGGTTATATTCTTTTAAATCGCCCGGAAAAGATAGGGTAACAAACGAAATGCTGATGGGGTTGAGCCAAACAGCAAAGAGGAAGTTACTATCCGTCCTGAACCAAAGCTGTAAAAGGGGAATTGTACCGCAGGCATGGAAAGATGCTGTACTTATATCAGTACCAAAGAAAGAAAAAGATAGAACAGATCCAAATGGATACATGCCCATCAGTCTACTGAGCTGTGTAGGCAAACTGATGGAGCGTATGATAAACACAAGACTGATGTGGCACCTGGAGGAAAAACACATACTAATTCGACAGCAAGCAGGATTTAGACAGCACAGATCCACTGAGGACCAGATCACTCTTGTAGCACAGGAAATAGAGGATGCTTACCAAGAGAAAAAGCATACAGTAGCGGTTTGGGTGGATCTAGAGAAGGCATTTGACAAGGTGTGGAAAGAGGGACTTAAAGTCAAGCTACGAAGAAGTGAAGTATATGGGAAAATGTACAGATGGATCAGCCACTACCTCGAAAACAGAACAGCCAGAGTTCAAGTACAAGGGCAGATGAGCAACAAGATGACACTGGAGCAAGGAGTACCCCAAAGGGGTGTACTGTCACCCACACTTTTCCTGGTGTATAAAAACAACAACACAGAGAATATACCAAGAAGAGTCCACAGCTCCATGTTTGCAGACGATCTGGCTATGTGGATCTCTGAAAAAAATCCATAGCAAGCAATCGGATGCAGCAGACCCCAACATCGTTGGAGGAGCGGGCAAACTCATGGCTGGTCAAAATAAATGAGGAAAAAACAATATGTACGATATTCTCGCTTTCAAATAAACCACAGAACACCAAAATAAGTCTTAACGGCAAATACCTGCTGCCAAACGACAACCCAAACTACTTGGGAGTCACATTTGATCGGCGCATGACATGGAAAAGTCAGATCGAGAAAAAACCGAACGAGAGCCAGACAAAGAATGGCAATTATGAGGAAACTTGTTGGCACAAGCTTGGGAGCAGATGAAAGAATACTAAAGAAACTGTACAATGGAAGAGTGAAGCCAGTTCTAGAATATGGCATTGCGGCATGGACAACAGCAACAAAGGCGAACTTCGACAAAGTTAGCAAACTTCAAAACCAAGCCATGAGAGTTATAACAGGAGGCATGAAGTCAATGCCAATTGTAGAACTTGAAAAGATTACAAATCTGCAATCCATGATCGACAGAAGAGACTGCAGAGTCCAACAGCAAGCAGATAAACTCAGAAGACTGAAAGACCATCCAATGCATTAGAGACTAAATAGATTTGGAAATGGGAAGCTAAAGCGGAGAAACTTTGTAGAAATAGCCAAAGCAAAGTTGAGCAAAGACCCTATGAACACCGAAACAATACCAAAGCCCATCCCTACTGTACGCAAACCCACATGGAAGCAGCATATCATTCCGGAGGTGGTATAAAATAAACCAGGTATTGGAAACAAGAACAGCCAGAATGAAAAAGAAAGAAGAGACATAATCCTAAGGTACATAACGGAAAAGTACCCAAGCATGGGCTGGACCCATGCATACACCAACGGTTCTGTAACAAACACAACACAGAACGGAGGGGCAGGGGTATTCCTGAGCCTACCAAATGGTAGAAAAACAACACTGTGGCAACTGGAAAATTATCAAGCAATTTCAGAGCGGAAGCAGAGGCACTGAGGGCTGCTGTAGAAGCAATGCTGACAGGCGAAAGCAATGAAAGCCAGATAGTCCTGGTTACAGATGCCCTGGCCATAGTTACAGCACTAAAAAGCCAGACAAATACTGAACTTAATGATTTAAGAGCAGTACTCTGTCAACTATGCCAGTAGGCCGCACCAAAAAGAGTAGTAGTACAGTGGGTTCCATCCCACTGTAACATCCAAGGCAACGAGGAGGCAGACAGACTGGCAAAAGAAGGTGCAAGACTACCACAACCAGATTCTAGTGTGACCTACGAAGAGTCCAAAATGCTCATTAGGGCCAAATGGGAAACAGAACATACTGGCTACTCAAAAAATAATGCCTACTACCAGTTGAACAGAAGAGAGCAGGTCGTGGTCTTCAGACTCCGCACAGGCCACAACAGACTGAGGTACCACCTATTCAATAAACTGAAGATAGGTGACACTGACGAATGCACTTGTGGTACAGGGAAAATGACCGCTGAACATCTGCTGCAAAACTGCCTGATATACGAGGACCACAGAAAGCACATGTGGCCATCACCAGTGGCAACACTAGACAAGCTCTATGGCAGTGTCGACAGCCTCAGGATGACCGCTGCTTTCTTCGAACAAATACAAGTTGACGCCTGACAGCGTATGAAGAAGAAGAAGGCTATATTCTTTTGACCTCTCAACTGCATATTGAGCATAGGTCTTAAACACGTCCTCTATTCTAGTTTTCTCAACTATATAATCACCCTTGTTTTATGTCTGAGATAATCACCCTTATCTGTTTTATGTCTGAGATAATCACCCTTATTTGTTTTATGTCTGAGATAATCACCCTTATCTGTTTTATGTCTGTGAGATAATCACCCTTATCTGTTTTATGTCTGAGATAATCACCCTTATCTGTTTTATGTCTGTGAGATAATCACCCTTATCTGTTTTATGTCTGTGAGATAATCACCCTTATCTGTTTTATGTCTGTGAGATAATCACCCTTATCTGTTTTATGTCTGTGAGATAATCACCCTTATCTGTTTTATGTCTGAATTATATTGGTTTTCTCTTGCGCTACGGTAACTGGTGCACCCCTGTCAGCCCTTGAAAACTTTACAGAGATGGTGTGAATTTTATGCTAGGCCTTACTCATATCTGCAGCAGGTCTCCAAGATGCACACTCTTGTCAATAGAGCAATCTAGGTAAGGGAAGGTAGCAATTTGGAAAAGGATTTGAGAAAAGGATTGTCACTGAGAGGCTGGGATGTGAAACAGGGCTGGAATGGTCTGGGCTTTGAACGTGTTATTAGCCTTCCTGTGGACCTCTCCAGTTATGCAGCAGCACCTGCATCGGATTCAATTCAGAAGCCCATCTAAGAACAGGTGTGGATAAAGGGAATCAAACTGTCCAATTAAACCAAATCATTGTGGTGGGCGTCACCCGCTGTGGATGCAATATCATTTCTATCAAATGCTCTGAATGTCAAGTGAAGAAGTTCATCCAAGTATGGGTCAGGAGATTTGTTCACAAAGCTAATAAACCGCATTTCCTAAGTCTGTTGTCCAGGGAAGTACGAATGTCGAATTAGAGTGATCAAATCACCAATTTCCGGGTGCAGATCTTAGTGGTGGTAGCAACTGCCACATGATCAGATAGTTACTTTACGCTATTGAGACTCTGCCTGAACTGCGTGATTTGTTCACATGGCAGATGATCATCTTCACACGTCCACTCGTACAGGTGATACCTCTCAACAGATTCTCATTAATGATTGAGTGGTTCATGTGACACAATACGGCCATTGTTTCCTTCCTAGTTGGTCTAGACAGCAGTCTGAAGAAGTTGTGCATTGGGCTGGCAACATCACCATGTAAAAACCATTGCTACAAAAACTGCATTGCAAATAAATAAAGATTCATAATTCCCTAAAAGCTGGTTAGGCTAAACCAAATACAGTGTTGGACATATACTCGGTCATTTTGTGTGACAAGTACATGATCATGTTTTCTTTGACCTCCCAACTTGATCTTCCCCTGTTGGTAAATCAATCAGTAGTAATTTTAAATTGTGCTTTATTGTCGCTTCTTACTTTTTCGATACAAGATACCCACATCAATGGCTCCAACAAAGACATGTCTGTGACTGTCTTTATAAGACATATTGTGTTATTCATCCTCAGACACCCACATGTCTGTGACTGTCTTTATAAGACATATTGTGTTATTCACGCTCAGACACCCACATAAGTGGCTCTAACAAAGTCATGTCTGTGGTATGAAATGAGTTGATTTGCCCCCAGGCTCCGTGTGTTGGTCTTCAACATGCATTTATTTGAAGCAGTTTTTCCCTGGTCTTTGGCTGTCTCAGACCTACCTGCGAGGCAGCAAGTGTTTGTTGTCTGTGTTGTCTCTCGCATGAAAGCTCTCATACAGGGCTATTAAACATTTCCTACTCGATATCAAAATCTGTATACAAAGAACACATTTGGAACTGCATACATCTGCTTCAGGGAACACCTCAGTGACATTTATAACTACTCTGGCTCTCCAATCGCCAGCCACTGCAGTGGCCCTGGGCACAGAGATAAGTTTGATGATAGTGTCACATGCATCGTCTCTTGCTCCTTCGATGATCGTCATTGATTTGAACTTCAGAATGGACTGATCTCTCGCAAGGGATGCCTTCAGCCACACATTAACAACATTTACCATACCATTACTTACTCTTGACCTCCTCTCATGTGTTCTTTCTGCCTCCGTCCGTCTTTTCTTCTTTTTTCAGTTAGCTACTTTATTTGTGTGCAGTTAGTTGCCCGTCACAAGCGATGATGGCAACTCCATCAGACATATTTTGTCTTGATGATGTGACTTGCGCTGTATTTGTATTATAATCTTCTGCATTCATTCTCAATCTCCTGCTACTAATCTATGAACAAGACTTTGTATGTAGCAGGATTTAGTCCAAAGAACGGAATGCGTTGCGTCACTAGTTTACAGTTTGCCTGCAATATTTGGACCTTTTGGTCCGACACATCCGTCTTTGGCAGGATTTGGATTATATTGATGAAGAAGCTGCGCTGTCATCAACCTCACTCTCTGGTTCCAAACTACCTTGGGCCAGTAGCAAGACATAAGTCAAGATGATTGGATGTAACTCAGGATGCAGGCGCTCTGGTCCCATATCCTTTGTGTACACAGATCACCATCTGGTCATTCATTCGCTCAGCTGCTATCGACTTATCTAGCCCTTATTTTTTTAGTTTTCTCTCCTCGTGCGCCTCCGTGGCCAGCCACTTCCTCTCGCTTGTTTTGATTCATCTGCGTGTGATGAGTTCACTCAATAGTATACTAGTGATGAGTTCTCATGGGTTATTCAACTATGTACCTTTTCGTACTCATTTATGTGTTCATATCTCTTTTATGTATTCATCTCTTTGTTTTGCTGGCTTAAATTTTTTTTGTTTGTTGTCCCTGATGAAGGTCTTTTGCTTATAACATAGGTTTTGTTTCTGTTTTTGTGCTAGCATGATATCTGACCATGCCAATGAACATTGTTTTACTCTATGAAATGAACTTCAGTTTAGCGCCAAATAGCTTTTAATACAAGTAGAAACACTCCTTCCATCTTGCAGAAAACCGTCATACATTTGATGTGGGCTGGTTAATCCCATATATCTTACTGAATAGAATGTACCCACCCCATTATTATGGTGTAAAATGGTCTCGTAATTCTTAGGTGGCCTTCACAGTTTATCGAACATGTAGCGGTGTTTGAACACAAGTATAAGATGTCAGATGTCCAAGGGATGATCGAAAAGTTTTGCTCTTTAGTATAAAGGTCAGGCACTGATTGAAATTTGGTGTGAACTTAGTCCTCTATGTATTCTTCCTGCAAAGCGATACACTTCACAGTGGTCGAGAGGTAAGACACCCTCCTATTAATTCGATTAATAAAAATGGTGGATAATCTAATCCCGCAAGTTTCAAGTGACCCATGGTCTCAAAGGAGGACCAGAGTACCTGCATCCTGAGTTACCTTCAGTCGTCTTGACTTATGTCTTGTCATTGGTACAAGGCAGCTTGTGATCAGAGAGTGAGGCTGATGACCATCGCAGCTTCTTCACTATAATCCAAATACAGCGCAAATTACATCATCAAGAAATAACTGTCTGAATATGTCACCTTCATCGCTTGCGATGGGCAACTAACTAACACTCCTACCATGTATTCTTCACCATGCTGATTGTAGAACTTCTCCGTCTGTGCCCAGAACCATGTCTCCAGTTAAGGAATCAAGTCCTAGACATCAGAAAAATGTGCGGTTATAAAATCATGCCCCATCCACCATATTCACAAGATGGCATCTAGTGACTTCTTCCTGTTCTCAAACATGGGGAATCCGCTTCGTGGATGTCATTTTTCTGACATGGCGCCTTATCCCTCAGCTATATCATTACCCCCTTAAATGTATTTTAATAAAAAATTAGGGGTGTGGCATATTGGTAATTTTTTAAATTTTTGTGTTCACCTTTTTTCTCTATTCCTCAAGGCAGAATGCGCTGCACTATGTTTTTATTTTACACTTGTCGACCAAGTGCACCCGACTTTGTCATGCATTTTATGTGAGGGTCTGCTACCTCCTGCATTTTCTAAGGGTTTGCTTTCCTGTAGTAACGGCCACTGCTGTGATTGGACAGCGAACACAGCACCTTCAGATTGTGAGCCGTGTCACTTAACCACTAGCCCACCCTGCCCCCATATTGAGGATATGGTGTCAGACACATATGTACCAACGGCATACTAGGGATGATGTGGTCAGTAACACCGTGCCACTTTTATTTCGCTGACTTTGCTCTGGCACCCAGTTTTTGAGACTGGTTCAATCCGGGAGTCGTTTACAACCGAAAAAATATCCCTCATCAATTGGGGATTAAACATAGATTGTGTGACTGTGTAGCAAGTGCACTAACCACATTGTTACCCTGACTTTTCTGCCATTCATTCATTCATAGGCGTCTCAATCTTTGCAAACCATTCGTGTGGCACCCTGTGAGTAGCCTCTCAGGGAGCAAACCTGGGCACTGAATATGGAGATCCTGGTCTGCCCAAACTGCAGGATCCCCCTCTCTGCCTCGCTGGTGTAATCCAAAGGAATGCAAAGCATGACAATTTGGCACCAGGTCATCCGCAGGAGATGCCGGAATGAGTTTGCAACTTTGAAACCATCCGCCTTAGGTGCTACCACTCCAGATTTTCTGTCTGGGTTTACTCCCATAGCCCTACCTCTCCCGAGGTTTCCACAAGGCATTGGAGTCGTTGCCCGTAGATGCTAGTTACTCAAGACATCTGATGATACTCTCATCATCCCAAGACTAGCCAGCACTCTCTGGGACTTGTGGGTTTAAAATCAGAGTTCCTCCTCTCCTAGGCGAACTGCCTGAACAGGGTAATGAGCTTCGTCTACCCGGGTTTAGAGTCAGAGTTTACCTTCTCTTAGATTGGCTGCCAACTAAGGCTAATGAGCCCAATCTACTATATTTGTATGTACTATTATGCTCTATTATATTGTGCTACTGGGGCCTGAAAAGGGAGCAAAGAATAGTAACATTGTAGCATGTCAGGCAAGCTGGTAGAGGTGATCCCGTCCCTTAGAAACTTTAATCCACAGAAATTTCCATTAGATATGGATGTGGTCAACATTTGATAACTTGGCACATGTTTTTTGAAGACCTATGCTCTGTGGGGAGCCGAAGCAGTACTGATTGATATTATGTTATAGTAGTACCTGAGTGGGGCTATAATGTTTCCTTCCCAGAGGGCAGATGCAGGACTCTGGAGAAGGTTGTGGTAGAGCTGACAAACTCACTTACATACAAACCATTGCCAGTAAACACACACTGCAAACAAATGTATCCAGAATTCCCTATAAATCTAGATATGGTGGAATCAAATGTCATGTTTGACCTATGCTCTGCCAATATTAGAGTGATTTGTTTAATAATATACATGGTCGGGGGTTGTGAACTTGGTTTACAATCCAAACAGGAAAGGTTCAAATCACTGCATACTTGTTTTGACAAACTGAGCATGGCATGAGTTTAACAAAAATTAATGGTGAAACTGCTTTTCCCGGTCCACCTAGCTGTAAATGGGTACCTGACAGTCAGGGAAAAGTTTTGTATCCGTCACAGGAGCTACGGAGTCCATGTTCTGTCATCTTCACTTTAAGCCAGTGATTTTCAAACTTTTTTCCAGTCAACCTGGCAGTTGAAAATCTGTAAGAGTAGGCTATGCTGTTAGCCGCTGTCCGGGGCAAAATTCCAAACGTAATTTAAAATCCTACCAAATACATAGACTTTCTATTCTTTTTTAGTGTACCAGAATTTGTCCACGGCACTCAGTCAGAAAATAAGCCTGCCTAACAGTTGATTTGACTCTTTCTCCCAATCTTACAGACCCTCTTTCTCTCTCCATCACACAGACTCTTTCTCTGCATCTCTCTGCCAATCTCTTAAACCTGTTCTCTCCAACTCTCACACCATCTTTCTGTCCATCTTTTATACCCATTCTCTCCATATCTCAACACCCCCAATTTCTTTCCATCTTTCTCTCCATCAAACCATTTATTTCGATCTCTCCAACCATCGTTCTCTTCATCTCTCTAAGCATCTTTCTTTCCCTCTCTCAAACCACCATTCTCTTCATCTCTAAATCCATCTTTCTTTCCATCTCTCAAGCCATTGTTCTTTTCATTTATCAAATCATTATTCTCATCAATCTTTCAAACCATTTTTCTCTCCATCTCTCAAACCATCTTTCTCTCCATCTCTCAAACCATCTTTCTTTCCATCTCTCAAACCATCTTTCTTTCCATCTATCAAACCATCTTTCTTTCCATCTCTCAAACCATCTTTCATTTAATTTTTCAAACCATCTTTCTCTCCATCTCTCAAACCATCTTTCCATCTCTCAAACCATCTTTCCATCTCTCAAACCATCTTTCTTTCCATCTCTCAAACCATCTTTCTCTCCATCTCTCAGAGCCATTCTCATCACATGACAGACAATCTCTCTCTCCATCAAACTGTTTATTTCCATCTCTCAAACCACCATTCTCTTCATCTATCAATCCATCTTTCTCTCTATCTTTCTTATCTCTCAAACCATCTTTCTTTTCATCTCACAGAACATCTTTCTCCATCTCTCAAACTCTATATCCTTCATCCCTCACACCACCCTTCTATCCACCTCTAACCCTTCTTCCATCCCTCTGTACTGGAATAATTATAAGCATGCATGATCTATAACTTGTCAGACACCACACAAAGAAATCAATTGATAAATCGATTTCATTTTGCCATGATTTCCCATGTGGTCTGTCTCCATGTTTGCCCTGACCGGGATCCCAGGTTATCGTGGCCATATTGGCACCTGATAAATAATAGAATGACTTCTATATTTCATCCATTGTTTGTCCAGGATGAATGTCTACATGTATGGCTATGGCTGGTCATGTTCTCAGCTTGGTCTTATGGAAGAATTGTGTAGGTCATGAATTGCAAGTGATAAGGAAATGGTGTGTTCTTTATCTTCTCTGTACACCTTTGTCTTCTCTGTACACTTTCTGTTTCTCTTAGTTGTTTTCTTCTATGCATATTTTCTTTGTCTTTCTTATGTTTTGATATTCTGCGGAATATCAACTTTTATACAGACCTAGATCCAACATATATGTTTCACTCGATCTTACATATTATCATTATTTTATTCAGTAAAAATAACTAACAATTAAAAACTATCATTACAGTGTTTATTCTCATTGCTCAGAGAATTTATTGGGCTGAAGAATAAAGGCTTCTAGCCTTTGCAGTCACTATGCGGTTTACCTCCGGCAGAAGAAAAACTGCACTCAATGGAGCAAATGTGGCAGCTGGCCTGAAAATGAATATAAAGTCTGTGTATTGGGCAGGATTTTAAATTGTTTTTGGAATTTTGCCTGGACAACAGCTAACAGCCTAGCCTACTCTTATAGATTTTCAACTGCTAGATTGTTTTTTATGTACATGGGACCTCCGAGTTTCTTGAGTTTCTTTTGTCAATCTCCAATATGACTGGTGTAACATGCTTTGTTATTGAGTGTACCACTAGTGTAGATTTCAAGGAAAATGAGAAATCGGAGAAACAGGCTGTGTTTACAGCAGCCTGACCAGTGAGGTGGGGATCATTGCGGATTACTTTCATTTTTAATTTGTGTCTGTTTGTATATCCACATATGATGCCTCATGCTGAGGAAACCAGATTTTGTCATCTCTGTTCTCTTCTTGGTCTTCATTTCACATCTTTTATTTTCTATTATTGTATTTCCAAGATAGCAGAAGCTCCTGGCCTGTTCCAGTATTTGACCGTCTGTTTTTAACTTTAGAGTAGATTTCGAGTTACTTTGCTAATTGTCAGTTTTTGTTACCTCAGTGTTAATTTATAATCTAAAAACATGACTAGCTCCACGCACAACCATTTTTTGTCACCTTTTGAAACATGCTTGGAAGGTACAGTGGTTCTATTCTCCTCAACCAGTGTATCACTTGGGTGCAAAAATGTGTAATAATAGAAAAAGGTTAACAAAATCATGAATGAAAACAGACACAAAATGTTCACAAAATTATAGATGAACACACGCACAAAATCATGGATGAACACACGCACAAAATGTTAACAACATCATGGATGAGCACACACACACAAAATATTAACAAAATCACGGATAAACACACACACACACACACACAAATGTTAACAAAATATTGGATGAGCACATGCACAAAATGTTCAACAAAAACATGTATGAACACACACAAAAAAATTATGTATGAACATACACACAAAATCATGGATGAACACACACACAAAATCATCAACAAACACACACACACACACACAAAATCATATATGAATACACACACAAAATCATCAACAAACACACACACACACAAAATCATATATGAACACAAATTGAAATGCACTAATTGTAATGCTTTGGATGTTATCTGCAGCATGCCTGTAGCCCCATTCATGTGGCCTCTCAGGGCAAACCAGAGGTGGTGCAGTTACTGATAGATGCTGGATGTGATCTGACCGTTGTGGATTCGGTAAGTTCAGTTGTTTATGGGCACCAATTTGCTAGGGCACCAATGGTTGTGGGTATCACGGTTTATAAAATAAATGTAGTGAGGACATAATGGTTTGTGGGCATCAAAGTAGTGAGGACATAATGGTTTGTGGGCATCAGGGTAGTGAGGACATAATGGTTTGTGGGTATCAGGGTAGTGAGGACATAATGATTTGTGGGTATCATGGCAGTGAGGACATAATGGTGTGTGGACACCAGGGTAGTGAGGACATAATGGTTTGTGGGCATCAGGGTAGTGAGGACATAATGGTTTGTGGGCATCAGGGTAGTGAGGACATAATGTTTTGTGTGCATGAGGGGAGTCAGGACATAATGGTTTGTGGGCACCAGGGTCGTGAGGGCATAATGGTTTGTGGGCATGAGGGGAGTGAGGACATAATGGTTTGTGGGCATGAGGGGAGTGAGGACATAATGGTTTGTGTGCATGAGGGGAGTGAGGACATAATGGTTTGGGAGGATTGGAGTAGTTGGGGGACATCAAGGATTGGAGTAGTTGGGGGACATCAAGGATTGGAGTAGTTGGGGGACATCAAGGATTGGGAGGATTGGAGTAGTTGGGACATCAAGATTTGGGAGGATTGGAGTAGTTGGGACATCAAGGATTGGAGTAGTTGGGACATCAAGGATTGGAGTAGTTGGGACATCAAGGATTGGAGTAGTTGGGACATCAAGGATTGGAGTAGTTGGGACATCAAGGATTGGAGTAGTTGGGACATCAAGGATTGGAGTAGTTGGGACATCAAGGATTGGAGTAGTTGGGACATCAAGGATTGGAGTAGTTGGGACATCAAGGATTGGAGTAGTTGGGACATCAAGGATTGGAGTAGTTGGGACATCAAGGATTGGAGTAGTTGGGACATCAAGGATTGGAGTAGTTGGGACATCAAGGATTGGAGTAGTTGGGACATCAAGGATTGGAGTAGTTGGGACATCAAGGATTGGAGTAGTTGGGACATCAAGGATTGGAGTAGTTGGGACATCAAGATTTGGGAGGATTGGAGTAGTTGGGACATCAAGGATTGGAGTAGTTGGGACATCAAGGATTGGAGTAGTTGGGGGACATCAAGGATTGGAGTAGTTGGGACATCAAGGATTGGAGTAGTTGGGACATCAAGATTTGGGAGGATTGGAGTAGTTGGGACATCAAGGATTGGAGTAGTTGGGACATCAAGGATTGGATTAGTTGGGACATCAAGGATTGGAGTAGTTGGGACATCAAGGATTGGAGTAGTTGGGACATCAAGGATTGGAGTAGTTGGGACATCAAGGATTGGAGTAGTTGGGACATCAAGGATTGGAGTAGTTGGGACATCAAGGATTGGAGTAGTTGGGACATCAAGGATTGGAGTAGTTGGGACATCAAGGATTGGAGTAGTTGGGGGACATCAAGGATTGGAGTAGTTGGGACATCAAGGATTGGAGTAGTTGGGACATCAAGGATTGGAGTAGTTGGGACATCAAGGATTGGATTAGTTGGGGGACATCAAGGATTGGAGTAGTTGGGACATCAAGGATTGGAGTAGTTGGGACATCAAGGATTGGAGTAGTTGGGACATCAAGGATTGGAGTAGTTGGGGGACATCAAGGATTGGAGTAGTTGGGACATCAAGGATTGGAGTAGTTGGGACATCAAGGATTGGAGTAGTTGGGACATCAAGGATTGGAGTAGTTGGGACATCAAGGATTGGAGTAGTTGGGACATCAAGGATTGGAGTAGTTGGGACATCAAGGATTGGAGTAGTTGGGACATCAAGGATTGGAGTAGTTGGGACATCAAGGATTGGAGAAGTTGGGACATCAAGGATTGGAGAAGTTGGGACATCAAGATTTGGGAGGATTGGAGTAGTTGGGACATCAAGGATTGGAGTAGTTGGGACATCAAGGATTGGAGAAGTTGGGACATCAAGGATTGGAGAAGTTGGGACATCAAGGATTGGAGTAGTTGGGACATCAAGGATTGGAGTAGTTGGGGGACATCAAGGATTGGAGTAGTTGGGACATCAAGGATTGGAGTAGTTGGGACATCAAGGATTGGAGAAGTTGGGACATCAAGGATTGGAGAAGTTGGGACATCAAGATTTGGGAGGATTGGAGTAGTTGGGACATCAAGGATTGGAGAAGTTGGGACATCAAGATTTGGGAGGATTGGAGTAGTTGGGACATCAAGGATTGGAGTAGTTGGGACATCAAGGATTGGAGTAGTTGGGACATCAAGGATTGGAGTAGTTGGGACATCAAGGATTGGATTAGTTGGGGGACATCAAGGATTGGAGTAGTTGGGACATCAAGATTTGGGAGGATTGGAGTAGTTGGGACATCAAGGATTGGAGTAGTTGGGACATCAAGGATTGGAGTAGTTGGGACATCAAGATTTGGGAGGATTGGAGTAGTTGGGACATCAAGGATTGGAGTAGTTGGGACATCAAGGATTGGAGTAGTTGGGACATCAAGGATTGGAGTAGTTGGGGGACATCAAGATTTGGGGACATTAATCCTTTGAGTGTCAGTGATTCTTATCTTAAATATAACTGGAGTCCTGGAATTCAGCTAAACTGATGAACTCTTGCCTCGATGTCAGGTGACCAAAAGCTGGTTCAGCAAGTCTGCTTGGTGGGCCCTTAGAAGACATGGAATCCACAGAGGATGAGGAAGAGAGGTATCAAGAAACACCTGGACAAGAGACTGGAAATTAACTTCGGTCTATGGACCAACTGAAGATAGGCAGGAAGAACAGCTCAATGTCAGACTTGCTGGAGGAGGGATGTCAATGGCCGTTGTTATGAAAGTAGTGACATGCATTGATGATAGATGAACCTTTAGGCAGTGACAGATACCTGCAACCCCATTATGTAGAAGTAATAGGCGTAAAAAGAACAAAACAAGTTAAGACCACTACACAGTGTGGTAGAAGATGAGCGAATATGTCAGTAAGGTAGAAAACTCTACACCCCCAGGGTAGAATAGGAGTGAATATGTTGGTAAATGATAATTCCTTAAAAAAAAAAAAATTTGTAGTTAGTTCAATAAATATAAATATTTGAAAACTAAGATGACTATATACCACTCTACCTACGTACCAGGTTTGACTGGATGGGAATCATGGGCAATTACAAAAACCCATAAATGCCATCTTTATGCTTCTGAAATAAGATATCTAAGAAAGGAGGTCCAGGAAACAAGAAGAGGCAAGGTTTGCAATCACAAAATAGGGCATGATCTCGTAACCCAGTCCTCACAGACTTGGGTGGATCAATCTCAATGTTTGTCGTTTGGACATGTCTACGGGATGAAAGATGATCAGCTACCACGATAGTCATGAGAAGTAAAGAGCCAAGGTTCCAGACCCTAGGGCGACCTAAAATCCACTGGGATGACAATATAAGACATCCAATAAGAGATCGCTCGAGAACTAGACTGGAACTAGAAGGAAGATGGCGGATAGAATGGTCTGGCACTATCAGGCAAACCTTTACGTCCTAGGATAGAAGAGGAGCGACTAAATAAGTACTGTAGAAGACTCAACACCCCAGAGTAGAAGGGCAACGACTAACTAAGTAAGGTAGAAGACTACATCAAAGGTTAGAATAGGAGCAACTAAGTAATACTGAAGACTCTACACCCCAGGATAGAAGAGGAGCAACTAAGTAAGACTGAAGACTCTACACCCCAGGATAGAAGAGGAGCAACTAAGTAAGGCTGAAGACTCTACACCCCAGGATAGAAGAGGAGCAACTAAGTAAGGCTGAAGACTCTACACCCCAGGATAGAAGAGGAGCAACTAAGTAAGGCTGAAGTCTCTACATCTCAGGATAAAAAAGGAGCAACTAAGTAAGGCTGAAGACTCTACACCCCAGGATAGAAAAGGAGCAACTAAGTAAGGCTGAAGACTCTACACCCCAGGATAGAAAAGGTGCAACTAAGTAAGGCTGAAGACTCTACACCCCAGGATAGAAAAGGAGCAATTAAGTAAGGCTGAAGACTCTACACCCCAGGATAGAAAAGGAGCAACTAAGTAAGGCTGAAGACTCTACACCCCAGGATAGAAGAGGAGCAACTAAGTAAGGCTGAAGACTCTACACCCCAGGATAGAAAAGGAGCAACTAAGTAAGTAAGGCTGAAGACTCTACACCCCAGGATAGAAAAGGAGCAACTAAGTAAGGCTGAAGACTCTACACCCCAGGATAGAAAAGGAGCAACTAAGTAAGTAAGGCTGAAGACTCTACACCCCAGGATAGAAGAGGAGCAACTAAGTAAGTAAGGCTGAAGACTCTACACCCCAGGATAGAAGAGGAGCAACTAAGTAAGGCTGAAGACTCTACACTCCGGGCTAGAAGAGGAGCAACTAAGTAAGGCAGAAGACACTACACTCCAGGCTAGAAGAGGAGCAACTAAGTAAGTAAGGTTGAAGACTCTACACTCCGGGCTAGAAGAGGAGTAACTAAGTAAGTAAGGCTGAAGACTCTACACTCTGGGCTAGAAGAGGAGCAACTAAGTAAGTAAGGCTGAAGACTACACTCCGGGCTAGAAGAGGAGCAACTAAGTAAGTAAGACTGAAGACTCTACACATTTCGCTAGAAGAGGAGCAACTAAGTAAGACTGAAGATTCTACACCTCAGAGTAAACGATGAGAGACTAAGTAGGTAAATAAGAAAATCAATTTCTGAATTAAATACCAAAATGTATGGCCCCAGCATGGATATAATTTTGCCTAAGCCATCGTGGCCCAAATTGAAAAAGATTAGTAACGTTGTATTCTTCCAGGCATGTCATAAGAGATAGCTAATGTGGGTTGTGTATGGGGCTGTCTACCCTGTCCTGGGGAAGCTTTAAGATACAAGAGCTTCAGCAGATTTTAACAGGTCAATATTTAATGACTTGGCATGTATTTGTTGAAGACTTGTGCTTCAATGTGTTGGTTTTATTGACATGTGCTGCTTTTATTGACAATGTGTTGGTTTTATTGACAATTTATTGGGTTTGTTGACAATGTGTTGGTTTTGTTGACAATGTGTTGGTGTTGTTGACAATGTGATTGTTTTGTTGACAATATGTTTTTTCTATTGTTGGTTTTTGTTGATAAGTTGGTTCTATTGACAATGTATTGATTTTGTTGACAATGTGTTGGTTTTGTTGATAATGTGTTGGTTTTAACAACATCAGGCCACCTGGCATATGGCACATAACATGCCTGAATGAATACCAGTATTACAATGTTACAGTGTTGGATTTGTTGACAACGTGTTGATTTTATGGACGTGTTTGGTTGTATTGGCCATATATTGATTTTTATTAGTGTGATTACCTTTTATTATGTCGTGACCAGTTTTTTTGTAGCCTGAAGTAGGATTGCCTCATATTATTTTTACATTTGTTCGAGGTGAAGTTAAAAAAAAGTAACCTTAATATTTTTGTATAAACATAATTTGCCATGGTGTGGTTACTTATTGAGCCCCTATGGTAAAAGCCCTCTCTGTTATTCTTGGTAGAATAGATTGCCCTACTCGGTGGGGCTTGATTCTTTTGCATGTCTTTGGGTAGTTTTTGTTTAGAACTTTGTGATCTTTCCCAAACTGTTCAGTGTGACAAATGGATAGGGATTTATTTATCCAATTTTTGAATGACTTCTTTATCTATCATCTGACATTTGTTAAAATGTATGTTTTGCTATTACTGTGACTCGATTACCATTTATTGATAGTTATCAGTATTTCTGTTGCAGCAACAACAAAAATGTGTATAATTGTTAATTAACAAATGTTTAATGAGACATAATAAACGAGTGGGAGTCACTATAACTAAGAAGTACAGTCACTTGTATCTCAAGAAATGAAAGAACCAAAGAGGGTTAGAATCCCACAAGTTTCAAGCAGCACCAGGTCCTAAGGAAGGTGACACCATTGTCTAGTCATATTGGAGATGAAAATTACAGAGATTCTGTGTACATGATGCTCACGTGAAAGAACCATTGGCAGTTCAAAATCGACACGAGTAGGCTGTTAGCCGCTGTCCAGGCAA
Source organism: Ariolimax columbianus (assembly GCA_036924085.1). NCBI lineage: Eukaryota > Metazoa > Mollusca > Gastropoda > Stylommatophora > Arionidae > Ariolimax > Ariolimax columbianus. Next base: position 87,049,294 of record JAVGWX010000004.1, on the reverse strand, counting down.
CATTTGTAAAAGTCAAGAAATTCCTGCCCAATACGCAATCTAGCTTCTCCCAGGTCTAGTAAGAAGCAGGAAGTAAACATTGCAAAATAAAGTACATGCTACGGATAACTTTTGGGTACCTGGCAGCGGGCTTGACCTGCCTGTTTGAATACCAGGTTTCCAAGTTAATAAACAGGAATATAGAATAAATCTTGGAACTTTTAAGAAAATTCTAAAGGTTCATTGAAAATAGCAAATATTTTTTAGAAACATGACAAATTAAAGTAGTAATGCAAAATATAATCGTTTATTAAAATCACATGGGATTATATATTGAATGGGTTTCATCCATTTTTAAATGAAAATATTGAGAATGTTATGTTTTAATCATGAAGCAATCATGTCCTTTGAAAATCGTTTGAATAATTTCATGAACACTCTTCTTGGTTTACATCAATGACCCTGCTGGAGCGAAAGCTGCTTCTATATGCGGACAGTACTACCACTGCATCTCGCAACGACAAATTAACGACATGGACAGATATGTGTCTAAATGTCTTGACACTAAACTCTTAAGTTGTGCAGAGCTAAAGTGGAGCCCCCAGAAAAAGTTTGAGTTCATCATCGGAACTCATCTGACGATGTCAAAATCAATGAGCAAAAGCAATCTTATCCTTGTTCGTAAGGCCGAAGATGTAACACAATGAATGACCTGGTAGCAGCCAGTGGATTGTAACTGGTTGCTTGCATCAGGGTTAGCGAACCAGAGCTGACCAAGACCCTATTCCATCTCCAAGTGGCTGCCCTGGAAACATACCACCATGTAGTCTGGCTAAGAGAATAGAGATTACAGAGGCAAGGCATTCCAGGTACAGATAAAAGTCAGCAGATATAGCAGCGACGTTGTAAACTTCGCCACGTCGTTCTTTTCAAGATGGATGCAGAAGAAGAGGTCTCTTTTTCACTCCAGCTGGAGTATAGGCCCGCCCCTAAAGTTGGTCTCCATTAAGATGGCCAAGTCTAAGTACTCTGTTTGCTTTTGCAGTGGTGGTTACTGTAGCAAATTTGTTTGATGCGATGAAATTACTAGCCCCCATGCACAATTTCTCTGGTGCCACCTTTTACACCATGCATGGTGGTGCAGTGGGCCTATTATTTCCTCCCCAGTCAAGCATCTTGGAATTCACTCGCGGTGTGCGCTACACTGTGGTGTTTATTTTGCGCCTGTCAGCCCACTGCATCCGACTTCAGCATGCATTTTATGTAAGGGTCTGCTGGCTCCTGCATTTTATAAGGGTTTGTTTCCCTGGGTAATGGCCTGTGATGGTGATTGAACCTAGCTCCTTTGGATTGTGAGCCGTGTCACTAGCCCAAGCCATTCATTCAGAAGAACCACATACTTTCTTAAAGAAATTTTTTGTTTGAATTTAGTTTAGACTTAATTCCCTGTGTGATTCCTTAGGCCCATTACCATTACTGGCCCTGTTTTTCTCATTGTGACAGATGACTAAGTAGGGTTGTGCATAGAGCTGGTAAGCAGTATCATCTAAAAGAAACTGCCAACACTAAACATCTCTTCAGAAGTTCATAGAGATAACTTTCCGTTTATGTAGGAGCAAACAGAATGATGATGTGGGAATATAGCCAGCCTCATCGCATTTTGTATACCCTGTCTAATCTCACTTTACCATTCTCATACCCCATACAACCTCATTAGGTCTCATATCTCCTCTCATACCACAACACACATTAGGTCTTTCATATCCCCTTTCATTCTCCGTACCACCAACCTCTTTAGGTCTCTCATACTACAACCCCCATTAGGTCTCTCAAATCCCCTTTCGCTCTCCGTACCACCAACCTCTTTAGGTATCTTGTACCACAACCCTTAGTAGGTCTCATATCTCCTCTCATACCACAACCCACATTAGGTCTCTCATATCCCCTTTCGCTCTCCGTACCACAACCCTCATTAGGTCTCTCATGCCCCATACCACAATCCTCATTAGGTCTCTCATCCACTCTCATTCCCTACACCACTAACCCCATTAGAACTCCCATACCCCCCCCCCCCCCCCCCCCCCATCATAGCCTCATGGGCTTTCTCTTATGCCCTCTCCTGCACCCATTCCACAACCTCCATTAGGTCTTACAAGACCTTTCTCACACCACCACCCTCATCACAGCTCACATACTCCACCTCTGACTTTTCTCCAGAGAGGAAACACAGCTGTCCATCACGCCGCCATGCAGGGTCATGCTGACATCATTCAGATGCTTGCCGAGGCTGGAGCAGATATCAACACACAAGAGAAGGTAACTCTACCCCAGATGTTTACTTAAGCTCTGGCATCTGTCACATTAGGCTGATGATAGAATCTTTATGGTTCGGATCCAGATTGCAAGTGTAGTTATAACAATCGTGGAGACTATGGCCTGTGGCAGAACTGACAATGATATGTTGTTCTTGTTTTAGAATCTAGATGTTGATAATAAAAACAGGTATGGCTATGCTGCAACAGAAGTAATAGTAAACCCATGTTGCAGAACAAAACAACTGCACACTTAACGGATCACAACGAAAGGAAAAAACAAAAGAAATAAAATCAAAATTTTATATTAATTTTGGCAGCGGCCATTTGCTTGAAAGAGAGGCTAAGAATATATGAAAATAAATAATCACAGTGACCACAAAAATAAACAACTCCAATGAGCAAAAATTTTTAAAATTAAATGCTGTCAAAAATAAGTGTGGTGTCTGCCAGAGAGAAACATCGTTGGATGAGATAGGGAATCAAGATACTGAACAGTGCATGAGCTGCAGTGGGCAGCAACGCATAGCTGACTGCTATAGCGTCAGGGCTAGCGAAGCAGAGCTGTCAAGGCCCTTCTACACCTCCACGTGGTGGTCCTGGATAACAGGCTGCAACAGAGTAGACTGGTTAAGTAGAAGGGACTGAAGAGGGAAGGCTAACCCAGTACAAAAAAATATCTTCTGAAATCAGATGTGTCTGCCTGACAGGTGCAAATATAAAGTCAAGCTGTAAACTACAACACAACAGATTTCATTCTTTGGACAACATCCTGCTACTTGCAAATCTCTTTTCAGGGCTTGGTAGCAGAAGATTGAGAATGTTCAGGTCTTGGTAGCGGAAATTGAGAATGTTCAGGGCTTGGTAGCGGAAGATTGAGAACATTCAGGGCTTGATAGCGGGAGATTGAGAACATTCAGTGCTAGGTTGTGGGAGATTGAGAACATTCAGTGCTAGGTAGTGGGAGATTGAGAACATTCAGGGCGTGGTAGCAGGAGATTGAGAATGTTCAGGTCTTGGTAGCGGAAATTGAGAACATTCAGGGCTTGGTAGTGGGAGATTGAGAACATTCAGGGCTTGGTAGCGGGAGATTGAGAATGTTCAGGTCTTGGTAGCGGAAATTGAGAACATTCAGGGCTTGGTAGTGGGAGATTGAGAACATTCAGGGCTTGGTAGCGGGAGATTGAGAACATTCAGTGCTAGGTAGTGGGAGATTGAGAACATTCAGGGCTTGGTAGCAGGAGATTGAGAACATTCAAGGCTTGGTAGCGGGAGATTGAGAACATTCAAGGCTTGGTAGCGGGAGATTGAGAACATTCAAGGCTTGGTAGCGGGAGATTGAGAACATTCAAGGCTTGGTAGCGGGAGGTTGAGAACATTCAAGGCTTGGTAGCGGGAGATTGAGAACAAAGAAAGAAGAAGGGCGAGGTAGAGCTTCACATAACTAGGGAATATCATAAACACGACATGCGGCACGGATGAGGATGTTCAAAACAGGATGCACGAGACAAGAGTGGTTTTTGTCATGTTGGAAACAATATGGAACTCTAAAGTGATCAAAATGCATACCAAGATAGATTTTCAGCTTGAATGGCGATGGAAAGATCTAGAATTTGCGGCCAGCCTTGTTCTTCTGTCCCATGACCACATACAAATGCAATGCAGATTGAGTAGGATTGATGTGCAATCACAAACAGTCAGACTTATCATCCACAGAGGAGAACGAAGAAAGGTATTGAAGGTAAAGTCTGCATAGGATGATCGGATTGTGCTAGGAGTAATACTGACATGGTACGAGATGCGGAAAGAACTATTGACATAAATATCAGGAAAGCAAGGCGTGTCTTGACACAGCTTGATACTTTATGGAAACTGAGGGTAATTGATTCTTAGCTAAGGATCTTCCACTCCAGTGGGAAGTCAGTCCTTTAATATGGAGTGGAAACATGGCGAATTACCAAACTCAATGTTAAGAGATTGCAGGGCTTAATCAACAAAACCATGAGAAAGATTCTGGGCGTGCAGTGTTTTGGCAAGGTTACAAATGATAGGTAATGGGAGAAAACAGGACAAACATAGGTGTAATAGAACATTTTGGAAAGAAATGGGACTGGATAGGCAATTCCCTGTGAAAGCCCCAAGCCAGTATTACCAGGCAATCTCTATCATGGAACCCACAGGGACAGTAAGGCCAGAGCATATGGAGAAGAGATATAAGAACAAGAAGAAACTGAAGAAAATAACACAGGACTGGTCTGCTTGAAAATGGAAGGTTGATGTTTTGTGCACCCAAAGGTGATAAGGCAGAAGAATAGTGTGATTGGCTCCTGCACAAAATTGAATATTTTGAATTCCAATGTTAGCTCAGTACTATTGTATGACATAAAGAAAAGGGTGTATGGCTCTGACATTTGGGGCTTAGGGAGGCTGTGGACTGAGTTGAAATGGAAGGCAGATGATAGGACACTGTTGAGAGTATTGCTGGAAGGACTGGGCTCCTTTATGGGTTGGTAGGTGATTGATTGACAGCATACGCTAGATACTATTAGTCACTTAAAGCATCAGTAACTTTAATGGGCCACGTTTTGACACACTCACCTCTGTGGGAAAAAGGTGGAGACAAAAATGCATTGCCCCAGATCGTTTTTTGTCAGTACAGTTATTCTTCTTGTTAGGATAACACCGTTGATGTTTACAGGATTAGACGAGCTCCCTTGATGAATGCAACCGGTATTTGGAGCTCAGCAGAGTTTTGAATTTAATGTTGGAACACTGCGCCATTATATCTTACTTAACTGGCCGTACTTCTTCTTCGTGCACTGTCAGACGTCGACTTGAATTTGTTCAAAGAAAGCAGTGGTCATCCTGTGGCTGTCAACACCACCATAGAGCTTGCCTAGTGTTGACACTGGTGATAGCCACATATGTCTGACAATTTTGTAGCAGATGTTCAGGGGTCATTTTCTCAGTACCTCATGTGCATTCGTCAGACACACGCGTCTTCAGTTTATTGAATAGATAGCACCTCATTCTGTTATGGCATGTGTGGAGCCTGGAGACCACCACCTGCTCTCTTCTGTCCAACCAGTAACAAGCATCGTTTCTTGAGTAGCCAGTATGCTCTGTTTCCCATGTATCTGGCCCTAATAAACTTAACTAGCTATGCAGGGGACAGTCTTGTAATATTTGCTAAGCATTTTATTTGTTTAGTCCGTTTATGCACAGTAGGGAAGCAGATAGTCAGAACGTGTACACGTTTTTATTCACTCTATTGTGTCCTGTCCTGGAAAGAAGAATTGTGATCTGCCCCTGCCGGTCAAGTGTGCAGTAGTCATCGCCAGGTTGGTCTTGTTATCTTCTGCTAGCCTGGATAGCTCTCTCTTTCTCAAAGTATGTGATTTTAATGTCTTCTTCACAATCACCCTTTTCACAGCTTAACTGCCGTTTCATTCCCCAGTTCACCACAATGGGATGGTAGCCATGGAAGTATGGTTCGCTTTCTTCAAGCTACCTTGCTTGGTTCATTCCACATGTATGGGAGTCTGTCACACTTAAGCGCTTCAATCAAAAATAAAAAGCCTGTCCGTTCCCGTGAAGCATAGGCCCTCAACAAATACTCGACTATTCTCCCTATGATGAGTCTTCTGTGTAAATTCTGTCAATGTCCTGTTTGCTGTCTTTACATTTTCTCCCAGTTCCCTCTTCCATGAGTGTCTTGGTCTTCCTCTACTTCTCTTGCCCTGTGGATTCCAGAACAGAGCTTGCTTGTCTGGTAGTGTTATCCACACAATGTGTGGCTTATCCATCGCCTTCTCCGTCATTCATGTTCCACTGGTATGTGTCCAGTTTTTCCCATCAGTTTCAAGTTGGTGATTTTCTTGTCATACCATTTGACAGCTTGTAAGTAGCATGTCCTTTGCAAAATGTCGCTTCATACAACTGCCAACCTATTTGGCTGTTAAAAGTTTATTGGCAAGTGTGCAGTGCGGTAGGTTGCCATTACTAAGTGGAGGAGTGAAAGAAAACCCATGTCTGCCAAACTGGAGATGAACGTGATTTGAACTGGGTGCGTTGGGATTGTGAAATGGATGCTTCACCCCTAGGCCACGCAGCCTCCTTAGAAAGCTTAAAGAGTGCATAATGTATCTATGAAGATTGTCTGGTGATGGTCAGAATTGCTGTTGTGAATCATGTTTGCAACTTGTTCAAGGCCTTGGACCTCAGCTGTGTAGTTAGAGCAGAATTTTAATAGTTGTTCTTTAGTGTTGTTTCTGAATAGGATGTTGTGTCATAGTTTACAGTGAGGCTGCAATATCTTCATCTTTCAGCTTCACTCATCCAGTTTCAGCGGACTTTTTTGGGTACTGGGTTGGCTTTGCCGCTGCAATCCTCTTAGCCAGACTATACCAGTGCAGCCTGTTTCCCGGGTCACCGCTCAGATGCGGAATAGGGTCTTGGTGAACAATGAGTCATTGGCTGCGGTCAGCTCATTCACTGTGCTACATCGTCTGCCCCATTTCATTAGCTGATTAGCTCAGCAATAATTGTTGTCTATGTTATCGTTGTCCCAATTTATTTTAAAATCCAATTTAATGCCATTGTTTCCAAAACCATAAAGATAGAATTATTTTAATTTCTTGTTGAGCATTTGCTAATATAATAATATCAATGATGCCCTCAGAATGGTTGGACACCCTTACATTGTGCTGCATACTATGCACATTTTCGAGCAGTGGAGGTGCTGTTAAAAAACCAGTGTGATGTCAACATTCTTAACAAGGTAAGACTGGCTATACTAGAATTATGGCAAAGCTGTTTCAGCATTTTTGTGTTACTCTAGATTGTAAGTGGGGCAAAGAAAAGTATAAAAATAAGATGAGGCTGTGGTGGTACTGTGGTTTAAAATAAAGTGTAAATAAACAAACTGATTGAGATTCCATACTGGTACGAAAACAAGAACAAAACCTACATTACATTGTTTTAAATTCCGCCCTATATGATCGCCACAGTCTACACTTGTTGCATTCAACAAGTATAATTTGATATCTTTGTTATGTGTCCCCCCATCTCTTTCTGTTGCATTATTCTTCTTCATTCGTTTTCAATCTCCCAAGCCTTGAATGCAAGTAGCAGGATGTAGTCTGGAGAACGGAATGCGCTGTGTCATAGTTTACAGCTTGACTGCGATATTTGCACTATTCAGTCCTGCATATTCTACTTCAGCAGTCATTTTAAGTACCGGGTTAGCCTTCCCTCTTCGATCTCTTCTCTTTAGCCAGTCTGCTCTGTTGCAGTCTGTTATAAAGGATCACCGCGTTGAGGTAAAGAAGGGTCTTGGCAGCTCTGGTTTGCTGGCCCTGACGTTAGCAGTCAGCTATGGGTCGCTGACAACTGCAGCTCATACACTGCTCAGCATCTTGATCTCTTTTGATGTATTCTTCTTTTGTGTTAACTTGTATGTGAATTCTCCTCTTTGTCAAAACATGTTTCGTTCATCTTTTTGCTGCAGCACAGAATCTGAACCATACTTTTACAAGTTTTTGTACACTGCAAGGAATAGTTAAACTGCAACCTCCCAGGCGTGTTGTATGAAGTGACACTGGAGAGTTGGGTATGGGGCTGGGTAGTATATCTTGTAGAAATTTTAAGCAATATAAAAGAAAATATAAAAGAGACTGAACAGCCTGAAGAAATTATGGCAGAGCACCAACAAAATGATAAAAGTTAAAGTCTTGAGAGCCTGTGTTTTTCCTGTGGCAGCTTATGACTGTGAATCATGGACGATTACCAAAACTTCTAGACAAAGAATCAAATCATTAGAGTCAAAATGTTACAGAAAGATCCTCAAAATACCCTTGACAGAGAAAAAAGCAAAAATAGACATTCAGCAAGAGTTGAGCATAGAGGAGAACTGGTTTATCAATTCCATTTTGGCTAGAAAATGCAAATACTTTGATCACATCAAGAGACACAACGGTCTTGAGAGAACGGTGATGGAAGGTATGGTGCCAGGCAAAAGAGGAAGGGGTAGACCAAGAAGACGATGGCACCAAGATATCCAGGAATGCCTGGGTATGACTGGCGGAGGCTGGAGTTTTGGCAAGAGAACGAGTTTCTTTCAGACAGACTGTGATGGGAGCGACGTTCTACAAAGGATATGCTACATGATGATGATAAAAGAAAAATTTGAATAGAAGACCTCTACACATGTTAAGGAAACCAGCTGATAGCATTACAAGACAGTCTTTGTTCTAGAATTCCAAAGGCAAGAGTAGTAGTGCTAAACCATAAAAAACACAGAGAGCTGGAAACACAATAATATAAGTGACATCCTTTGCATAACGCTGCTCTTACAACTGTCATCCTATTTGGCTGTTATAAGTTTCTTGACAGGTGTGCAGTAAGGTAGATTGCTTTTGCTTTCCGTACGTGGAGTGATCTTACCAAGAAAAAAAACCGGTGTCTGCCAAATTGGACATGGCGGGATTCATACCCGATGCGTTTGGATTATGAAACTGAGTTTCATTCCTAGGCCATGCTGCGTTTGGATTATGAAACTGAGTTTCATTCCTAGGCCATGCTGCGTTTGGATTATGAAACTGAGTTTCATTCCTAGGCCATGCTGCGTTCGGATTATGAAACTGAGTTTCATTCATAGGCCATGCTGCGTTTGGATTATGAAACTGAGTTTCATTCCTAGGCCATGCTGCGTTTGGATTATGAAACTGAGTTTCATTCCTAGGCCATGCTGCGTTTGGATTATGAAACTGAGTTTCATTCCTAGGCCATGCTGCATTTGGATTATGTAACTGAGTTTCATTCCTAGGCCATGCTGCGTTTGGATTATGAAACTGAGTTTCATTCCTAGGCCATGCTGCGTTTGGATTATGAAACTGAGTTTCATTCCTAGGCCATGCTGCGTTTGGATTATGAAACTGAGTTTCATTCCTAGGCCATGCTGCCTCTGCTCGAGACAAATGTGACGGACATAGGAAAGCCTTGGACAGAGCTGAAGCTGATGGATTAGAACAGGAGAATGGTGTATATTTGTTGAAAACCTGTGCTTCATAGGGAGCTGAAAGGATTTGATTGATTGATTAACACAACAAGGTAGAAGGTGGTCGATAAAGTCGTCAGACCGATAAGAACGCTTGTGTTTTACCTGAGCCTGAATGGAGAGTAACAGATATTGTGGCTGTAACATGACAGGCATGTCTTAAGAGTAAATTAAAGAGGTCTGATCATGGGTCGACTACCAAACTTGTAGTAATTCTAAGTCTTTCGAAAAAGAAAAGAAGGCCTTTACACCTATGGTAGAAGAGAAGCAACTTAGTCAAGCACTGCAACAGACAATCGAGGAAACGGTAAAACACCATCATTGTCTGATCTGTGGAGCAGACTTCTACCACCAATCCCCTCAATCATCAACTTCCTGAATAGAGAAATAAAACAACTGAAGAAAACATGTACTGTACATGACACTACTGGGCACAGAAAACAAAGGTGAAAACTCTTTATCTGGGGATTGGAAAAGCCAAAGTTATATTAATCTTTTTAATCTATTCTCCAACAGGATGGGCGGTCAGCTCTGGTTGAGACAGCCAGATCTAAAAACTTTGAAGACGAGAACATTCTGGGTGAGATTGCCAGGAAACTGATCGCTGCCGGTTGCGACGTCAACCTCAAGTGTGCTGACCTTGGAGAGGTAAATACAGGAGCCGACACATTTAAGCGCAGCATGAGTTTGGCGGTTAACTCGGTTTTTAAAATGAGCCAAACTAAAATACATGGGGCCATTTAGGCAGTTTAAGTTTTGCTTTTATTAATTTCATCTGCAGTGCTTGATTCAGTCTGATTGATTCATTTGGACTGTAATCTTTCGATAGCAGTGATACTTAAACATTCATAGACGTCTCAGTCTTTGCAGATGATGTGTGTGGCACCCTGTGAGTAGCCTCTCTGGGCTCTGAATATGGAGATCCTTGGCTGCAGGATCCCCCTCTTGGCCTCGCTAGTGTAATGCAAAGCATGACAATTTTGCACCAGCTCAGCTGCATGAGCTGTCGGAATGAGTTCACAATTTTGAAACCATCCGCCTTAGGTGCTACCACTCCGGATTTTCTGTGTGGGTTTACTCCTGTAGCCCTACCCTCTCTCGAGGTTTCCACAAGGCAGTGGAGTTGTTGCCCGCAGATGCTAGTTATTCGAGACATTCGATGATACTCTCATCATCCCAAGTCTAGCCAGCACTCTCTGGGATTTGTGGGTTTAAAATCAGAGTTCCTCCTCTCCTAGGCGAACTGCCTGAACAGGGTAACAAGCTTCGTCTACCCAGGTTTGGAGTCAGAGTTTACCTTGTCTCAGATTGGCTGCCAAAGAAGGCTAATGAGCCCAATCTGCTCACCCAGTTATACCGCCGGGTACTTGGTTGCGCCTCATAGCACGCTATTTAAGAAACAGGGGGTCCCTCATGAAGGTGCTGCTGGGGACACAATAATGTAGGAGAGGCCATTGGCATGGAAACTCCTGAACGCCAAGCCAAACAGTGAATCCAGCGGCGATCTCTACACCTGGAAAGGAGAGACTATATCAGACGCTTCACTTTCCTTTAACGAGTGTGATGTCCAGCCCAGACCTCGCTACCCCCCCACTGAAATACTTGAACACTCTTGTGTAATTGACCGTAATTTTATTCGTTGTCACGAATAGACTGGCGTGGTTGTTGTTGTTTGCGAATGCCCACAATGCGTAGGTTACCCTGAAAAGGATGTTAAGTGGCGGGTTGCAGTAGCTTTCCTCACATCCCGAGCGCGCTGATCAAGGTGGACCGGAGTTCTCTAGGCGGTGCTATGCCTGGCTTCATCTGCGTGTCGCTCACCTGACAGGCTGTACTCTGGACCCCAATGGCTAAAAGTGCTGAGGAAGACCGAAACACTCATGGCGCAGAGAGCTTGAGTCTAACATAAAGAAGCTGCTGAAGGTGGATGTGGCGGACCGAAAGGTGCAAATATCGCAGTCAATCTGTAAACTAGCGACATAAGGCATTCCGTTTTCAGAACTACATCCTGCTACTTGCAAAGCCCTGTTCAGGGCTTGGTAGTGGGAGATTGAGAACGAACGCAAAGAAGAATAACAACATAAAGAGTTCTGGAAAGACGTGGTCAGAATTCAAACAATTGACCTAGGACAGGAATTGGTCTTGGCTGGTGCTTATTGAAGACCTATGCGTCACTGGGATAGAGCTTTGATTGATTGATAATACAATATTTTATTTTATATTGGTTGCCTTTTGTGGATTGATGGTTCATGATCTGGCAGGGGTCTGAAAAACAGCATTTTGGTAGCACTGTTCTGGAAGACTGTTATATAATATTTGACAGTCAAGGGTTGCAAGGGGGCTTAGGTAGAAGTAATAGAGGCATAGATCACAAGGAGAGTATGAGAAGGGTCCCTCTAAACACCATTCAAGAGTATTTGGACAGATAACTTTAGAATCGTGATCAAGATTAAAGCATATTGTAACTCATTGTCCAGAATCAAGATCATATTAACAATACTTATTATATACCACTTATGAGGGTCGCTCTAACAGAGCGTAACTCAATAACCAAAAACCTTGAACAGGTCAGCCAGAATTCAGAGGAATTCATAACAACAGTTGTGCACTCCTGCCTCGCTCTTTACCTTTGTCTGCTATCAGTCATCCCAATGGACGCAGAAGAGATGCAGTCCAGCGGACATTGCACCTCCTGCCCTATTGTGACAACCTCCCAGGTGGTGGGGAATGCTAGGCGTACCATCACTGCAGATGAGCCGAGAAAATAAAGGGAGCAAAGAGATACCTCACTCACATGCATATGCTACGTTTCTGGCAGGACGTGACGATCCTGGGACAAAGTCACACTGGACTGCCTCTCTTCCGGGATAGTACAAACTAGTACATAGTCCATCATATCATTGCCAAACCCTATAGACACGAGTAGGGAAGACTCGATAGTCCTGCAAGACAACTTCCGAAGAGAGACAACTCTGACCAAAACAACTAATGCCTTGCAGTTAGGCTGGGGACAGCCAAAGGCTAAGGAGGGCAACCCTACAGAAACGCCTGTTGAAATCGGATGCACTGAGCCACAGGCTTAACAAAATAAAACAGTGCAACGTAAATATCGCTGTAAACAGCGTACGATGAAGAAGAAGAAGATAACAACAGTTGGAAAAAAAAAACTAAAAACTGTTGCATGACTTTATTCCCATTGACACTTAGCCAAGGGTTTTTTAGGCTGAGACTACAGGCTGCTTCGCCATTGCTATCACCACATCATGTGATGGTTAAATTTATTTATTTCACCCCTAACAGAAAAAAAATATATGCCTTACTGAGAATTCGATCCTCTGCCCTTCTTGTCAGCAGGCAGGCATTGAAACCATTAGGCAATGTACTCCTATAACAGTTTTATTTGTTATTGCACAAGACTCAAATCCAGACATAGTTTCCTATAATTAACACAGCTCATACAGACAAATCCTGAAAGTCGCTGTATTGAGCGATGACATGAATTGGTGCAGGCCCCAGGATGGAACCTGCCCTCGAACATCATCTACCACACACAACATGGAGGACTCTGAACTGGTGTATTACGGAATATGAAACGATGGGAATACACAGATAATGACACTTGTGAGTGATTATGGCGCAATACAGGACCCAGACCACCTGATGACCTGCCCCAACTTCAAGGAAACGTGCAATAGGTGCGACATGCTGGAGGCAAATGACAAGGAAATTCATGTCGCTGAATGTATGATGCATACTGTATAACGTGGTGCTTGGACACAGAAAGTAAAAGTATTATTGCAATAGGGGTTAAAGATCACAAGGCCATTGCCTAACAAAAGGCAAGCATGCACCAGACATGTGTATAGTTGGTGTAAATTGCAAATTGTTTTTCCCCAAGTTGATATTTTGTATGGTTTTATTGGGAATGGTGATGGTAAATATGGGTAGAGGTAATTGGATCCATAACCAGTCAACATCATCAGTTGCATTATGTGAAAGGTTTGGTCACCTGACTGGAGTCATGACCAAATATGTGATTAGTTCCTTAGCAACCAGAGACAAATGGGTATTTAAGTTTATTCTGTCCCTTGACTCCAGAACCTCAGATAGACTTGCACCAATCGTCTCACGCCGACATTGACTGGCAGACTTTACATAGACTGACAGTTGACGTCCATTTTTGTTGCTAAACGTTCAATTAAATGCCCACCCTTAACTTTGCCTATAAATACCCCAAGCCGACGCTATTATTTGGAATAAACGTTCTAACAACAGAAGATTTCATTTGTTTGTTTGTTCCATACTCTTTTGTCTCAAATTTTGTGCATGTATTTCTTAAGCTTCTGTCTGTGCAGAGTAGCACTTATTTTTGTCTCGATATCTTCTTCCCAGGCAAACTTTACTGGCCTGATGTTTGCAGCTTATCACAATCACGTGGATGTTGCCACTGCCTTCATTGAGGGTGACTGTGACCTGGACTGCGCCAGCTGTTATGTAAGTGACTGTTAGTCTACATGTGATTGTAGGTTTAAGAAATGTGTGTTTTTTCTAACTAAATTCTATTAAGAGACTTGCTTGTCCACATTTTTATGTTTTCTTCTCGCTTATAGTGTGGACTTGGGAGTACACTGTTGGAGACTATTGTTAATTCAGCTTCTGTCTTGGTGGTACACTCTTGAGAGACTATTGTTATTTCAGCATCTGTCTTGGGGGTACACTGTTGGAGACTATTGTTAGTTCAGCATCTGTCTTGGGGGTACACTGTTGGAGACTATTGTTTGTCCATCTTCTGTTTTAGTGATGCACTCTGAGAGAATTTTGATGTTTCTGTTTTGAAAAATGTACTGATCGTCATTAAAAGTTTGTCCTGTAGTAGTTACGCTAGTGTTGGGGGAATTAAGTTGTTGGAAACAGCTCATGTTTGTGACCTATGCTCCTCAGAGGGCAATAGAGATTTGATTGATTGGTGTATCCTATTTTAATTCTGAATAGTTTAGAATGTAGCATGTAATACCCGGGTGGTCTGCCTGGGTCTTTGTGAATGACAGGGACAAGAATAGCACCACTGCCCCAAAGAGAGCATGTCATAAGAGACGACTAACTGTGTGACATGGCATAACACAAGCCATGGTTAGGTGGTTTGTTAAGAGCAGCATAGCTGGCGCCTAACAGGCTGTGGGTTTACTTTGCCCTAGTGTGTGAGTCTATTTAAGATGGTTGACCAGCCTCCAAAAAACTGGTTGTATACAGTCTTCTAAATCAGTATATATACGTTAAGTTTGTGATAACTCTGTGAAATTGTTCTGACGATAACAAGATCTCATGTGCGTGATACTGTTTGGTGTTTCACTTAGCACAAATAAATGTGCTCGGAGGTTGAAGATATTCTTGCATGAATGAGGTAGAGGTAATTAACCTGCAGTTTATTGTACCCTCAGACAAAATGGACTGCCCTCCACTGGGCAGCCGACTGCGGCAACATTGAGATGGTGGCCCTGTTACTGGAAGCTGGAGCAGACCCGACCACAACTGGCATGGTAGGTACAGCCATCATCATCAATTCTGTTAAATTATTAGTGGATCTTAAGGCTACAGCTTCTATTTTTAACTCTCTCTGCTTAATGTAATTTGGCTTTGCCTGCTTGAACAATAAGTTAGTCCATCTATAAGACTTTTTAAAGTGTTTAGTCGACCAAATCTATAAACTCTGACATCTGTATGTTTTCTATTTCAAATCTTGGAATTTTAAACTTTTTACCACTTACTAGGCCTGGGGGAAAGTACAAATAATTATTTGTACAATCTTTTACTTTAATAAATCTAGAAGGAAAAAATCCACACAAAAAGTAATCTCCGCTGATGTCAAAAGTGCATAAAGTCAATATGTGAAGGAAACATAACATATGAGTGTCATGCTCAGTTTTGAATGGTTTAGTTTATTGATAGGGTGTGAGAATGCAAACATTAGCCTCAACATACGGTAGGTTTCTTCTTGAAGCATCAAAGTAATATCATTAGGGCAACTTATCATAAGTGTTGAGAATCTCAGAATTGATACATAGCCACAATGGGAAAGAAACGCTGTAAATAGCGTTATGAGTTGGGGAATAAAGCAAGATGCCCCACTTGATATGGTTGTAAATGGCAGCATTTACATGTAACTGACTTGTTTTTTGTTCACCTCAACTCATCAAGCTCAGGACTTAACATCATCAAATCTCCTTCACTACTAACTACATTTTTGCTACAGGAATATTGCAGACTAATTTTGTCTTGGAATCCTATTATTCAAACAGACATATGTTAATGTCTGTTGCCAGGTAACCAAAAACTTCGGCTGTGCGTAGTAGGTTAGGAAATATAAAACTTCCTGCAGCTTACTAGGCCCTGGGGATGGTAGAAATAATTTGGGTAGATTTTGAACTATAATTTTTAAAAATTTTGTACGGGCAGCGGCAGTTAATCCTACTCTTTTAGATTTCTAACTGCCAAGTGATTTTTAATGTGCTGGACACAAGAGTCCAATCTCACTACCAAGAGATCAGGGGAAGTTTTTACCAGAAGATTCATGTTAAAAAAATCTTTGAGTCTCTGAAATGATTCGAACCTGCAACCTCCAGCACCCAAGGTGGACACCTTACCTCAAGACCACTGAACCCACTTTAACTTTGTCATCACGAAAAAAAAAAGGCTTTCTTCCTTCATTATCCATACCCTTTTCGTTTCTACTTCCATAGGAGCCATGGGTCATCACTACAGTAGTTCAGTTCAGTTAGTTCAGTTCAGTTCATCCCGTAACCCATCAGGTCATTGGGGCACACATGAAGACACTCCCAAAATCCCACGCCATCCCTCTCTGTCGTCGCCTGTCATATCTCACCGGGACGAAGGCCTGACCACTCAGTGATGTTGTCCACCCATCTCTTCCTTGGACGTCATTGCCCTCTCTGTCCCGGTATGGAACCAAAGAGTATCCAGTTGGTAATTCTGTTGGACCTCGCGACGTGCCCGCACCAGGCCATCTTTCGTCTCTTGATAGCTGTGAACAGATCTTCTAAAGGACCAATAGTGTCTTCAACTCTGACGTATTTCTACGTTCGTGACTCGATCTTTATATGTATTTAACAGTAGTTAATTATATTTATTTTCTGCTCATTTTTATTATGAATACACATACAATTATTTTGTTAAGTTGTTTGTTCTCATACTTATAAAAGGACAAAAATTCCCTTTTTTTTTTAAAAGCAGTAAATAGTAACATTCTTGTCCAAACCTCTAATTTATTTTTGGAAATGCTTTTGTAAAATGCCACAAAATTCACAATGGCAAGTTAACAGTTGAAGTAAGTTTATTTTAATTCAATGGCTTCTTCTTCTTCTGTGTTCGTTCTCAATCTACCGCTACCAAGTCCTGAACAGGACTTTACAAGTAGCAGAATGTAGTCCGGAGAACAGAATGCGTTGTGTCGCTAGTTTACAGTTTGACTGCGATATTTGCACCTTTCGGTCCAACACATCCATCTTCGGCAGCGATTCAATGGCTAAATCAGAGGCACTACTTGAGGGTCCAATATTGATTCTTCTTTCTGCTTTTTCTTTGTTATTCCTCAAATAATCGCATCTTTCTCCCACGTAAACTTGGAGGTCCATTTCAGGCTACTCTTGTCATCATACAGTTTTCTACTGCCTGGCAGACTAGCAAAGAAGGGATCAATACAAGAACAGGCACACACAGCAATACACAGCCAAATAGCTCAAAATAATAGGCTGGCAATGGGAAACACAGATAAGGTCTACAGACATGGCATGCGACAATCCAAATGACAGTATCAATCAACTCACAATGAAGGATTAGAGCACCGTTTTCTGGCTGAGAACCCAACACATTCCACTTAAGAACCTGAACAGATTCCAACCATAACACACTCTAGAGTGCCAGCTGTGTACACTCCCATACATCTCTTTGAGTGCTTGGTGCTCAGTGATGTTAGGAAAATGCAGCAACCCCATGTGGCAGTGTCTCTAATACCCTTTCTGTGGAGGTGGGCCATGAGTCTGTAATGTTCCGTTTTGAGTCTAAAGATCTTTGTTTGCCCATCTCTGCCATGTTTATCTATGCTGTAATTTTCTGGCTTGTACTCTTTGTGCTGGTCTCTCCATTCAGTCCTTATGGTTCGTTTGAAGTTGGTGAGTGTTTGGTACTGCTCAAATCTGGGGTAATTACTGATCGGTATCCAACATTTTCTACACGTGAACTGCGTTGCATGCCATTTCTTTTTTCTGTCGAAACATACTGTGCAGTCCTGGGAACACATTTTGCCCGAGGATTGATGTTTAGTGTTGATACACGAGTAGTGCTCTCCTATCATCAATCTGTCTAATACAAACAGCAGAGTGGTATCCCCTTGTTATAGAGATACCAGGCTGGTAGCCATCTAGAGGGCCATGTGCAATTCGCATGTCGAATGCGAAATTGCTCGGCCCTGAAACGACGGAGTATGCAAGACCTTCCAAATTCAAACACAACATTCTTTGGTCATAATTTGCAACATGCATTGATGTCCAGTGACCCTATTCTTTCCTGTCCAGTATCGGGTCCCAGGATGAACTTGGGGAAATTTGAAAAAAACATGTAATGCAGTTAATTTTGTTCTCACCTTGAGGACGAATGCTGAAGAAAAACAAGGAAAAGATTGATTTGTTATTTTGAAGAATGTGTTGTTAAAGAATGTTACCTTTCAATATAGCCATGAGCTGCTCATGTGTTAATGAATTGGTCAATGTTTCCACAGAGAGGAGAGATGGCTTCTGACAGAGCCAAGGAAGATGACCTCAAAGAGCTGCTAGAGAAAGCTGTCAAGAACTGGCACGACATGGAAAAAGTTGAGAATACCTCCCTCTCATCTGCACACTCATTCAATGCTCAAGCATCATTGGACACTGCCAGAGCTTTAGAGGTAGTGTATATAGATGCTCTTTATATTTTCCCTTCATTTTATATTTAACCATGACATGTTCTTGGCTACTCTTTTGTAAATAAGTTCATGATTTACAGATAAGTACACGATTTACAGTTAGAGAAAACAGTAAGGCGAGAAAGGGAACTGGACATCCCATCCTACCACAGATAAAGCTAAGAACTAGTACAATGAAGCCTCTAACACATCATCCCTGACAGCAATTGACGGGTGTCTGCTCTGTTTATCTTAGTAGCCTTCATATTTTTCCATGTTGTCTTATCTCAGTACATTTCATATCTTCTCATGTTTCATAACCCAATACCCTCCATCCATTTCTTCCCATATCTGAGTGCCTTCACTATCGTCCCATGTTTTCATATCTCAATGCCCTCACTATCTCTTCATCTTTTCATCTCAGTGCCCACACTATCATCCCATGTTTTCATACCTCAGTACTCTCATATAGTGCCCTCATATCCCATATCATACTGGAAACAGTTTCAGGATGTCCAGAAACTGCCGTCCCAATATTTTAAAATTTTGCAAGAGAGGAAGACTGCACAACAGAGGAGTTATACTACATTCTTCAAAATTGTCAAATTATAGCCCGAACCGTTTTGAAAAAAATAATTAAAAGAAAAATGTGATTTGAAAACAGATTCTTTAAAATAAAATGCTAATTATATTTTATCATCAAAACCTTCGTGCTCCATGCGCAGCACATGCCATCAACAAGTACCCTCAAAATCACTCTGTCCTGAGCCATCAGTTCCAGCTCGTCAGCATCTTCCCTGTTTTCTTTATGCTTGTCTTGAACTCACTTCTCCAAGTGTGTTTTGATCGGCCTCTTCCTCTTTTGCCCTGGGGAATCCAGAATAGAGAATGCCTTGTTATGCTATCACCTGGCATTTTAAATTTGTATTTGATCCAATGTTAGCATCTTCTCCACATCTTACGTTCCACTGATATCTGCACTGTCTGATTCTTTCCAATAGTTTCGTATTAGGGACCATTTCAATCCCTCCATTCTGTGCAAACACCACTGGTTGTTGTTTTTGTTGTTCTCCATGTTTCAGAGCCCTGTAATAGAACAGCCTGTACAGAAGAGTTGATGATTTCTATTTTTGTGTTGGACTTAATTTCTTTTTATTTAATAAGTTCCCCAATACCAATATAATGAAAACTCCTCTCACGTTTTATATTTTTATTTTCACATCTTTTTCTGTACATCCTACTTTGCTACCAAGATATATGAATAATTCTACATCTTGCAAGAGTACCTTCTAGAACAGTCTGGGAGTTGTTAGTTGCATTTATTCTCTTTATTATTTTCTCAGATCTCAATGTTTATGATAACCTACCATCAAGTATATTTAATTTAATTTTGCGTATGATTATGTTATGTTAAGTCATCGACCATTTATGAAAGTCGGTAAATTTTCGGTTGTTTGTGTTGTACTTCGTGTTTCAGAGCCACACGAAAGAATGAACTTTACTACACTGGAGTTTAAGATTTGTATTTTTGTATTGTACTAAATGGAATGTCTGTTGATTGAGGATATACTTAATCATTTGTAAACCAACGAAAAAAACCACCAAAAAAGAAACTATCTTTACAATGTTGAATCCCACTGCTGATGTCCACTGGGAGTAATAAAAAGCTCTGTAACCCTCACAGGTGCCATGCACTGTATAGATTTGGTTTTTTGTATTTGACTTCCTACAGAAATGAAACTATGCTCCGTTGATTTTTGACACGTATTCGTGGTCAGAAGTCTATGTCATACATCAAAACCACTTGGCAAGATGGTTGTCTTAATTGTATCATTAGTTGAGTTCTTATCATCTGTCCCCAGAGTTTGTCAAGTCATGCCAAGAACAGGGACATCCTCTCAGCTCCGATGCCAACAATTCCAGCCCTGGGCATCTCCTCCAGGTCTGACCCCAAGATCCGGTACACGAAACGCAGCGTGAATGAAGTGGCCACCAAGAACCTTCACTCTGTATTCCCATGGAAGAGTTACTCCAAACAAGGATCGCCGAGTCCGGACAAAGATGGTGTAGTGGGGAATGGAGAGGCAGAAGACAGGAGAAAGATGTTTCCATCACAGGATGATAAGACCAACGCTTTCATGGATTCTTTGGCTCAGAGAATCAATTACATGACAAACAAGATCGCTTCCATGAGCAACACAGTGATCGGTGCTGGTACACAGATTTATGGGGGTCAAAGCCATGAGCAGAGTTCAACCAATGGTGAAATTCCTACAAGTAAATCCACCCATAGTGCACTGGATAATTCTGAAGATTCTGGCTTATCAACTCATGATGGTAGCCATATTGTGTCGGAGGTGGCCACTCCTGATGACGGATTGGACAATCTGGAACTTAGCCTCAACCAATCCACTTCCAGTCCCAAGTCTCCAAAATATTCCAGTTCTGGATCATCCTCTAAAGTGTCGAGCCCATCGAAGCATGATGTGTTAGATAAAGAAGCAGACGCTTGCATCATAGAGGCCAACCATCGTGGGTTCTCCATCCTCCATGCCCTGCAGGAGAGACACAGACGGAGCATGTATCTGGAAGAAGCAGTTCTTGACGCTCCACCTGCGGAGGACATGGTCACCAAAACGGAAGTCATATCGCCTGTGTAATTGAAATTCTGTTCATGTTTGAGAGGGTGTTAGTGAAAACATAGGAATAGTTTTTCAAAATTAATCCTTGTCTTTTTTTTTTTACTTTTCACATTCACATAGGTGAAGATTATGTAATATTACGTAATTTAAAATACCACATAGTGTAAAAGGTTGTGTAATTTATTTATCAATAGTAACAGCTACCATGCAACCTTCACTAGCAGCACTTATATATGGTAGCTGAATTTTGATCCTATTACATGGTCATTTGCCTCCACTTGAAATGTTCATTCGTCTCCATTTGATATGCTCATTAGTTTCACCATGACATGTGTATTTATTAATCTCCCCATACCACATTTTTTAGTCTCCTACTAACGTTATTAATCCATATTAACTTATTAACTATATTTCTTTAAACCCGTAATGGTTTTTTTTAAAAATATATTCCTTTAGTCTGATGACCTTTGCACCTCATTTGTCAACCTTTAACAAGTCATTAATCTCTCATTATTATTTTTACTAGCCTCCCTTTACCAAGTGTTTGTTGGTGCTATCCATTTAATGCGATATTTCTGTGTTTTTATTGTATTTTTTTTCTTTCATTAAGATATTTATCTGCCTGTTTTTTTTTTATACCAAAGAGTCCCAGATTTCTATTTAAAATAAGAAAAACTTATTCCCTGTATTCTTTTATTTGGACATAGGGTCAGATAGAAGATCGAACCAAAATGTCCAACTCTGTAGTAATCAAGAAATATATTAAGGAATACCACTTTATTTTGCCTTTATCGCCTTTTGCCAATATTTATTTATCTCCCTGTAATGTTATTAGTCTGCCTTGAACATGTTTTTTATAATGTGATTTTTCTACCTTTATCATGTGATTTATTTCCTTGCATGGTGTGATTTATATCCCTTTATTATGTTATGTATCTGCCTTTGCAATGTTCATTTGTCACAAGCTAAATTGCTTTATTTTGATTTGTTTCCCTTTTTATGTTAATTATCACCCTGTGAAAGAATAATTTTGAATTTCTTAAAGCCGTTCAGAAAATATAAATTATATAAATATATCTGCATTTGTGAAATAGTAGAGACGGTAAGCAACATGCAACAGCAACCAAAAAACTGCATGGAAAAAAAACAATGAACATGTCAGATTTACCCAATATATATAGACTGCTAATCTAACTAAGTTTTATTGTTTGTGACACACTTTCAAAACTACATCCATTTATGAAATTATATAATGTAGACCTGGCAAAGATGGCGCCGTAACTAGCTGCGAGTCTACATTTCTCTACTGTTTTGGATGATTATGGATGCCGCCAGACCACGGATTTGTCTGGAATTCACACTAGTCGACGACTTACACTTGTGTTCACGGATACGTGGAATTGTTTTCCGTCTGGACTTGTTATTTCGTTCTTTTTCTGTGATTTCTTCCATCCGTTTATCCTGGTCTGGACGCCGTCTGAATGGCGCTACGCTTAAACTAGTTATACCTGTGTCGTATCTCACGGGTTAGTTCTGCCGGCTTACCTTCACGAATTTGGCGTGTGGGAATTTTAGATGCTACTATGATGAACTCAATACAGCTGGGGAGAGATGCCAGACTCACTCACACGCTGAGTGTTGTCCATACGACCTCTTGTGGTTATCGAAAAGGCACGACAAACTGCGTTAGATGCCTTCCCACCTTTCTACCCTGCGGGTTACATGTTTACGGAAAGGCTTCGGTGGTAACCCTGAGGCAAAATCTGCATCCTGTGCTATCTCCAGTCGTCTCGATGAATGTCTTGCCACTGGCAAAAGGTAGCTTAGGCTCTGTGAGTGAGGTTGACAAAAGGCGCAGTTTCTTCCTCACTTTAATCCTAATCTCCGCGCAAGTCACCCATTTCAGCGGACACAGCAAGAGATACGACTGTCCACACGGCTGAACAAAGAGAGTGGTCTTCATCACTTGTGATGGACAAACTATCAATAATGTAGACCTAACATGACACTGGTGAAGCACATGGCAATTTTGAGAATCATTGTTACCTGATGCGGAAATGCCCATATTTATCACTTTAAACTGGTAACATTTAATATTTTACAACAATTTCAAGTCCCACCGGCTCCTGGTTAGATTATATATAGCCAAACACCAGAAGAGTAGATCTACATTCATTTCCAAGTAATATAAAACAATCATCATGATGAAAATGAAACAAAATGTATGTTAATTGTCTCTACCACAAAAATTCAGTGTTTACTTTCTTCAATAACGTCTACTTTTTATAAAGAATTGAATTCTCTGTCAAAATAATTCAGTGTCAGAATAATTCAGATTGACTAGAAAAATCATCAGAGGAGCTAAAATTAAGTGTACATTTTCATAAATATTTTCAAAGAAACTAAGCACTTTTTCTGCATTAAAAAATGGCAGATTGATGCGTGCAGATTCGCTATCAGCAAAGGCAAAGGCCGGCGTCCATCATAGACGATGAAGGCATAATTAATTTTGCTAGCGCTATTTTTTTAGTAAGGATTAACTGCGCTACTTTTTAATCATCACTCTCTCATCTCGTGCCGCCCGACCCCAGTGGCAGGTTAAGGACAAGACGACTAGGGAGCGACTACAAGATGCAAGGGACTCCGCATCAAGTACCCGCGAAAAAGACGGCGGAGTTCGGAGTCGAACCCACACCACCTGATCACGAGGCCGACGGCTTTACCACTTTGCCACAGAATCGCTATCGATAATATAATTTAATGACGTACACAGGTAAAAATAATTTAGAAACAAAAACTTTTCACCTTTGCCATTTTTATATAAAATAAACTTAAGGATCAGCTTACGTTTCTGAAGTATCCAAAATGTCTGCCAGACAGAAAAAATATTTATGTGTCATAAAAATATTATCTACTGGTTCACCATGGCTAAAGACAGACCGTAAGAAGAGAAGTTGTGTCCCGCAGCGATGTATCCGCCGCTGAAGAATGGGTCGTCCAGTAATCATATAAAGGATCATCTTTAAGTCACCGACCACTGTGAATGGCCTCTTGTCCTGAATCACAGGAAAAAAACGGCCACTTAAGATGGCTGCTCGTCCTAAAAGAGTTGATGTTATTTAAAAATTGCTAATTGCTAATTAAAAGTATATATTGTAAATATAAGTGTGTAAACCAATGTACTAGTGGTTGAGCACAAATTTTTCATGGCAATGGTACGGGGTACAAATCCTGTTACTTGTACGCTCTAGTCTACCTGTCTGTAAATGGTGGCATGTTGTGCGACTAGGGAAGTAAAAGACAGCGGTGAAACGTACTGGCCATGCTACTTCATACAAGCTGTGGCTTAGTATGCTGAAGTCTCTAACAACTTTTTTCCTTGGCCACAGTGCACCTACTATTAGACACTTTTACTTTACTAACGCAACGTAATATTGATTTGTCTTCTGTATTATGTTATCTCCCAATAGAAGATTTGGAATTTCTGTAATCTTACTAAATTTAGTTTCATCTCCTTTTTTATGTTATTTATAAATCTGTACAATCATTTCAATTTCTTGAAATTAACATGGTAGATAATAGCATTGTTTGTTTTGTTCCCTTATTTTAATTATATTATTTATCTTCTTGTAGAATTGCACTTTAATATGTTACTATTTAACTTTAAAATGTTTATTTGTCCTTCACTTTGTTTGTTTTAAAAGTTTACCTAATTGTTGTCAAAGGTAGTCTATTTTCAACCATAGTCTTATTTGCTTATATCAGAATACATCATTTGTTTATCATTTAGTATATTATTTAAATACCTTTAACATATTTTCGTCTATCTTTGATGTATTTGTTTCTCTTTAACCTTTAGCACACTACAATGAACTGACAGTTGACACACTCAACCTACAAATTAGAAAATGAAAAAAAATTTGGGGGGACGAAACCATAGCCATTAAAAAAAATGCTTAATACATCGTGTCCATCTACACATGTTTTTTTGCCGGTAAGAGCATTGTATGTTAGATTACAAATGAATTTTGAACGATTTATCATCTTATTACACCGATTGGAGCAGGCCGACTTTTTGCGAAAGATGAACTAGTAGGTTGTTGGAAAAGATCTTTATCGAGTAGATCTGTTTATTTTGTTTGTTTAAATGTTATGACTATGTTTGAATTGGAAACTAACAGTTGTATTGATATTATAAACACAGTATCGATACATTGTTGTGGTTTCCATGGATTTCTATTGGAGCCAAATTTTTGTATCTCAGAATCTAACAAACACACAACAAAAATAATAACACCAACAAGTTCTTTATTCAATTGTGCCTTTACATACAAGAAAATCACATTTATTGACCAACAAACAGAAAAGTTACAAGCTATGAAAGTCAACTACCATAGCGAAATATAAAGTTGTGAAATTATCGCCAAAAAAATGTAGTGTGCTAAAGGTTAATATTTTTATTTCTTTTACATGTTGTTTATCTCCCAGGGACTGATTTGTTGTCCTTCAATTACTTAGTTCCCTTAAATGTGTTCATTTGTATTTATAAATTGCTTATCTGCTTTGAACATAACCTATTTGTCTCCATTTGACATGTTCATAATTCCTACTTCTTGTCATGAAACAAATGGTTGTTTATAAAGAATCTGATACGATTGTTGACAATTAATCTGCACAAATACAAGTTACATCAACAACACAAACAAAGAAATATGGCAGCTCCAGAAACGTCTCAGCAACTTCTTTCATCTGTTGGTCCCCAACCCAATTTCTTTATTCTTGGTGACAGGTTGTACTTGTTAAGGCTGTATAAAGCTGTATTTCTGTTTCCATGTGAAAACTGCCTAGATCATGGTTTTTGACCCCATGTCCTATGCAGCCAATGTGTTTTGCAGAATCCAAGTGTTCTCCGTGAGATTTCTAGGATTTTCTCAAGAGACCTCAATTTTTGCAAATGATCTCTGGGATTTCTGCAAGAGACCAATTGGGATTTCCGCAAGAGACTTCAAGGATTTTCACAAGAAGCCTCAATGACTTCCGCAAGAGACTACTAGAATTTCCACAAGAGATTGCGATTTAATAAAATAAAAGTTTATAAAAAAATTACTAAACTCGGTGCCGCAGGCAGAGATTAAACAGCCGTGTATGTCAACGCTTGATTAATAAACTATGTTTTCTATTCATGATTTTAATACGTTATTTTGGTCTCTTTACTGTTCAACATTGCCAATAGAGTTGTATGCTTTATATACAAATTCAATAATATAAAAAAAAAGAGAATGAACAATTGCTAATTGAAAGTCAAGCTAAATGAAGTGTCACATAAGTAACTGATAGTCTGGTAGTAATGTGTTAAAACTAACATTGTGTAAAGACACAGCTTCTTTATGTGGTAGAGGGACAGTTCACTTCCTCGCTGTCTTTTCCTCCCATAATTATAAGCCAGGTACACATTCACAGCTGGGTCAACTAGAAGTATACTGTTAATGAGAGGATCACCTTAACCCTTTGAACCGTGACACCAATGCACCGGTGTGT
This sequence comes from Ariolimax columbianus, assembly GCA_036924085.1. NCBI lineage: Eukaryota > Metazoa > Mollusca > Gastropoda > Stylommatophora > Arionidae > Ariolimax > Ariolimax columbianus. The sequence continues at coordinate 87,022,813 of JAVGWX010000004.1, read as the reverse complement.
GTGTATGTAAATACCCACTCCTCTAGCCACCCATGAATTGGTGTGATGGGTGGACCATTATTCTAAAGTGTATTTTAGGCTACACTGCACAGTTTTTGGCCATTGTGACACCTAAACAGTACACACATTTCCAGAGATAACAAATATGGCGACATCAACGAAATAGGAAATTGTGTATATGAATTTTTGATTTTCGTGATGCAAGGTTGTTTTGAAAATTCAAAAAATGGTTACCAGTAGCGACAGAACAAGTTGTTCGTCGTATTCTGAAGGATTTGAAGGCTGATAAATTGGATTTAAATGGTGTTTGTTCTGAAAAGTACAAGCGATTATTTGAATGACACGTGTGAGAAAGCTAGAAAAATTCTTGTCCTTCGGAGGATCAGACTATGGGAAGTCCAACAAAATGTATCAAGTACATTTGATACAGGGTGGTCTTCAATAAATATATTCTACAATTTACTGGCATAGCAAGCAGGAACATTGGAAATGATCAGGTCAGTCAATTTGAGGTAGAATAATGAAATTAGAGCACATAATTTTGTCATAGTAAATATATTGCATATTTTCTCAGGAGCACAGGGGAATGGGATTTTACAGATCGGGTGGCCAGGGTTCTTCTTCGTACGCTGTCAGACGTCAACTTGAATTTGTTCGAAGAAAGCAGCTGTCATCCTGAGGCTGTCGACACTGCCATAGAGCTTGTCTAGTGTTGGCACTGGTGATGGCCACATGTGCTTTCTCTGGTCCTCGTATGTCGGGCAATTTGGCAGCAGATGTTCAGCGGTCATTTTCCTGATACCACACGAGCATTCGTCATTGCCACCTATCTTCAATTTGTTGAATAGGTGGTACCTCAGTCTATTATGGCCTGTGCGAAGTCTGAAGACCACGACCTGCTCTCTTCTGTTCAACTGGTAATAGGCATCATTTTTTGTGTAGTCAGTATGTTCTGTTTCCCATTTGGCCATGTATCTAGCCCTAATAAACCTTGGACTCTTCGTAGGTCACACTAGAATCTCGTTGTGGAAGTCTTGCACCTTCATTTGCCAGTCTGACTGCCTCCTCATTGCCTTGGATGTTACAGTGGGATGGAACCCACTGTACCACTACTCTTTTTGGTGTGGACTGCTGGCATAGTTGACAGAGTATTGCTCTTAAATCATTAAGTTTAGAATTTTTCTGGCTTTTTAGTGCTGTAACCACGGCCAGGGCATCTGTAAACAGGACTATCTGGCGTTCATTGTTTTCGCCTGTTAGCATTGCTTTTACTGCAGCCTTCAGTGCCTCTGCCTCCGCTCTGAAATTGCTTGAGAATTTTCCAGTTGCCACTGACAGTGTTATTTTTCTACCATTTGTTAGGCTCAGGAATACCCCTCCCCCTCCATTCTGTGTTGTGTTTGTTACAGAACCGTCGGTGTATGCATGGGTCCAGTTCATGCTTGGGTAGTTTTCCGCTGTGTACCTCAGGGTTATGTCTCTTCTTTCTTTTTCAGTCTGGCTTTTCTTGTTTCCAATACCTGGTATATTTTATACCACCTCCGGAATGATATGCTGTTTGCGTAGTGTTGTTATGGTGTTCATAGGGTCTTCACTCATCTTTGGTTTGGCTATTTCTATAAAGTTTCTCCACTTTAGTTTCCCTTTTCCAAATCTATTTAGTCTCTGATGCATTGGATGGTCTGTCAGTCTTCTTAGTTTCTCTAATTGCTGCTGGGCTCTGCAGTCTCTTCTGTCGGTCATCGATTGCAGATTTGTAATCTTTTCAATTTCTCCAATTTGCGTTGACTTCATGCCTCCTGTTATAACTCTCATGGCTTGGTTTTGAAGTTTGGGCCAGGGTTCAAAAGGTTAATCTTTTGATAAAATCACTTTTATGCTGAATTTCTGAGACCTGGTAATTATTTGGCTGAGTTTTCTATTACTTTGATTTAAGTTTAAAAAAATGCAATATGGCTTAGCTTGGCTTTGTTCTGTCTCAATCTCCCACTACCAAACCCTGAAAAGGGCTTAAGTAGCAGAATGTAGTCCAGATAACAAAATGCGTTGTGTCGTTGGTTACAGCTTGACTGCGAAATTTACACCTTTTGGTCCAACACATCTGACTTCAGCAAGCATTTTTTGAGTACCGGGTTAGCATACTCTCTTCGATCCCTTCTCCTTAGCCAGTCTGCTCTGTTGTAGCCTGTTATCCAGGATCACCTTGTGGAGGTGTAGAAGGATCTTGGCAGTTCCGGTTTACTGGCCCTGAAACTAGCAGTCATCTATGGGTTGCTGACCGCTGCAGCTCATGCACTGCCTGGTAATTATTTAAGGGAGGTTCCTTCAGGATAAAAAGTTTGAGAAATATTAAGCTCAGTAGAAATCTCTTGAAGCAAGAGGGAGACAAATAATTTGGCTTGGTCCAGTCAACTGACAATTTTGTTGTTGTTGAATACAGTGGAGCACCGTTTTATAATGGGCCTACAATACGCTGGGTTCTTCGTAACGTACATTCAACATGTAATATTTAACCACAATTTGTCAAATGCTTTAGTCATTTTTCCTGGTTTAAGATTTGTCAGCCATCTTGTGAGATGTTTTGTCACTTTCACTGGTGTAAGTCGATCAGCCATATTTGTAATAAGTTTTGTCGTTTTAGATGTTTTGTAATCGATAAGCAATTTTGTAAAACATTTTGTTAGGTTCACTAATATAATAATGTCTGTCAGCCATATTTGTAAGATGTTTTGTCGTTGTCACTTGCATAAGGCCGGTCAGCCATATTTGTAAGATGTTTTGTCGTTGTCACTTGCATAAGGCCGGTCAGCCATATTTGTAAGATGTTTTGTCACTTTCACTGATGTAAGGTTGGTCGATTATCTTGTAAGACATTTTGTCATTTTCACTCATGCAATGTCGGTCAGCCATTTTGTAAGATGTTTTGTAATTGATAAGCTATCTTGTAAAGCATTTTGTTAGGTTCACTAACATAATATCGGTAAGCCATATTTGTAAGATGTTTTGCTACTTTCACTGATGTCATCTTCTAAGATGTTTTGTCACTATCACCGATGTAAGGTCGGTCAGCCATCTTGTAAGAATTTTGTCACTATCACCGATGTAAGATCGGTCAGCCATCTTCTAAAATGTTTTGTCACTATCACTGATGTTAGGTCGGTCAGCCATCTTGTAAGATGTTTTGTCACTAACACCGATGTTAGGTCGGTCAGCCATCTTGTAAGAATTTTGTCACTATCACTGATGTAAGACCGGTCAGCCATCTTCTAAGAAGTTTTGTCGCTATCACCGATGTAAGGTCGGTCAGCCATCTTCTAAGAAGTTTTGTCACTATCAACGATGTAAGACCGGTCAGCCATCTTCTAAGATGTTTGGTCACTATCATCTATGTAAGGACAGTCAGCCATCTTGAAAGATGTTTGGTCACTTTCAATGTATATGGTCAGTCTACAATCTTATAAGACGTTTTTCCACTTTCAACGATGTAAGGCTGTATAGTTATTGTGTAAAATTTGTTGTCAATTCTTTTCTGATGTAAGCTTATAAGGTTTTTCCAAATTATGCTTTTGGCGAAAGTTCTTACAATTGTCTTGCAAAAAGAATGCATTAAGAGCTGGAGTAGTTGTGAGATTCAGAAGTAGATTAAAAACACTTTCTGTAAAAGGGCAGCCAACTTAAGCCGCATTGTATCATTGTCATGTACGTTGTTTTTGTATTGGCTTGTTGTTTTTGTCGTGGCTTGTTGTTTTTGTGGCATTTTGTGAGTTTCGTCTTGTTTCTGTCTCGGAGCTATCAAGATATATGTTACAATTGTCTTGTAAGACTTTCAATAATTTTTCCCGATGTAAGCTCGCCCATAATTCTTCTAATGTAAACCTATTCAGTCACCTTGTAAGACATTTTGTCACTTTCGCTGATGTAAAACGGCACAATATTTGTGTAAGGTGTTTTGTCACTTTCGCTTGAGTAAGGACACAAAATTGTCTTGTAAGGTTCCTTTTTAACATTTTACTCTATTTCTGCCAAAAGACCGGCTCTACTTATTGGGCTATCTTCACAAGGTGAAGATACATCGTATTTGTAAGAGGTTTTATCACTTTCACTGGTGTAGGGGTTGGTCGGCCATATTGTAAGATGTTTTGTGATCGATCAGCTATCTTGTAAAATGTTTTGTAGTTTCACTAACATAATGAATGTTGGTACTGTATTAATATATCTATTTGTCACTCAATATAAGAAATACAAGTGATCCTTCACAAACTAAATAGCAAACAAGAGTATCTGTCCTAGCAGCCACATGTAACAAATACTACCAGCAACCTTCCCAGGACTAAGAAAATCTTTTCAGTGTCCACAAACCAAGAAGTTAGATCATATACTCAAGTCTATGACAGACTTTCTAGATCACTTTCTCAGACTATGACAAACTTTTTAGATCACAAACTCATGTCTATATCAGTCTTTCTAGATCATATAAAGTCTATAACATACTTTGTAGATCATATACTCAAGTTTATAACAGACATTCTAATTCTAGAGCATATATAGCCTATGACAGACTTTGTAGATCATATACTCAGTCTATTACAGACATTTTAGATCATACACTCAGTCTATTACAGACATTCTAGGTCATACACTCAGTCTAAAACAGACATTCTAGATCATAAAAAGTCTATAACAGACATTCTAGATCAGTGTTTCCCAACCTTTTTAGACTCGTGGAACAATTTTTTGTAGACAGCCAAGACAGAAAAAATTTATATAGTGTTTTGTGTATTAGTTGTTAAATTTATTATTATAAAATGGAAACTCTATAGCTATTTCAAATAACCCCAGAATTTGAGCAGTAAATAGATAAGCGGTTCAGGAGCAGTTATATTTTTTCGCGGACTGGCAGGAAATTTCTGCAGACCGGCGGTTGGGAAACACTGTTCTGGATCATATAAATTCTATGACAGATTTTGTAGATTATATAGTTAGTTAGTTGCCCATCACAAGCGAAAATGGAGAACGTCAGACATGTTTATTCAGATGTGACTGCATATGACTGTACAGTCCGATCTGAGCGTGACAAACTCTACCGCACATAGGGCATTTGTAGTTGGGCAGGCCTGCATTTTTTCCTTGCATGCAGCTCGCTTTTCCTGCGCCTCCGTGATGGTCCTCTGCTTAGCTTCATTAAAATTTCCTTGATCTAAAAATTATGCGCATCCAATCTATTCTTGAATGCATCAATTGACCCTGCCTCCACTATTTCCTGTGGCAATGCATTCCAAGCATTCACCACTTTCTGGATACACATTTTTGTTCTCTAATATCTATATTGCAAAATGCTTTAAAGGAGGATTCCTAAAGGAGGTCAACTGTAGTGGTAGCCTTTGCTTCAGCTGGAGTAAAAAGGGAACAAGAAAAAGAGTTATTGCTTATGCTCTTTAGTTTGACATAATCATTTCTATAAACCAAAAATAAATATTCAGTACATAATCACTGTTGGGGTCTACAGAGAGAATTAATAAGGAAGAGAAATAAAATTTGCTTGCCCCACGGTGTGCAGACTAGTATTTCATTTTACTCGCAATGGAAAAAAATCCCGGTGCAGTTTTGAACACGCGCTCCCTTGGTCATTAGTTCGATATTCCCACCAATTGACCACCAGTTCCATTAAATTTTGTATACAGCATCAATATTTGTTGGCAATGTTAATTTTGGTAAGGCTACCACGGATCAAATGTCAAAACAAAATGAATTTTAAGGCTACTACAGATCATAGGTCAGAACATAAAAATAATAAGGCTACTACAGATCATAGGTCAGAACATAAAAATAATAAGGCTACTACGGATCATAGGTCAGAACATAAAAATATTAAGGCTACTACGGTTTATAGGTCAGAACATAAAAAATAATTAGGTTACTACAAGTCATAGGTCAGAATATAAAAATAATTAGGTTACTTCAGGTCATAGGTCAGAACATAAAAATAATTAAGTTTCCACAGATCATAGATCAGAACAATGTGAATCTTAAGGCTACCACAGATCATAGATCAGAACAATGTGAATCTTAAGGCTACCTCAAATCATAGATCAGAACAATGTGAATCTTAAGGCTACCACAGATCATAGTTTAGAACAGTATTAATAGACTAACTTTAGTACACATTGTCTCCCAGGAGATAAACATAATTTTTGCAACCCAGCAGCCCATCTCCTCCGCCTACCCTCAGCCATCTCTTCCCACAACCCACCTACGATGAAAAATTTCAGCTCGCTGTGTAGTTCATTTCAGGATTGATGGTGTCTTGGTACAAATATATATATATATATATATATATATATATATATATATATATATATATATAAACTTTAAGAAATAAAGTATAGACAGACAACATGATTATGCACTGGCCATGATTATAAAAATCTGTTTGCCATATTAGGGCATGATTGTCTTTGTTTGTATTGTGACGCTGTTATTTTACAGAAATAAATCAATTGAAACTGCTTCAATGCTAGAGATAGTCAGGACCTGGACTTTGCAAATGAGCTACTGAAGATAGTAGTCAATTAAAAACATGTAAAGGTGACAGAAAACAAAACAAAACCCACGGTAAAGGCCACAAGGCCATCACCAAGGATAAGGAACAAATGAAATAGAAATACAGACAATGTATATGACAATAATAAAACACGGCTTGAGTTGGCAGCCATTACCCAGTAATGCCACTGATCCACATGTTCCTTACCACTTCCTGTGTAATGGAGGCCATCTCAAGCTGTATTATATTGTCGTATGCTTTACTTTTGGTTTTTCTTGTGGTTTGTTACGTGTTTTTGTTTGTGTTCTTTGTTCCTGATGAGGTATTGTGGCCATAACTTTTTGTTTTGTTTTGTTTGTCCATGTTATGTCATAGAGCCTTTACCTATAATTGTTATTATACAGGCATCCCTTACTTTGCAACAAACATACACTGCAATTTAAAAAAAAAACCAACATAAAAATTAAAAACACAATTTTTATTATCTGTTTAAAATGGTGACGTAATTCACTTATGTACACAATATTTATTGACTTTTGTCACTCCTGAATAATTTTGGCCTCTCGGCACAATGAATTTTGCGATGTAAAATGTCTTTGCAAGTCTAGTACTATAGACCTGTTTATCTACTGTCACATTTTTTACTGATGTGTCACATTTTTTACTGACGTGTCATATATATATTTCTGACTGTTTATAATTTAAAAACAGAATATAAGACAATAAAGTTACAAATGGTATGTATATTGGGGAAAAATGGGAATTGTGCCAAATTTTTATTTCATTTTAAATCAGAATAATAAATCCCACACAAATATCACTCAGATTGAAGAGAATAGAACTCACTATAATCTTTCAAGAGTTTAATAAAAAAGGTTGTGCATGATGCTAGCAACCTCATCATGTAGAACCAATGCTATTGAAAACACCACAGCAAATGCTCAGGTACAGAATTCCTATATACAGGCCAGCTGTATTGGTTGGTCTATTCTTCATTGATTCGCTGGATTATGAAGTCAACATCATTGTCCGACAACAAAGGCATTAAATGGACATTGGCGAGACAATCTTAACCTTGCTGATGATTTTACTTTTCTGGTCCGTACCTACAGTCAGAATAAAAATAAAATGGGCGTACTTGAGGAGAGGTCACTGCAACTGGGTCTAAACCATACACAGAGGCAAAACACACATTTTGAAAATAAATACAAATAACAGCGATCGAATTGGGCTGGGAGGCTTCCTCTTTCAAGATGTTGAATCTGTCGTATATCTTGGTGGCAATATAGGCATATTGGGAGGAATGAAAAATGATGTTCAGTTAAGAATACAGAAGGCGAGAGGAGCTTTCATTGCATTGGGGACCTTTGTAGAAGTCAAAAGAAATTAAAACTATCACCAAATTATTCATTTTCAACTCCAATGTAAATTCTGTTCTGGGGTATGGCTCTAAAACATGGATGACAAGAAAAGCACATATGTAAAAGGTATGACAAGATCAACAACATGGAAGTGATGGGAAAGAACAGGAGAAATGCCAGTAAAGCATGAAATATGGAGGAGGCGAGTGTGCTGGATAGACCACACATTACGAAAACCAGTTGGTAGCATTATAAGACAGTCTATATTTTGGAACCCACGTGGAGAACTTGAAAAGATTACAAAACTGCAATCCATGACCGATAGAAGAGACTGCAAAGCCCAGCTGCAGTCAGAGAAACTCCGAAGACTGACTGACCATCCAATGCACCAGAGACTAAACAATTTGGGAAATGGGAAACTAAAGCGGAGAAACTTTGCAGAAATAGCCAAAGCAAAGATGCACGAAGATCCCATAAACGCACTAACAACACCAAAACCCATCACTACTGTACGAAAACCTACCTGGAGGCAGGATATATTTCCAGAGGTGGTAGAAAATATACCAGGTATTGCAAACAAAAACTGCCAGACTGAAAAAGAAAGGAGAGATACTACCCTAAGCTTCATAACGAAAAGCTACCCAAGCATGGACTGGACCCATGCATACACCGACGGTTCTGTAAAAAACACTACACAGAACGGAGGGGCAGGAGCATTCCTGAACCTACCAAATGGCAGAAAAATAACACTGTCATTTGCTACTGGTAAGTACACAAGCAATTTCAGAGCGGAGGCAGAGGCACTGAGGGCGGCAGTGGAAGAAATGGTGACACACAGTGAAAATGAGAGCCATATAGTCCTGCTGACAGATGCTCTCGCCGTAGTCACAGCGCTAAAAAGCCAGAAAAACACTGAGCTTAATGACTTAAGAGCAGCACTCTGCAAACTGTGCCAGCAGTCCGCACCAAAAAGGGTAGTGGTACAGTGGGTTCCGTCACACTGCAACATCCAAGGCAACGAGGAGGCAGACAGACTGGCAAAAGAAGGTGCAAGACTACCACAAACAGATACCAGTATGACGTACGAAGAGTCAAAACGGCTTATCAAAGCCAGATACATGACCAAATGGGAAACCGAACATACTGGTTACACCAAAAACGATGCCTATTACCAGTTGAACCGAAGAGAGCAGGTCGTTATCTTCAGACTTCGCACTGGCCACAACAGACTGAGGTACCACCTATTCAACAAATTGAAGATAGGGTGTACCGACGAATGCCTGTGCGGTACTGGTAAAATGACCGCTGAACATCTGCTGCAGAACTGCCCGACATACGAGGATCAGAGAGAGCAGATGTGGCCATTACCAGTGGAACTGCAAGACAAGCTCTATGGCAGTGGCGAGAGCCTCAGGATGACCGCCGCTTTTTTCGAAAAAATAATGGTTACTGTCTGACTGCGTACGAAGAAGAAGAAGAAGAAGAACCCACGTGGCAATAGAAATAGAGGAAGACTAAGACACTCATTAAAGAGGGAGATGAATGCAAACATCAAAGCAGCCGGCAGAGATGTGGACAGAACTGGCTCAGATGGCTCCTGAAAGGAAGACTTGGTGGGTGTTTGTTGAGGACTTATGCTTCGCAGGAAGTGGTCATATTTTTTATTGATTGATACTTCACTTGGATCAGAAAGGGGGATGGCAGTTATTTTGAAATTAAATTTTCTTACAATTGATACAGCTGTCAAAATGTTGGTGGAAATTATGTTGAGAAATAGAGGACAATGTAAGTGAAATAGAAAATGGTTTTCTAGTTTGTATTTCATTTAGTTTATTTTAAATACCCATTTGCGAACTATTTACTTACTTTCTCGTACATATTTCATTAAATAAATTCAATTTAAAAATTACATCTCCCACAAAATATTTTGGAAAACTCACACTTTCAGTCGGAAACCATCAGCAAATGATATCTTCACATAATTAGTGGTTGCAACATTTAAAAAAACATTAGTTGACCTTTCAAATTTGTGAGAATATATCGCACATACATCTAATCTGTCAGAGCTAACACATTGGCTCTGCAGCAGTATAAGAATGTTTGTGAGCTGATGTGTTGGTTCTACAGGAGTGACTCAATTAAGCAATATACATGTTATTTATTATTATTAATTTTTCTCTCATTTGTGGTATGCTTGATTTCAAATTAGATGATTGTAACGGGGACCATGAGTACAGATTTCTACATATTTGTAAAAAAAATTTCTTTTCTTTTTTTTTTTATACGATGATCTGAATTAGATAGACATGTTATGATAAAACTGGTTAGATAAAATTGTATTTTGTTTTGATGTGTGGTAAAGTCACATTTATCAATATTTAAAAATTTACATGAAATTAGTCAACAAATCATTGATCTTGGTATATTATATTGAAATTTGAGCCAATCAGAATTCTTGGTAGATTTAATTGAAATTTAATCAACCGTATTTACATTACATTGACCCGGTTATAATTTTTGGTATTTAAGTCAAATTTAATTCAACTAGAATTCTTGGTACATTTCATTGATCAAATCATAATTTTTGGTAACTTAATTAAATTTAATGCAATTGGTATTCTTGGTACATTACATAAAAATTAACAAATTGGTACTTTATAAAAAATTTAATGCAGAAAGATATTTAATTTAATTTAAACCAACCAGTATTCTTATTAGTTTACCATGTAATTTAACCAATAAGAGTTGTCGATACTTTATATGTAAGTAAAACCAATCAGGATTCTTGGTACTTTACATTCAATTTGAACCAATAATAATTCCTGATCCACAGCAATGAAATGAGCCTATAAGAATTTGTTATATTTTACATGAAATTTCAACCAACCAGAACTCTTTACACATGACATTTGGTTTTTACCAATAAAAATCCATGGAACTTTACATTGTTTAACTATCATTGTTTTTGTACCTTAAGTTCATAATCTGGCAAAGATGGCGCCATAACTGGCTGCGAGTCTACATTTCTCTACTGTTTTGGATCATTATAGATGCTGCTAGGCCACGGATTTGACTGGAATTCACACTAGTCGACGACTTATACGTGTGTTCACTGAAACGTGGTGTTGTTTTCCGTCTGATCTTGTTATTTCGTTCTTTTTTTGTGATTTCTTCCATCCGTTTATCCTGGTCTGGACGCCGGCTGAATGGCACTATGCTTATACCTGTGACGTATTTCACGGGTTAGTTCTGCCGGTTCACCTTCGCGAATTTGGCGTATGGGAATTTTAGATGCTACTATGATGAGTTGAATACAGCTGGAGAGAGATGCCAGACCCACTCACACGCTGAGTGTTGTCCATACGGCCTCTTGTGGTTATCGAAAAGGCACGACAAACTACGTTAGATGCCATCCCACCTTTCTACCCTGCGGGTTACATGTTTACGGAAAGGCTTCGGTGGTAACCCTGAGGCAAAATCTGCATCCTATGCTATCTCCAGTCGTCTCGATGAATGTCTTGCCACTGGCAAAAGGTAGCTTAGGCTCTGTGAGTGAGGTTGACAAAAGGCGCAGTTTCTTCCTCACTTTAATCCAAATAACTGCGCAAGTCACCCATTTCAGCGGACACAGCAAGAAATACGACTGTCCACACGCTGAACAAAGAGAGTGGTCTTCATCACTTGTGATGGACAAACTATCAACACAGCAAGAGATACGACTGTCCACACGGCTGAACAAAGAGAGTGGTCTTCATCACTTGTGATAGACAAACTATCAACACAGCAAGAGATACGACTGTCCACACGGCTGAACAAAGAGAGTGGTCTTCATCACTTGTGATAGACAAACTATCAACACAGCAAGAGATACGACTGTCCACACGCTGAACAAAGAGAGTGGTCTTCATCACTTGTGATAGACAAACTATCAACACAGCAAGAGATACGACTGTCCACACGCTGAACAAAGAGAGTGGTCTTCATCACTTGTGATGGACAACTATTATTAGATCATAATGCATTGATGACTTGAATGTTCTCTGACTACTACTTCCTTCGACTAACCAGGGTGTCATTTACTATGGGACAACCTTTATATAACAGCATAACCCCGCTGATACGAATGGACAGGCACCAGAGCATGTTTGTAAAATGGAATTCATTTTGTTTTTAGCTTGCAAATGCATTTTGACCGCTAAAAAAAGCAAATAACACATGATATAACATTTGAAAATGTGTGCGAAGGCTAAATAAACAAGAATAAATTTTAAAAATGAACAAAATCTTATCTTTAAATATTTTTATTTTTGCACATGTGGAAGATGAGTGTATATTTAGAATGATGGTCATTTAGATGTCTTGAATAAAGTCTTCAGCCTTTAAATTCAACCTTTGAGAACAATTTTGTGATGATACATTTTTTGTTTCATTTTGAAGGAGAATTTGATGGTGATCTTAAACACGCCAAAAATGGTGACTCTAGATCAGATTTTTAGGTGCTACTGACAATAGAGATGAAGATTACTTCTTAAAAAAGGATTACAATGTAGTTGGTAAGTTTTTCTCCTTTCTCAAAGCAATTCAGTGGGACAGACTATTGAGTTTTGTATTGAATTAACTTGGAACAAAGTGGCAGCAGTGTATGAGATTGCAGCAGCCAGCAACTCATAGCTGACTGCTTGCATCAGGGTCAGCGAACCAGAGCTGACCAAGACCCTATTCTGCCTCTACATGGCGACCCTGGAAACTGGCTGCACTAGTCACAAATATAGTTTATCCAAGGAATAGGGATCGCAGTGGGAAGACAAATCTTGTACAAAGAAAAGCCATTTGAATTTGTATATGTTGGCCGAAAGGCACGACTTTTGCTGTAAATTATGACACAACATCCTGTTCAGGATGAAACCCAGAAGAAAGAACTTTTGGGCTTCATTCGAATTTAGGATGGATGCCCATCACACTTAGGATATATTATAGGCACAAACATAACAGATGTGCATGAACAATGTTCGAGCTGTGTTACGCACGACTTTCAAAGTCAAACTGAAGAAAAACATGGCACGCAGTCCATTTTGAAACGGGCTAACTGATTGGTTTAAAAATAATGCTCGTAAAATGTCTGTAAAAGCGTTTACAGGGGAAATGATGAAGTTTGTTTGAGCAGGTGTTCGTATAGCGGTGTTTTAAAACAGGTGTTTGTATGGCAGGTGTATATATATAGAGGGTGTTCATATAGTGGTGTTCATATAGTGGATGTTCATAAAAAATGTGTTATTATAACATTTGTCCGTATAGTGGGGAAAAACTTAACTATTATATGATAGCAGACTGGTCACATGACCTCACAAGAAGCTGAGAACTCATGCAGGGAAGTCTCTAACACTTCATCTCTGATTGCAACATCAGCTTTGAAACTCTTTTCATTTACCAAATAGACCATCTTCCAAAATTTCCTTAACCTGCCTCTTCACTTCTCCTATTTGTTCTATATTACTGTCTGCCGACCAGTTCTACCAATTAGTTTCCTCTGTACATTCTACCTTGGACAATTTTTTTGTTTTTTTCCTGGAGAGCTTTTTTTTTGACCAAACACATACAATTGGAAATGTATCATAGATATAATAAAACTATATAAAGCATTAGTTGACCTTGGTGTACTGTGTGCAGGTGTGGAGTCCTTATTGTAGAGCAGATATAAACATGCTGGAAATGATACAAAGAAGAGTGACAAAACTGATAGTGAGATTCTGGAATTACTGTTATGAGGAAAGACTTGAGGAAAAACTGGCCTACAGTGTCTAGAAAGAAAAATTCGAGGTGACATATTATAGGTATACAGGTATATAAGGTAATAAACAGGAAGTATAACATATAGTATAACAAGTTTTTCAAAATACAACCACCTACAAAAACAAGAGGGCACAGCTACAAATTAATTAAAGAAAGGTCCAGATTAGATATTAGGAAATATTTTGTTAGTCAGAGAGTGATGAATGCTTGGAATTCATTTGCCACAGGAAATAGGGGAGGCAAGGTCAATTGATGCATTCAAGAATAGCTTGGATGCGCATAGTTTTTAGATCAAAGAAACTGGTTGTATACAGACTCTGCAGAGTCTTCTAAACCAGTACAAAGACGTTAAGTTCAGAATAGTTAGCATAGCACCTAAGTGCTCCTTTAGGTGCTTAATCCCTTTCCTGCTGAAAGTGCCAATACCAGATTATGAACTCACACCCTGGCTCTGTAAATTTTCCCCTGACTTCGTCACATACCTGTTTGCAGCTTTGTTGACTAGGAGAAATGGTCAAACCATGACAAAAACCATTGACATACCCAGTCTGTCAAGTCAAGCATGACATGATTTGAACCTGGTAAAATTTGATTGTAAACCAAGCACACAGTTCCACGACCAACCTTTCACTTTCCACTTGTTTCTTAGCGTGTATTTTGTTTTTCACTTCATTATTGTCTTTTTCTGGGGAACCCAGTGGTCTTGAGGTAAGGTGTTCGCTTCGGGTGCTGGATGTCACATGTTCAAATCATGGTGAAGAGCGATATTTTTTCACATGGATCATCCGGTAAACATTTCCCTTGATCTCTGAGTAGTGAGATCAGATACGCATGTGCAGTGAAGCGCACATTAAAAATCCCTTGGCAGTTGGAAATAAAAAAGGATAGGCTTAACGTCCGCTGCTCAGGCAAAATTCAAGTTAAAAATCAACTCAAATTATTCTAGGGATTCTCGCCCCACATAGAATATGTCGCAAAAAGGGGACTGTGTGACTATAACATCAGGTCTTTGGTTGTGTAGTTAGTGGAGCGGCAAAGATGGCGTCTGGCTGGCTGCGCGTCTATCTTACTCTAATTTACGCTTCCACCACCACCAGTTCCAAAAATAGGTTATCGTGTATTCCAGAGTAACATATACTAGGCTTGACCTGGCAAGTCACCAACGGATTTTCGCCTGCCAACAAAAAATATGAAACAAAGGAGGTCACATCTCTCCACGACATCTAACAAGACAAGTGGACTGAAGATAGATAAATAGATATTGTCTTTTTCTTTATCTTCATCATATTTTGGAAGCCAGGAATTCTTTCTATTTTTCCCTGTGTTATTTCATGTTTGCAAATGTTTTCTCAACATTATTTCATGCTCAACATCGTTTTTTGTGTAACATAGCACTTAATGTTGTCAGGGATGAAGTGTTAGAAGCTTCATTACACTTATCCTAGGATATAGTGGCCAGTTCCTTTCTTCAGCAAAGTGTACAGCATCCAAGTGTTGGGAGAACCTTCCACCCTTGAGGGGTTTCATTTTTTACATGCAGTCTGTTGTACTCTTCTCAGGAACCATATTTGTATCACTGCTGTTGATGTTGCTGTTCAAGACTCTAACATTGACAAGTTGTAATCTCATGAAAATGTTTTCAATTGTCATATGTAAAATTTTATTTTTCAATGTGCTAGATAATTTTACATTGGCGTTTATTAACAGTGAAATATTGTTGGGGTAAACTGTAAAGGCTTATGATGGCTGTGGAACAACTGTAATAGGAAATAAAATGCACTGACATCATCATCATGTGTCCTAGCGTCAGTAGAAGAATAGGGCCACTGGTACAGTTGGTCTCCTGATAGAAGTTCTGGTCATAGGAGTCCTGCATCATATGAGTCCTGTGTCAGAGTAATGATGTGCTCATGGAGTGGTGGTTTCTGTGATACTTTATTTGACATGATGAGGGGGCTCAGTGGTCTCGAGATGAGGTGTCCGCCTTGGGTGCTGAAGGCCACGAGTTCGAATCATGGTGGAGACTGTAATTTTTTCATGTGGGTCTTCTGGTAAAAATTCTCCTGATCTCCTATGTTCAGTGTTGAGCACGTTAAAAATCCCTTGGCAGTTACGAATAAAAAATAGTAGATTTAACAGCCGCTGCCCGGACAAAATTCAAAAATACAAGTTAGAAATCTACCAAAATTATTTCTGCCTTCCCCCAGGCCTAGTAAGCCGCTGGAAGTTTAATAAAAAAAATACCTATTATGGATACCTGGCAACAGACATTAACAACATTCCTGTTTGAATACCAGGATTCAAAGTAAAGGCAACTGGCTACATGCACAACCCTAAGTAGTTGATTTTTGTGTTATGTGTTGCAGGATATGGGTGTCTTCTTCTTCTTCGTCGTTCGTTCTCAATCTCCCACTACCAAACACTGAAATGGCTTAAGTAGCAGAATGTAGTCCAGAGAACGGAATGCGTTGTGTCGTAGTTTACAGCTTGGCTGTGATATTTGCACCTTTCGGTCCAACACATCCGACTTCAGCGAGCATTTTTTTAGTACCGGGTTAGCATTCCCTGATGCAGCCTGTTATACAGGATCACCGCGTGGAGGTGTAGAAGGGTCTTGGCAGCTATGGTTCGCTGGCCCTGACGCTAGCAGTCAGCTATGGGTCGCTGACCACTGCAGCTCTTGCGCTGCTCAGTATCTTGGTCCCATATATGGGTGTCTGAAGAACAGAGAGATCGGAGCACGTACTTCTCATGGTAAAGGTACATGGTTTCAGTCCTGTTATAGACATGCCCCACTCAGCCCATATATAAAATGGATAGCTGTAGGGAAGGAAATGTAATGAAGAAAGGAACTGGCCACTACATCCTAGGATAAGTGTAATGAAGCTTCTAACACTTCATCCCTGACAACATTAAATGCTATGTTACACAAAAAACGATGCCTATTACCAGTTGAACAGAAGAGAGCAGGTCGTGGTCTTCAGACTTCGCACTGGCCACAATAGACTGAGGTACCACCTATTCAACAAATTAAAGATAGGTGGCACTGACGAATGCCCGTGTGGTACCGGGAAAATTCAGCTGAACATCTGCTGCAAAACTGCCCGACATACGAGGATCAGAGAGAGCAGATGGGGCCATCACCAGTGGCAACACTAGACAAGCTCTATGGCAATGTCGACAGCCACAGGATGACGGCTGCTTTTTTCGAAAAAATAAAGGTTGATGTCTGACTGCGTACGATGAAGAAGAAGAAATACTATGTGACTACTTTGACATAACAGTATGATGCAGTAGTCCTAATCTGAACTTGACCTTGTCATAGGATGTAGTGGTCCTATTAACTCTGATCTTGACCTTACAGAAGGATGTATTGGTTTTATTCTCACCTGGACCTTACATGTAGTTGTCTCCTTAACGTTATTGTAAGATAAAGTGGTCCTTTTATGACCTCGGCCTTATCATAGGAGGTAGGGGTCCTATTCTTCCCTTCACTTTATTGTAGGATGTAGTGGTCCTATTCTTCCCTTCACCTTATTGTAGTATGTAGTGGTCCTATTCTTCCCTTCACCTTATTGTAGGATGTAGTGGTCCTATTCTTCCCTTCACCTTATTGTAGTATGTAGTGGTCCTATTCTTCCCTTCACCTTATTGTAGTATGTAGTGGTCCTATTCTTCCCTTCACCTTATTGTAGGATGTAGTGGTCCTATTCTTCCCTTCACCTTATTGTAGGATGTAGTGGTTCTTTTCTTCCCTTCACCTTATTGTAGGATGTAGTGGTCCTATTATTCCCTTCACCTTATTGTAGTATGTAGTTATCCTTTTCTGACCTTCACTTTATTGTAGAATTTAGTGGTTCTATTCTGACCTTGACTGTATCATAAAGGTTTAAAGGCGAGGGCTCGACTTCATCGCAGACGGTCGCCCCATATGGCTCGGTCTCTCTCCGCAGAACAGCATGCCATATACCGAGAGCATCGTACCAAGCACGAACTCCGTAGCTCCAGCGATGAACCCAAGGATATCCAGAAAAAATTGCCATTATGAAGCGACCACCACAGCTTGAATTCGAACCCCAACTGTCTGAACACGAGCCAAATACCTGACCACTTCCCCACGGAGACCCTCAAAAAAAAGGTATCATAAGATGTGGTGGCTCTATTCTGACCTTGAACTTATTGTAGGGTTAGTGGTTCTATTCTAACCTTGACCTTATCATAGGATGTATTTGCCCGTTTCCATCCTTACCAGTAACAGGACCCTGGGAAATTAAAATTATCATTACTGGTCAGATCTGTATATGGCGAACGCAAATTAAAAAAAAATATAAACAAAATCTGTATATTTCTGTCCATTGTTTTATTCTTATTGACTTTGTAAAAATAAATCAATCGAAGCTGCAGTGGTAATGAAGGTCCACCGTGACTCACATGTTCCTGGTAATGGCTGCCAACTCACTGCATTGTATATACGTTTAACACTGTCTTGTTTTGTGTTGTGATTTATTGCTTTTGTTTGTTATTTTTCTCAGACGAAGTGCTTGTGTGTTTTGTTTTGTTTTTGTCGTAATGCGGTCACTGAGCCCATTACCTATGTATTATTTTGTAGAACTTAGTTGCTCCTCTTCTACCCGGAGGTGTGGGGATGAGGACTAAAATCTGGTCCGGCGTAATATACTGATCAGACATGTTAGTCAGGGTAAGACAAAACATACTGGCCAAGATCCTCGCTTTGACTTCCTAGCAGCCCTTCCTGGAAACGGGCTATTTTCATGGCAGCCTGGCTAACAAGGTGAGGGATCGACATGATCCTCGTAGTAGTGAGTGGCACGCAGTTGAAGTCAAGCATAGCACAACCGGCTTTCACACCACCTTCATCAGCACGCTCGGGATGTGTGGAAAGCTACTGCGACCAGCCACTTAACGTCCTTTTCAGGACGCACAAAAGAGTAAACCAACTCATTGTGGGCATTCGCAAACAATAACAACCCTGAGATGTAGTAGTAGTGTACGAGTTTGTTGCATCTTGTAATAAGATTCAAAGACAAACTAATAATTTGTTTGCTGTCTTCTTTTACATAGGGGATGGACTGCCTCCTTGCAGGCATGACACAGGCCAGCCTGTTTCGATATCCACAGCTAATCTCCTGATTAGAAGACATATTAATACATCTTGTAGGTCAAACCCCCCCCCCCCCTCCCATGCATTTTTTCTTCCAGCATCACACACCCCACCCCCAATAGAACAATTATTACAGGCTTACATATTTGTATGTGCTTTTTTTATTTGGACTCTTCTATAGATTTTCATAAATGAGACGCAAATTAATGATTCTTGTATTTGACACATAACACTTGTTGTATTGTACTGAGACTGCTGGCATTTTTGTTTCATTAACTATTTATGTATTCAAAATATCAATTCCTTCCCATTGAGTTCTTTTCTTCATTGAATTCTTTATCATGTTTATGAATGTCTGAGATGTTCTTTTTTTCATTTTTTCTTCATTAAATTCTGTATCATGTTTATGAATGTCTGAGTTCAAAGTGGGCGAGTCCTTACTTTGTATGTCAAGGTTCTGGGTTTGATTTCTGTTATCAATATGTGCCAATCAACTCTGCTGTTATTACCTTGTATGTCAAGGTTCTGGGTTTGATTTCTGTTATCAATATGTGCCAATCAACTCTGCTGTTATTACCTTGTATGTCAAGGTTCTGGGTTTGATTTCTGTTATCAATATGTGCCAATCAACTCTGCTGTTATTACCTTGAAAGTTGCCCATTGCAAGCGATGATGGCGTCATCATCAGATGGTTTTGTCTTGATGATGTAACTTGCGCTGTATTTGGATGATAATGAGGAAGAAACTGCGCTGGTCATCAACCTCACTCTTTGCTCCCAAGCTACCTTAGGCCAGGGATGAGACATAAGTTGAGACGACTGGAGGTAACTCAGTGTGCAGGCGCTGACCAGGGGTTGCTTGAAAAACTTGTATGTAAACTGCAACTTCCTACTCATGTTATGTAGTTTCTTTCTTTCTGATGTTCATCCCACGAACGCCATAGTTTACAGAGGGGCTACGATTTTTGCGCCTTTCGGTCCGACTCATCCGGTTTCAGCGTGACACTATCCGGAACCGTATTTGCCTTCCTACATGTGATCCCTATTCTCTTAGTCAGACTACAGACTGTCTCCAGGGTCACTACTTGGAGGCGGAATAGGGTCTTGGTCAGCTGTAGTTCACTGACGTTGATGCAGGCACACAGCTGAGTCATTAACTGCAGCATCTCTGGTCCCTAGTAGAACTATATACGGTGTTTAAGGTTTTTGAAGCGGCTGCATTATATAAGACTAATTCCTACATGAACACACACAGTGCAAGAAAGCACATAGTTTTGGAAAACACGAAGTGCAAGAAAACACAGTGCAAGGACAAAGTGTGTGAAAAAGAAGTGAAAGAAAACAAAAAAGTGCAGGAAAACAGGAAAGAACAGAGTGTGTGAAAACACAATTTGGGAAAACAATAAATGCAAGAAAACACACAGTGCACGAAAACACTTGGTTTGGAGAAAACACAAAGTGCAAGAAAACACTTGGTTTGGAGAAAACACAAAGTGCAAGAAAACACTTGGTTTGGAGAAAACACAAAGTGCAAGAAAACACTTGGTTTGGAGAAAACACAAAGTGCAAGGACAAAGTGTGTGAAAAAAGAGCGCAAGAAAACACAAAGTTCAAGGACAAAGTGTGTGAAAAAAGAGCGCAAGAAAACACAAAGTCCAGGAACACACACACACAATGCAATAACAAATTGTGTGGAAACACAGTTCTGGATAACACAAAGTGCAAGAAAACACAAAGTGCAAGGACAAAGTGTGTGAAAACACGTAGTTTAGGAAAACACAAAGTGCAAGGACAAAGTGTGTGAAAAAACACGTAGTTTAGGAAAACACAAAGTGCAAGGACAAAGTGTGTGAAAAAACACGTAGTTTAGGAAAACACAAAGTGCAAGGACAAAGTGTGTGAAAACACGTAGTTTAGGAAAACACAAAGTGCAAGGACAAAGTGTGTGAAAACACGTAGTTTAGGAAAACACAAAGTGCAAGGACAAAGTGTGTGAAAAAACACGTAGTTTAGGAAAACAAAAAAGTGCAGGAAAACGCAAAATGCAGGAACATGGTGTCATTGGAGGAGAGAAAATGAGAAATGACATTAAAAATATGATGACAACTACACCTTGTGTTGAATACAAGTCAAGACAGAAAGCATGACGGTTCTGTTATCTCATGAGCATGAAATCTGAACAATCACTTATAGCTTACAATACAAGAAGATCTGGCTATAAGCCATTCGCCAAACCATGTGGCATATGGATAGACGACTTTGGAAAAATCCTACAACAACACGGGCATACAACATCCGAAGTACAGAGTTGGTTCAAGACAGACAACTTACGCTTCCCACAACTCTTAACGGCACAAGTGGACCGGTTCTCTTTCTTTACCTTTACTTTCTTACCTGTAACTCTTGTACTAGTTTGCAATAAAGTAGATCTGAACTTGTCAATACCAGAGATTGAACTTGCCCCCTTTGCTCGGTCGTCAAGCACTTCACCTCAAACACACAACGCCGCTTTACTGTAAAATAAATAGCTTGAGACTTATGTCTGTCCTTACCTGGATATCTTCTTCTTCTTACGCAG
This sequence comes from Ariolimax columbianus, assembly GCA_036924085.1. Classification (NCBI taxonomy): domain Eukaryota; kingdom Metazoa; phylum Mollusca; class Gastropoda; order Stylommatophora; family Arionidae; genus Ariolimax; species Ariolimax columbianus. Next base: position 87,001,422 of record JAVGWX010000004.1, on the reverse strand, counting down.
TCAGACAGTAACCATTATTTTTTAGAAAAAAGCAGCCGTCATCCTGAGGCTGTCGACACTGCCATAGAGCTTGTCTAGTGTTGCCACTGGTGATGGCCACATCTGCTCTCTCTGATCATCGTATGTCGGGCAGTTTTGCAGCAAATGCTCAGCATACCTGGATATGATAATTAACACTGCGGTATAAAACTGAACCCGTACGACGCCACGGAATGCTGTGTAGCCGAATCTCTTAGCTATTTATACAGTATATTATGCTTTCCTGCAGGTAAATCTAACAAGCTCGTTACACAGGTAACCTTTTGTGACATCAGAGTGATACCAAGCTCCTAATAATGAAACCGATCAATGAACAAAGAACCAATCACGTTGGAGGAAGAGCTGGATTCGTTTACCTTTTTAGGCAGACAATTGACACGTCAGAAGATGCAGATACAAAGTTAATTAGTGGTTCCTTTCAGTCATGACTTTCGGATGATATTTTTTTTGTTTTGTTTTGCGTTCGCCTTATTTTTCTAATCCCCAAGACGGTGTGCGTTGCACTGTGGTTTTTATTTTGCGCCTTTCGGTTCAGTGCATCCGACTTCAGCATGCATTTTATGTAAGGGCCTCTTCCTCCTGCATTTTCTAAGCGTTTGCTTCCCCGGGGTAACGGTCGGTGCTATGATGGGGATCGAACCCAGCACCTTCTGGTTGTGAGCCGTGTCACTTAACCACTAGCTCACGCCGTCCCCTTTAACGGATGATATGACTTGGAGTGGTAGACAAAATATATATTAGCATTTCATGTTTTTTTCCCTTCCTGTGGCGTTGTCTTTTCACTTATCTGTGTTTCTAGAACTTCTCTTCTCTAAGCGTGAGGTGGCTCTTCATGGCACATCTCCACCTAGATAGGTCTACAGCTTCGTCTTCCAATGATGTCATACTCATGTCCAGGGCCTTCACATGACGCTTACACATATCTTTGAACCTTAGCTGGCCATCAGCCAACTTTTCATAGAAGATGTCTTTGGGAATGCAAACATCTTCCATGCGACGAACATGCCCAAGCCATCGCAGTCCTCGCACATGCTTGGGAGACCGGTGCGAGAGTGCAACTCTGCATTTGTCACTCTGTCCACCCCCCCCCCCCCCCCCCAATTCCAAGAATAGATCACAGGCGTCGTAGATAGAAGGTGCTCTTGCTTGGCATAGGCTGTCCAAGTCTCGCCACCATATAACAGCGTGCTGACGAAACATACATTGTATATAGACCATGGCAATGCTTTTAGTTGTTAGTTTATGGTGTTTCTAAACACGCGTTGTGAAGCTAGCAAATGTCGATGCAAAGACCAGAAATGAGAAGGCAAGAATGGCATCCATGACACTAAACGGAGATCCAGAGAAATTAAGATTCACACCAACGTTAAATATTCAACGCTAATGTAAAGTCGACACTGCTGTTTAGAGCAGAAACATAGAGAACTACCAATAACATACAACAAATACTCCAGTCTTTTGTCAAGAAATGCAAAAAAGAATAAAGTGGCAGGACATGATGAATGAGGACCTATGGGAAAGGAGCCAAAAACAATCACCGGAACAACACACGAAAAGAAGAATACGGGACTGGATCGGACATTCGGCGAGGAATGCTCCGTTAAATATAACTAGGTGGGGGGGGTCTTACATGGAATCCTCAAAGGAAAAGATGTAGATATAAAAATACGCAGAGAAAAGAATGTGAGAGTGAGCTACGATAAAATGGTTGGGACGATGAGGTTAAACGTCTGGTCAGGCAAAACACACTGATCAGACAATGTTAGCCAGGGTCAGGAGAAATATACTGGCCAAGACCCTCATCTGACAGGACGATGAGGCTAACGTCTGGTCAGGCAAAACACACTGATCAGACAATGTTAGCCAGGGTCAGGAGAAATATACTGGCCAAGACCCTCATCTGACGGGACGATGAGGCTAACGTCTGGTCAGGCAAAACACACTGATCAGACAATGTTAGCCAGGGTCAGGAGAAATATACTGGCCAAGACCCTCATCTGACGGGACGATGAGGTTAAACGTCTGGTCAGGCAAAACACACTGATCAGACAATGTTAGCCAGGGTCAGGAGAAATATACTGGCCAAGACCCTGATCTGACGGGACGATGAGGTTAAACGTCTGGTCAGGCAAAACACACTGATCAGACAATGTTAGCCAGGGTCAGGAGAAATATACTGGCCAAGACCCTCATCTGACGGGACGATGAGGTTAAACGTCTGGTCAGGCAAAACACACTGATCAGACAATGTTAGCCAGGGTCAGGAGAAATATACTGGCCAAGACCCTCATCTGACAGGACGATGAGGCTAACGTCTGGTCAGGCAAAACACACTGATCAGACAATGTTAGCCAGGGTCAGGAGAAATATACTGGCCAAGACCCTCATCTGACGGGACGATGAGGCTAACGTCTGGTCAGGCAAAACACACTGATCAGACAATGTTAGCCAGGGTCAGGAGAAATATACTGGCCAAGACCCTCATCTGACGGGACGATGAGGTTAAACGTCTGGTCAGGCAAAACACACTGATCAGACAATGTTAGCCAGGGTCAGGAGAAATATACTGGCCAAGACCCTCATCTGACGGGACGATGAGGTTAACGTCTGGTCAGGCAAAACACACTGATCAGACAATGTTAGCCAGGGTCAGGAGAAATATACTGGCCAAGACCCTCATCTGACCTCCTCGTTGGTCGTCCTGGAAACGGGCTGTTGTCAAGGACAACAGTCTGGTTAACAAGGTATAATGTTTGATGTGATCCCCGTAGTATCGAGTGATACTCAGATGAAACCAAGTATTGCATCTTCATCCACTTCATTAGCACGCTCGGGATGTCAAGAAAGCTACTACATTCTGCCACAAGTTCCGTTCTTTTCAGGGCGCACAAAAGGGTTACAAGCCCATTGTCGGCATTAGCAACCAACCATTAAATGTTTACACCTGGAGAGAGACAGAAAAAAGTAGTCCAGGACCAAAATGGGGCCAATGGTCTATGTACCGAGGGGAACAATCGACTTTGATTGAGTAGTACATTGAGAATACAGACGGCGAAATCAGCTTTTATCACTCATCCAGACAGTCTTACATCTCTACAGTTCTTCCTTGACAAGATGATCAATCCCTATATCGCCACATCTATTTGGCTTGATTCGTTCTCAATCTACCGCTACCAAACCCTGACATGGGCCTAAGTAGTAGAATGTAGCCCAGAGAACGGAATGCGTTGTGTCATAGTTTACAGCTTGACTGCGATATTTGCATCTTTCGGTCCAACACATCCGACTTCAGCCAGCATTTCTTGAGTACTGGGCTAGCATTCCCTCTTCTATCCCTTCTCCTTAGCTAGTCAGCTCTGTTGCAGCATGTTATCCAAGATCACAGCGTACAGGGTTAGGGGTATTCCTGGTAGAAAAATAACACTGTCAGTGGAAACTGGAAAATTCTTATGCAATTTCAGAGCGGAGGCAGAGGCACTGAAGGCTGCAGTAAAAGAAATGCTAACAGGCGAAAACAATGAACGCCAGATAGTCCTGTTTACAGATGCCCTGGCCGTGGTTACAGCACTAAAAAGCCAGAAAAATACTAAACTTAATGATTTAAGAGCAGTATTCTGTCAACTATGTCAGCAGTCCACACCAAAAAGAGTGGTGGTACAGCGGGTTCCATTCCACTGTAACATTCAGGGCAACGAGGAGGCAGACTTGGAGAAGAAGGTGCAAGGCGAGCACAACGAGATTCTAGTGTGACCTACGAAGAGTCTAAATGGTTTATTAGGGCTAGATACATGGCCAAATTGGAAACAGAACATACTGGCTATACAAAAAATGATGCCTACTACCAGCTGAACAGAAGAGAGCAGGTCGTGGTCTTCAGACTCCGCACAGGACACAACAGACTGAGGTACCATCTATTCAATAAACTGAAGATAGGTGGCACTGACGAATGCACCTGTAGTACAGGGAAAATGACCGCTGAACATCTGCCCGACATACAAGAATCAGAGAAAGCACATGTGGCCATCACCAGTGGCAACACTAGACAAGCTCTATGGCAGTGTTGACACCCTCAGGATGACGGCTGCTTTCTTCGAACTAATTCAAGTTGACGTCTGACAGCGTACGAAGAAGACGACAATAATATCGTCAAAGGCGAAGAAAAACGGTTATGGAGGCAAATAGTTAATGTATCTGAGCCGCCGAGAATGCAGTAGTAAATTTTTTTTTCTTTTAAATCGGTACATGGGTATAGTGGTCGCAGCTCTTCCATCTGCACCGTGCAATGAAGACGAGGCATGTCAAGCAATTCACTTAAAGTAGCAAGGGTCCGTTGCATAACCGTTCATTACCATGGTTGGTGGTCGAGTCCCAAGCTGCATACAGGGCAGTGGAAGCGATGTTTCTCAGATGGCAGAGGCCAAAGGAGATAGTGGAAGCGATGTGTCTCAGATGGCAGAGGTCCAAGGAGATAGTGGAAGCGAGGTGTCTTAGACAGGTGTTGCGTGGACGACTCCGAAGATGACTGTGTGGGTTAAGGTCATTTTCCGCTCCTGATTTCAGAAGTGGGACAGGATAATGTAGAAAGAATGGAAGACATATCGGAGGAAGAACAAGTAGAAGAAGAAAATGATAAACAAGGCTGGTAGGGAAAGGATACAGAAGAATAAATAAACGAAGAACTGGACAAAGAAAGTGGTTAATGTTGTCCAGTAATAGATCCAGAAAGAGGTCAAGGTTATTCAATAATGGACACAGTAATGTGAGGATAAAGGGAGGAGGGTGGGTGGTGAAGCGTAGGATGGCGCTTCCTTGTCCTTATTCGCTGCTTTTTTTTTGTTTGTTTGTAAAGCTGGAGTGATCAGTCCTTTTATGGCTGCTTAGCCTTTCCTAACTGTAAAGATTTACAGCTTGGTAGACGAATGCGTGTCACGACTTAGGACTGAAACTGATACCTTTTCTCCCTTCAGAAGCAAGTCTTCTGACCATTCAGCTGCTAAAAATCTAAATAATATCTCAAATCAAGTAGAAGAAAAAGCGAGCACAAAATGTAACTTTATTGTTCAACATCCGAGATATGGGTGTGAAAACATTTCTCGTATACGATGATGACATAATTAATTTTGCTAGCGTTTTTTTAGTAAGGATTAACTGTGCTACTTTTTATCCTCACTCTCTCGTCTTGAGCCGCCGACCCCAGTGGCAAGTCAATGACAAGACGGCTAGAGGGCGACTGCGAGATGAAGGGGACTCCGCATCAAACACCCTTGAAAAAGGCGAAGTCCGGAGTCGAACCCACACCCCCTGATCACGAGGCCGACGGCTTAACCACTTCGCCACGGAATCCCCGTATATATGCGTGTGCGGGCCTTTTTCATATCCACAATTAGTTTGCCCTATTTCATATTCAAAATTAGTTTACCTTATTTCATATCTAAAATTAGTTGACCTTATTTCATATCCAAAATCAGTTGACCTTTTTTCAGATCCAAAATTAGTTTACCTTATTTCATATCCAAAATTAGTTTACTTTTTTTCAGATCCAAAATTAGTTGACCTTATAATCACCAAAAAAAAAATGCTTGCCACTTTCTAGAACGTCGCTCCCATCACAGTATGTCTGAAAGAAACGTTTTCCCTTGACATAACTCCAGCCTCCGCGACAGTCATACCAAGACATTCCTGGATATCTTGGTGCCATCGTCTTCTTAGTCTACATCTGCGTCATTTGCTTGGCACTATACCTTCCATGTTTCACAAAAAATGTGTTTACCCTATTTCATACGTTTTGATGTAAAATCGAGTGATCGACATATAGGGATTAGCCTATTTAAGCTATTTCACAAAGACATATATAATATAGGAAGCATGAGCCATAATCATTATGTGGGCTTTTTCAGTGTTTTTGTAACAATATTTGTAACAACCCTGTTGTAGCTTGTTAAGACACAAATGGGTTTGGTTTTGTGTGTGTGTGTTCGCCTTTTTTTTTATTCCACAAGACGGTGTGTATCGTTGCACTGTTATTATTTTGTACCTTTCGATCCAGTGCATCTGACTTCGTCATGCATTTTGTGCAAGGGACTGCTTTCTCCTGCATTTTCTAAGGGTTTACTTCACCGGGGTAACGGCTGGTGCTGTGATGGAGACTGAATCCAGCACCTTCATGTAGTCTGATTATCCTTTGGTGCAATATACAGCCCACAGAGTCTATTCCAATTATACATGCATCACTGGCATTAGTTATACAAGTATATTTTTAAAAAATTTTCTTTAAATTTTTTTTCGTTCGCCTTATTTTCTCTTATCCCCAAGGCGGTGTGCGTTGCACTGTGGTTTTTATTTTGCGCCTGTCGGCCCAGTGCATCCGACTTCAGCATGCATTTTATGTAAGGGTCTGCTTCCTCCTGCATTTTCTAAGGGTTTGCTTCCCCGGGGTAACGGCCGGTGCTGTGATGGGGATCTAACCCAGCACCTTCGGTTTGTGAGCCGTGCCACTTAACCACTAGGCCACGCCGCCCCCTATACAAGTATATGACAGTTGCAGTTAGTATATAAATTGACAAATGACTAAAATAAAGTACATAAATTGACAAATGACTAAAATAAATTAACATTAAAAAGGAAAGATTTTATTTCAAAATGCACTCAATTGTATACAATAATCCAATTCTATAAATTAATTAAATTAACTTTACTTTTAGGTCTTACGCTAATCACTCATTATATTTTATCACAAATATAAAACAAAGGCACGGATCGCTGAATACTATAAACGAGAAAAGGTATCATTTTTGAGAATCTTCAAGTAAAAACTGTCAGAAAATATATTTGGCATAAACGTAATAAGTATTCAGGGTCCCACGTCTTTATTTCTTATTTGTGATAAAACAAAATGAGTGGTTAGCGTAAGATGTAAACGTAAAGTGTAACTAAGTTCATAGAAATCAACTATTGTGTACTTTTTAGAGCATTTTGAAATTAAAGAGTTTTAAAAAAAAGTATTTATTTATTTTATTTTATCATTTTTGAATTACGGGAACGTAAAACATTTCTTACATTAAACTATATTGTGTTTGCCTATAATATTAGAAAACAAACAAAAACAAACAAACAAAAGCAAACAAAAACAAACAAAAACTAACCAAACAAAAAATAAACAAACAAAAACACAAACACAAACAAACAAACAAACACAAACAAACAAACACAAACAAACAAACACAAACAAACAAACACATACAAACAAACAAAAACCACAAACAAATAAACACAAACAAACAAACAAACACAAGCAAACACAAACAAACAAACACAAAAAACACAAACAAACCCAAACAAACAAAAACAAACAAACAAACACACAAACACATGCACACACAAACAAACACACACACAAACAAACAAACAAACACACAAACAAACAAACAAACACAAACACAAACACACACACATACACAAACAAACAAACACAAACAAACACAAACAAATAACCACAAACAAACAAAAATACACAAACAAACACAAACAAACAAACACAAACAAAAACAAACACAAACAAACAAAAATACACAAACAAACACAAACAAACACATACAAACAAACAAACACAAACAAACAAATACAAACAAACAAACAAAAAACACAAACAAACACCCAAACAAACACAAACAAACAAACACAAACAAACACAAACAAACAAAAACACAAACAAACCCAAACAAACAAAAACAAACAAACAAACACACAAACAAATGCACACACAAACAAACACACACACAAACAAACAAACAAACACACAAACAAACAAACAAATACACACACAAACACACAAACACAAACAAACAAACAAACACAAACAAATAACCACAAACAAACAAAAATACACAAACAAACACAAACAAACAAACACAAACAAAAACAAAAACAAACACACAAACAAACACAAAAACAAACAAACAAACAAACAAGCAAGCAAACAAGCACGCACGCACCCACCCACTTGGAGATCGTTGTTACTCATAGCAGACTTGAACATGATTTGCTGATCCGGCACTTCCTGGTCGTCGAACTACTTGACCAAACATAGACTGGCGGCGGTGGGCCAGAGTGTCCGAGATGCAGGGAAGACTCATCCTTTCAGAGACCTCGACATTACACACACGATCAAATCACCGGATACCAAGGCTGTGCATGTGCAAGACATCGAGTTGATATTTCCTGTTTAAGTAGGGTCTAAGTCTCTGAACCATACATGGGCACAGGAATCATACGTCCGATAAATTCGTATTTTGGATTTGAAAGAACCCTTGACAATTGATGGCAGTTAGCCTCTGGCCGGGCTAAAGTCCTGCAATATTGTCCCCTAAAAATCTCATTCAAGTGTATTGTTATCGTGCTTCTACCTGTTCTGAAACTGTAATCCTCTCTCGCTTATAAGAAATTGTCAGAATTTTCAAATAGAAGATTTTTGACTCGAACAAATGAAGGAAAATAAAAGCGTTTAATAAATAATGGCAGTGCTCCCACTAACCTACGTTTTGTTGCCCTCTTCCTTTACTCTGGTGGTAAATCCCACCATAATGGTGTTGCCCTGACACTTCGTGGCCAATTCAAGGGTAACCTCTCCATCTGCCACCCCATTTCAGGCCGACATATACGTTAGACTGTGACAGACACGGATACATATCCATCTTGGTTGTAAATGCCCCTACGGATGTCTCCCAAACCGACCAGAAGGACATGTTTTACCCCCAACTGCACTCCTCCACCCAGATAGTTCCCCCTCACGACGAGCTTGTTATCCTCGGTGACTTCAACGCCAACCCCGGAAATGACCGAAAGGGCCTGGAGTCCATCGTGGGCCCATACGGTAGTGGAACACCGAACGACAATGTGTTCAGATTCATCTCCTTCTGTGCCTCTTTTGGCATCACGATAGCGGGCACCTGGTTCAGACGGAAGGCATCTCACCGGTTCACATGGATCTCAAATGATCACAGGACCAGAAAGGAGCTGGATCATATCCTGTATAGAAACCCGGGTCTCATCAGGTCATACAGGGTTTACTGTGGGGTCGAGGTCCCTATCAGCACTGGTCATCATCTCCTCGTGGCTAGTATGGCTGTCTTGCCAAGATACCATAAAAAGACTGCATCAGTTACCATATACGACACGGAATCCCTGCGTACCAACTCTAGTCTGGTAGCCCAATATGCCGAATCCATAGACAGCAAATTTGAAGCATTGGGTACCCTTCTTGATAACCCTAAATCTGCCTCCCCATCGTTGCACAGGACATCCACAAAGTTGCAGACACAGTTCTGGGTCATGGGACGAACATCCGTAAAACTCTGGCTGACAGCGTTCACCAGATTGTGTGATTGCTAGATTCCTAGAGGAAAAGAGTTTAGCGAGGGCCAGGGGCGATCACCTGGAACGGCGACGCCTACAAAACAAATTCCGGGTTGCCGCCAAGAAGGATCTTGAATACCATTTCAACTCCATAGCCAACAGCGCCGAGGAAGGTCTAGTGTGCAACGACATGAGAGCGACATATCGGGCAATAAAGACTTTCATCTCCGATCCCTCCGGCACACCCCTTTCCCCTTATATTCCCCCTGAGCTTTTAAATGACCGCTTGGACACGATTACCACCACCTTGGATCCGATGACCACCACCTTGGATCCGATGACCACCACCTTGGACCCGATGACCACCACCTTGGACCCGATGACCACCACCTTGGACCCGATGACCACCACCCCGCACCAGCTCTTCGCATCGGTGTGGAACACAGGTCAAGTGCCCGTGGCATGACGCGACAGAATCATTTCCTTGTACAAGGGAATGCGGCAATTACATGCCTATTACCCTACTGTCCGTTCCTGGCAAGGCCTTCGCACATGTGCTCCTCTCCAGACTGCAGCCCCTTTTAATGAGGCATCGTCGCCCCCCCCCCAACAGTCAGGGTTAACAGCTTCTCGCTCCACCATTGAGCCATTCTCACCCTACGCCTCCTCACAGAACTGCAACGCGAGTTTAACCGCCCTCTCCACGTCTCCTACGGGCTACTTAACTTAACGTCTTTATACTGGTTTAGAAGACCCTGCAGAGTCTGTATACAACCAGTTACATTTACATCACCTTGCTCTAAAAGCTATGCGCATCCAGTTTATTCTTAAATGCATTAACTGTCCCTACCTCCACTACCTCCCCTGGCAATGCATTCCAAGCAGACACCACTCTCTGACCTAAAAAGTATTTCCTAATATCTAATCTGCACCTCTCTTTAGTCAGCTTGTAGCTATGCCCTCGTGTTATTGTACCTTAGATTCTGTGGACAGACACGCCATGTGGAAGGCCATACAATGCGTGTGTATCCCAGGCACCCTGCTGACCCTAATTGAGGAGCTTCAGTCACACCAGTGCCTAAATTCAGCACGGGCGGGATCTCACAGAGGAGTTCTCTACATCATCTGGTGTCCGACAGGGCTGCGTTCTCACAACTGCACTTTTCTGCTGTGCCATGGACTGGATCTTCACAACAGTCTTCTGCACACATCCCAGGGGTCCTCGTCGGCGACTCCAGGGTAACCGATCTCGTCTACGCTGATGACGTCGTCATACCGGACTATGATTCTCAGGCCCTGGATCGATCGGCTACCCACCTAGGCTTGCACATTTCCTGGACGAAAACTAAAATCCAAAACCTCCACGCTGAGCATCACCGTTAACGACAACCCTGTTGCAGCCACCAAAGACTTCGTTTACCTCGGAAGCAGACAGTCCCCTGACGCACACAGCAGCCATGCCCAGTAGGATAGGCTTAGCGGTTTAATCCATGCACTCATTCAGCAATCTGGTCCCAGCAAAGGCTCTCCTTGGAGACCAGGCTTTGAATTTACTCCTGCATTGTCCGCGTTCTCCTGTACGGTTTAGAGTCCTGGACACTACTACAGCAGCAGGACAGGCAGAGTCTTTAAGCCTTCCACCTGCGCAACCAGATGAGCCTCCTCGGATTCGTCTGGTATGACATGATTTCCAACAGTGAAGTAGTTCGATGTAATCAACTTGCAGGCATTGTCTCAACGATTGATCACCGTCGTCTCCCTCTTCGGTCACGTTGCTCACCTTTTCCAGGAAGTCCCAGCCCACAAAATGCTCAGACAAGCTGTGGGGGCGAGTTACGGTAAGAAGCTGTGCTCATCCTGGAAACGTTCTAGGGGCCGCCCTTGTAATACATGGCTAACACAGATGGTCACCTCCTCAACAGAACTGCAGGTCGCCTGGGACGCGGCTATCAGACATGGTTATTTGACGTGACGGGCCCTGTTCCCTAAGGGTACTATTGATTGATTAAATTAATGTTATCATAAAGATTTAAATAAGGATTTTATGGTAATCATACACTTAAGATTTTATTACACCTTTGCAACAGAAAATGGATTGTAAATAAAATAAAGATCATGATTGTAAATTTAAAAAAACAGCAAAATATATCATACTGACATGGATTTCAAACAAATATGTGGATATATTGCATATTGATATTACTTTTGCTGCAATGAGCAAAAAGATACAATGTAGACAAACAAAATATGATTATATTGGAACAGCCATTAACTTTCGTCATGGGTTGTCTCAAACTAAGTTGCTCTGAACATTCCATACCAGACAAGATTTAAATAGAGAAAGATAAATAGACAGGTAGGCAAACCTACAGAGAGACAAGTAGACAGAAAGAGTCAGGCAAACATGTAGACAGAAAAACAACATGATTTCACAGACAGACAAGCAGTCCTGCATCAGACATGCATATATGTAAAATGAAAAGCAATTTAAATAGACATGTAAGAAGCCAAACATACAGACAAGGAGTCGTAAAGAAAGAAAGGCAAATACAGAGACCTATGGACAGGCAAGCAGAAAGAAAAAAAAACGAAATAGGCAGGCAGACATTCCTACAAATATACAAGAAAACAGAAACAAAGGTCAAATAGACAGGCAGACAGATTTACAAAAACGCAGATGGGGAGAAGAGACTGTCTGGTCAGACAAATCATACTGATCAGACAAGGCTAGTCAAGGTCAGCTGAAATATAGAGACCAAGATTTCCATCTCACTTCCATGCAGTTCTTTCTGGCTATTTCATGGCAGTCCAGCTAACAAGGTGGGGGAACAAGATGATCCCCATAGTAGCGAGGGCCACTCAGATGAAGCCAAGCAAAGCACAACCGCCTTAAGGACCCCTGTCCACTTTTATTAGCATGCAAGTTACTCTCTGTAACTTAATACCTTTCTCAGAGAGCATGAAAGAGTAAAAATACTCATTGTGGGCATACATCAACAACAAAAGGCAGACAGACAGACAAACAGACAGGATAAAAGACAGAAAGAAAGACATATAACATTTTTCAAGGCTTGTCTTGTAGTGATAGTATATTTCTCAGACTAATATTTTGTCTTTTTTCTGCAGCATCCTTGCAAACGTAGCCCAGACAAAAGTAATCAGTATCAAAACCATAGATCCCAAACTGTCCACTCTGACACCTGTACCCCTGAATGTCCACTGTCTGAAGATGGGAGTAGGCTGGCGAATACATGGCCCCAATAACCTGTTGGTCTGTACTTGACATGTTCTGTTCAGTTAGCTTGTTCAACGTCCATTTGTAGGACTCTGAGAATGTCCACATCTTCTGCGGACACAAACAAGTTGGTTCAATTAGTGTGTTTGAACGTCCTCATTCTTCTGCTTCTTTGTTTCCTCCCCACTGCATCTGTTTCTTCCTCCTTCTTTTGTTTCATTCTTCTTCTTTTTTTCCTTCTTCTTAAATAGGATTTAATAAGTAAAAAACTTGTTTCCTGAAAGTTTTTAAGCAGGAGATTTTCTGTTTTGTGAAATGCAGAAAAGATGTGCATTTTAGGTATTACAACTTGGGGTCATATGTGTTTTCATATTTGCTTAATTGATTGTTGTATGTATAAACAACATGTGGTGATAGATTTTCTAACAAAAATCTGATATGAGACGGGAGAATGGCCCACAAGCTGGAAAAAATAATTGATCATGATAGGAGAATAGCCAACAAGCTGGACATAATCATTCATCATAGTGATAGAATGGCCCACAAGCTGGACACAATCATTGATCATAGTGATAGAATGGCCCACAAGCTGGACACAATCATTGATCATAGTGATAGAATGGCCCACAAGCTGGACACAATCATTGATCATAGTGATAGAATGGCCCACAAGCTGGACACAATCATTGATCATAGTGATAGAATGGCCCACAAGCTGGACACAATCATTGATCATAGTGATAGAATGGCCCACAAGCTGGACACAATCATTGATCATAGTGATAGAATGGCCCACAAGCTGGACACAATCATTGATCATAGTGATTCCAAAGAAGGGTAACCTCCAACAGTGTCAGAACTACAGAACCATCAGTCTGATTTGCCAAGCAAAGTTATGCTCAAGGTTATCCTTAACAGACTGCAGCCACGAGCAGATAAAATTATTGCGGAAAAACAAGTGGGCTTCAAGCTGGTAGAAGCACAATAGAACATTTTTAACCTGGGCTTGATCAGTGAAAAATACACTCAACACAAACATAAATTGTAACAGGTTTCATTGACTTTAAAAAGGCTTTGGATAGGGTGGGACATGAGGCCCTATGGAAACTCTGCGTAAGTACAAGATAGGATGGCGGCTCACCCACGTCATTGAGAAACTATACTCTGATGCCAGCAGTGCAGTTTACCTCAACGGGACCACAGGTGAGTGGTTCCGCACGACAGTCGGCATGCGTCAGGGGTGTCTCCTCTCTCCGACACTTTTCAAAGTTTTTCTAGAACGCATTATGTCAGAAGCATTGGATGAACACGTAGGGAGGGTCAGTATAGGTGGACGCATACTCACCGACCACCGGTATAACAAGTATAAAGATGTCAAGTTGAGTTAAGTAGAAAGTTGCACATAATGAATATGAAGGCTTAGAAAACTTGAATGAGGATATAAAGAAATTGAATGAGTAAACAGAGAAGATGAAATGCTAAATTGGAAAGCACAGGATATGAAAGGAATATACAACATACCTCCTTAGTTACCAGTAGAAACGAAGACATAAAACATACATCCTTAGTTCCTAGTAGAAACGAAGACATAAAACATACCTCCTTAGTTCCCAGTAGAAACGAAGACATAAAACATACATCCTTAGTTCCTAGTAGAAACGAAGACATAAAACATACCTCCTTAGTTCCCAGTAGAAACGAAGACATGAAACATACCTCCTTAGTTCCCAGTAGAAACGAAGACATAAAACATACATCCTTAGTTCCTAGTAGAAACGAAGACATAAAACATACCTCCTTAGTTCCCAGTAGAAACGAAGACATAAAACATACCTCCTTAGTTCCCAGTAGAAACGAAGACATGAAACATACCTCATTAGTTCCCATTAGAAACGAAGACATAAAACATACCTCATTAGTTCTCAATAGAAACGAAGACATAAAACATACCTCCTTAGTTCCCAGTAGAAACGAAGACATAAAACATACCTCCTTAGTTCTCAGTAGAAACGAAGACATGAAACATACCTTCTTAGTTCCCAGTAGAAACGAAGACATAAAACATACATTCTTAGTTCCTAGTAGAAACGAAGACATAAAACATACCTCATTAGTTCCCAGTAGAAACGAAGACATAAAACATACCTCCTTAGTTCCCAGTAGAAACGAAGACATAAAACATACCTCCTTAGTTCCCAGTAGAAACGAAGACATGAAACATACCTACTTAGTTCCCAGTAGAAACGAAGACATAAAACATACCTCATTAGTTCTCAATAGAAACGAAGACATAAAACATACCTCCTTAGTTCCCAGTAGAAACGAAGACATAAAACATACCTCCTTAGTTCTCAATAGAAACGAAGACATAAAACATACCTCCTTAGTTCTCAATAGCAACGAAGACATAAAACATACCTCCTTAGTTCCCAGTAGAAACGAAGACAGAAAACATACCTCCTTAGTTCCCAGTAGAAACGAAGACATAAAACATACCTCCTTAGTTCCCAGTAGAAACGAAGACATAAAACATACTTCATTAGTTCCCAGTAGAAACGAAGACATAAAACATACCTCCTTAGTTCCCAGTAGAAACGAAGACATAAAACATACCTCCTTAGTTCCACGAAGACATGAAACATACCTCATTAGTTCCCAGGTGAAACGAAGACATATAACATACCTCCTTAGTTCTCAGTAGAAACGAAGACATGAAACAAACCTCATTAGTTCCCAGTAGAAACAAAGACATAAAACATACCTCATTAGTTCCAAGTAGAAACGAAGACATAAAACATACCTCCTTAGTTCTCAATAGAAATGAAGACATAAAACATACCTTTTTAGTTCCCAGTAGAAACGAAGACATAAAACATACCTCCTTAGTTCTCAATAGAAACGAAGACATAAAACATACCTCCTTAGTTCTCAGTAGAAACGAAGACATAAAACATACCTCCTTAGTTCCCAGTAGAAACAAAGACATGAAACATACCTCCTTAGTTCTCAATAGAAACGAAGACATGAAACATACCTCATTAGTTCCCAGTAGAAACGAAGACATAAAACATACCTCCTTAGTTCTCAATAGAAATGAAGACATAAAACATACCTTTTTAGTTCCCAGTAGAAATGAAGACATAAAACATACCTCCTTAGTTCTCAATAGAAACGAAGACATAAAACATACCTCCTTAGTTCTCAGTAGAAACGAAGACATAAAACATACCTCATTAGTTCCCATTAGAAACGAAGACATAAAACATACCTCCTTAGTTCCCAGTAGAAACGAAGACATGAAACATACCTCCTTAGTTCTCAATAGAAACGAAGACATGAAACATACCTCATTAGTTCCCAGTAGAAACGAAGACATAAAACATACCTCCTTAGTTCTCAATAGAAACGAAGAAATAAAACATACCTCCTTAGTTCCCAGTAGAAACGAAGACATAAAACATACCTCATTAGTTCCCAGTAGAAACGAAGACATAAAACATACCTCCTTAGTTCCCAGTAGAAACGAAGACATGAAACACACCTCATTAGTTCTCAATAGAAACGAAGACATAAAACATACCTCCTTAGTTCTCAATAGAAACGAAGACATAAAACATACCTCCTTAGTTCCCAGTAGAAAAGCTCCACTGACCCAGACCATGTTGTTTTTTATGTAGTCCCATGGGCCATATTTGGACATGTCATTTCTAAGCGAGACCTCTGACATAGCGACAGAGGTAGAACTAAAGTTGTTAGGAACTTCCAGGGTGAAACTGTCTCCTGTAGGGTGGATTTTCAGATTAAGCAGATTCCTGTTTCAAGAAATAAAAAAAAATTCAGTTTTTAGCATTCTCTTTCTCTTCCGGAAGGAAGGAAGGAGGGAAGGCAGGGAAGGAAGGCAAGGACAGGAAGGATGGGAAAGAGGGAAGTTAGGGAAGAAAGGGAAGAAGGGAAGAAAGGGAAGGAAGGAGGGAAGGAAGGAGGGAAGGAAGGAGGGAAGGAAGGAGGGAAGGAAGGAGGGAAGGTAGGAGGGAAGGAAGGGGAGGGAAGGAAGGGGAGGGAAGGAGAGACAGAAAAAAAGGAAGTAAGGAAGGAGTGGAGCAGAATGGAGTGGAGTGGGGTCTTGATTACCCCCAGGGGATCTCTCAACTCTCAATCACTGGACACATTCTAGGAATGGTCTTGGTCAGCCATGTAGCAACTCATCTCGAGCTGAAGCTAATCTCAAAGAGTCAGCGTGGCAACAAAGCTGGTTACATGACGATTGACATGATATTTGCAGCTCAATTTCAGTACTGAACTTCTGCCGAAGACGGATGTGTCGGACCGAAAGGTGCAAATATTACAGACAAACTGTAAACTAGCAACACAACGCATACCGTTCTCCGGACTACATCCTGCTACTTGCAAAACTCTGTTCAGGGCTTAGTAGCAGGAGCTTGAGAACGAACGCAGAAGAAGAAGAAGTACTGAACAACAATGGAGACTGTACAAAATAAATAAGACGACTCTGGTAATGCAGAAGATAAAGAGTATGACGAACCTTTGACATAATACAAACAAAGAACTAAAACTAAAGATCCTAAGAACATGCATTTTTCCTGTGGCAACCTATGGATGTGAAACATGGACAATTACAAAAGCAATAAGAGTGAAGATCGGTGCTTTTGAAACACAATGCTACAGAAGAGTCCTAAAAATCCAGTGGATAAAGAAAGAAAGAAACAAATCAATCCGATATGACCTGAATGTAGAGGAGAATTGACTCATAAATTACAAAATGACCCAGAAACTGATATTTATTTGGACACCTCAAACGACACAACGGGCTGAAGAGAGTGGTCACTGAGAGGAGAGGCAGAGGTCGACAGAGAAGACGATGGACGCATGACATAAAGAAGATTCTGGATTTGACCTTGGAGCAGGGCGAGAGATAAAGAGTTTCATACAGAAAGGCTGTCATGAAAGCGACATTCTGCAAAGGACATGCTACATGATGATGATAATTTCAGGAGAAATGACGTTGGTTTCACTACTTTTTGTTTGGCTGCAGCACCGCTCTTTATGTCTACCATACCCTCTTCATTACTTGTAATCAACTGCCTATTTGGTAAGTTTAGAAACTGTAAAGATGAGAAAGCCAGAGCAGGGTATTCTGCACATCTCTATGAAAACAGGTTCTGTACAGACATTTCTAGTGCAACTGTCGGCTAGTCGAGTACAGGTTATGAGATCATAGTAACATACACCATTCAATGACATTGATATTGGAGTCGGCGACGGGGTGCAGACATGCTGAGTTAGGGAGGTGTATTTTGAGAACAGTGACATGAAAATGTGACATGATCAGAATACTTACATATTAGTTTTCGGACTGATTAACAGAGACAAGTGACGTGACAGTATCGAACGGCTTACATATTAGTCTTCGGAAACATTTACAGAGGGAAGTGGTGCGACATTATCGAACGACTTACCGTCTTAATAGAGAAGGTCACAAAGGAGGGGTTCAGATACTGACACGAAACTGCATACCAAGTAGCGCAGTATCTGTAAAGCACACGGGACAAGCAGACATTGTAGGAGTCGACATGACACAGGAAACGAAAACCGGTATATTCAACCTGTATGGCCCACCCAACAAAGACCTGTCGCTCTCGAGTATGGAAATCAAGGACTCCAGCTGCCTAGTGGTTGTAGACTGCAACAGTCACTCAGAGAGATGGGTATATTCAGATACAGACAGCAGAGGTGATGAAGTGGAAGACTGGGAGATAGACACACATCTCTATCTATCAATAGGTCGGACGACAGCCCTAGCTTCTATTCTAGAACATGGCATACCACTTCCACCCCAGACTTGGCCTTCTCCACTGGGGATATTCACCACAAAATAGATCGTCAGGTGCTCGACCAATTGGCAGGTAGCGATCACAGGCCAATTAGGCTAGATATTGATATGGAAGTAGGCCCGGAGGAAATAAAACCGCTGCCACGTTGGAACTATAGACGAGCCGACTGGGACAGATTTGCAATGCTGACAGATGGAGTATGTGAAACCATCAACACACGAAATAACAATATGAAACCTATGGTGGAAAGCTTTAGCAAAGCCATACTGCAAGCAACCACCAAAACCATCCCAAGAGGGGTAAGGAAAAACTACAAGCAATATTGGAATCGTGAACTGCAGAAAGCTGAGGATGAAGTCTCAAATGCTAGGAACATGGCAGAGATAGAGCAATCTGTGGAAGCCAATATCGCCCTCAAGGCCATCACTGCGAAATACAAAAGAACACTGAACCAAATAACAAGAGACAGCTGGAAAAACAAAACAGAAAGCCTCAATTTAGACAAAGAAGGGAACAAAACTATGGAATTTAGAATGACGAAACACCATCAAATAATCAAATTACCATCAAGCAAGGCGACAACATGCTAACTGGAAAAAAAGCAGCAAATGCCTTTATAGAACATTATGCCAGAGCAAACCACATTGATGTCCCTTCAGACAGGTATACAGACATTAGTGAAGAACAAAAGAGCCACGACAACATCAAGATGGCACCAGAGGAGCACATGATGGCAAAACTAACAATGAATGAAATGCATGAGGCCATGAGAACTTTAAAGAAAAAGAAATCGCCCGGAAAAGATGGGGTAACAAACGAAATGCTGATAAGATTAGACCAAACAGCAAAGAGGAAGTTACTATCAGTCCTGAACCAAAGCTGGAAAAGGGGAATTGTACTGCAGGCATGGAAAGATGCTGTACTTATACCAGTACCAAAGAAAGAAAAAGATAGAACAGATCCAAATGGACACAGGTCCATCAGTCTACTTTGTGAAGGCAAACTGATGGAGCGTATGATAAACACCAGACTGATGTGGCACCTGGAAGAAAAACACAATTCCACAGCAAGCAGGATTTAGATAACACAGATCCACTGAGGACCAGATCACTCTCATAGCTCAGGAAATAGAGGATGCTTACCAAGAGAAAAAGCATACAGTAGAGGTTTGGGTGGATCTAGAGAAGGCATTTGACAAGGTGTGGAAAGAGGGACTTAAAGTCAAGCTACAAAGAAGTGAAGTATCTGGAAAAATGTACAGATGGATCAGCCACTACCTCGAAAACAGAACAGCCAGAGTTCAAGTACAAGGGCAGATGAGCAACAAGGTGGCACTATAGCAAGGAGTACCCCAAGGGAGGGGGGGGGAGGGGGGGGGGGTACTGTCACCCACACTTTTCCTGATGTATAGAGTCCACAGCTCCATGTTTGCAGACAATCTGGCTATGTGGACCTCTGAAAAAAATCTCACCGTAGCAAACAATCGGATGCAGCAGGCCCTAACATCGTTGGAGGAGTGGACGAACTCATGGCTGATCAAAATAAACGAGGAAAAAACAACATGTACGATATCCTCACTTTCAAATAAACCACAGAACATCAAAATAAGTCTTAACGGCAAATATCTGCGGCCAAACGACAACCCAAACTACTTGGGAGTCACATTTGATCGGCGCATGACATGGAAATCAGATCTAGAGAAACCGAATGAGAGCCAGACAAAGAATGGCAATCATTAGGAAACTTGCTGGCACAAGCTGGGGAGCAGACGAAGGCATACTAAAGAAACTGTACACTGGAAGAGTGAGACCAGTTCTCGAGTATGGCATTGCGGCTTGGACAACAGCAGCAAAGGCGAACTTTGATAAACTTAGCTAACTTCAAAACCAAGTCATGAGAGTTATAACAGGAGGCAGGAAGTCAACGCCAATTGTAGAACTTGAAAAGATTTCAAATCTGCAATCCATGACTGACAGAATAGACTGCAGAGCCCAGCAGCAAGCAGAGAAACTCAAAAGACTGACAGACCATCCAATGCATTAGAGACTAAATAGATTTGGAAATGGGAAACCAAAGCGGAGAAACTTTGCAGAAATAGCCAAAGCAAAGATGAGCGAAGACCCTATGAACACATTAACAATACCAAAGCCCATCCCTACTGTACGCAAACCCACCTGGAAGCAGCATATCATTCCGGAGGTGGTAGAAAATATACCAGGTATTGGAAACATGAACAGCCAGACTGAAAAAGAAAGAGACATAACCCTGAGGTACTTAACGGAAAACTACCCAAGCATGGACATGACCCATGCATACACCGACGGTTCTGTAACAAACAACACAGAACGGAGGGGCAGGGGTATTCCTGAGCCTACTAAATGGTAGTAAAATAACACTGTCAGTGGGAACTGGAAAATTCTCAAGCAATTTCAGAGCGGAGGCAGAGGCCCTGAGGGCTGCAGTAGAAGCAATGCTGACAGGCGAAAGCAATGAAAGCCAGATAGTCCTTTTTACAGATGCCCTGGCCGTAGTTACATCACTAAAAAGCCAGAAAAATACTGAACTTGATTGAAGAGCAGGACTCTTGTCAACTATGCCAGCAGTCCGCACCAAAAAGAGTAGTGGTACAGTGGGTTCTATACCACTGAAACATCCAAGGCAACGAGGAGGCAGACAGACTGGCAAAAGAAGGCGTAAGACTACCACAACCAGATTCTAGTGTGACCTACGAAGAGTCCAAAAGGCTTATTCAGGCCAGATACATGTCAAATGGGAAACAGAACATACTGGCTACACAAAAAACGATGCCTACTACCAGTTGAACAGAAGAGAGCAGGTCGTGGTCTTCAGACTCCGCACAGGCCACAACAGACTGAGGTACCACCGTTTCAATAAACTGAAGATAGGTGGCACTGACGAATGCACTTGTGGTACAGGGAAAATGACCGCTGAACATCTGCTGCAAAGTTGCCCGACATATCAGGACCAAATATAGCACATGTGGCCATCACCAGTGGCAACACTAGATAAGCTCTATGGCAGTGTCAACAGCCTCAGGATGACCGCTGCTTTCTTCGAACAAATACAGGTTGACGTCTGACAGCGTACGAAGAAGAAGAAGAAGAAGAAGAATGACTTACATATTAGTCTCCGGAGACTGATTAACAAAGGAAAGTGGCGTGACATGATCAGTCAACTTCTGAGGTTGGACATTTCACCTTCAAAGATGGCTAGTAAATGCATATGATATTATCGAAAGAAGCTTTATGAAATTGGGGGGGGGGGGGTGTAGGGTTGGTCCCATAATTAGCAATCTTCCGTTCTCACCTGGGCTTGGACTGCTTCCGTTCTCACCTAGGCTTGGACTGATGATTTCATAAGGATCTTCAGACATTGTAAAAAAAATGGTGCTAGTGATGATATTGGTGGTGCTGATATTTATGGTGGCTGCGGTGGTGGTGATGGGGTTATGGTGGTAATGGTAATTATGGAGATGGTGACGATGAAGGTGACTATGGTGGTGAATGTGATGGGAATGGAAGTGGTGATGGTGATAATGGTAGTATTATTTGTGGTAGGGGTGGTGACGATTGTGATGATGATGGTGGTTATCGTGATAGTGACAATGAGTGTGATTATTGTGGTGAAGTTGATGGTGAGAGTGGTCATGGTATGATATTGGTGGTAGTGGGGGTGGTGATGGTTGTAATGATGGTAACAGTGTTATGTATCAGGACCACCGACCAGGAAAAGCATAGAGTACAGACACAACAGTTCCTTATCATGAAGTTGGGGAAATCTAGGACTAAAATTATGTTGATAGTCAAAGAAGCATGGAGTCACGAGAGGCAAATGGTTACTAGTGAACGCCACTTTATGTTTAACGCCCAAAAATAGTACGCGGAGCCGTCACAGTTAAGACTAGAACAAGGAGGGGATGAGTCTAAAATGATTGACAGATGTCCAATCAGCTCAGAACGAGGATCGCAATTTGAGTAGGCAAACATTAGTTCATAAAAGTACGGAGAAGATTAGATTAAGGGAGATGCAATTTCGAGAGCAGATCTAGAAGGCTGGCTCACTATACTCCAGGGGCATTTGCCTTGTTTTGCTCATTTGCCTTTCAGAATGAAATTGTTACCCTTTTAAGATTGAAGAGAGAATATATATGTAAGCTCCAAATTGATCGCTCTGATCTGTGGGGTTGAAAGATGATAGAGAACATTACGCATATGGTGGTAAAGAGAACGTATCTATAGTCTCCACAGTGAACGCTCGGATCTGTGGGGGCGTAATAATAAGAGAGAACGTCGCATACAGATATAAAGTGAGATGTATCTTAAGACTCCTCAGAGAGCACACGCACGAACATCGTGAGAAGCTGTCATCACACGACGCAGAACCGGCGTCCACTAGAGGCCATTAGCACCAACTGCCAGGATGGGAACACGAAACTGCATATAAGAAAGTATTTGAGTAGATAGGACTAGATTTGTATAGAATTCATATGTATATTAGAACTGGGTTGTATAGTTTCAGGGATTCCATCTAGTTCATACTAATATTCCCAGAGCTAGCTAGATTCATAATTGTTTAGTAAGTTAGGTTAGGTTTTTATCAATGTGTAAAAATTACTTATTTTTGTTAAAATAAAAATCAGATTTTTATGTTAAATGGAAGTCATAGCATTTTGCTATGAGGAAGTCTTAGCGTTTTGCTATGAGGAAGTCTTAGCGTTTTGCTATGAGGAAGTCTTAGCGTTTTGCTATGAGGAAGTCTTAGCGTTTTGCTATGAGGAAGTCTTAGCGTTTTGCTATGAGGAAGTCTTAGCGTTTTGCTATGAGGAAGTCTTAGCGTTTTGCTATGAGGAAGTCTTAGCGTTTTGCTATGAGGAAGTCTTAGCGTTTTGCTATGAGGAAGTCTTAGCGTTTTGCTATGAGGAAGTCTTAGCGTTTTGCTATGAGGAAGTCTTAGCGTTTTGCTATGAGGAAGTCTTAGCGTTTTGCTATGAGGAAGTCTTAGCGTTTTGCTATGAGGAAGTCTTAGCGTTTTGCTATGAGGAAGTCTTAGCGTTTTGCTATGAGGAAGTCTTAGCGTTTTGCTATGAGGAAGTCTTAGCGTTTTGCTATGAGGAAGTCTTAGCGTTTTGCTATGAGGAAGTCTTAGCGTTTTGCTATGAGGAAGTCTTAGCGTTTTGCTATGAGGAAGTCTTAGCGTTTTGCTATGAGGAAGTCTTAGCGTTTTGCTATGAGGAAGTCTTAGCGTTTTGCTATGAGGAAGTCTTAGCGTTTTGCTATGAGGAAGTCTTAGCGTTTTGCTATGAGGAAGTCTTAGCGTTTTGCTATGAGGAAGTCTTAGCGTTTTGCTATGAGGAAGTCTTAGCGTTTTGCTATGAGGAAGTCTTAGCGTTTTGCTATGAGGAAGTCTTAGCGTTTTGCTATGAGGAAGTCTTAGCGTTTTGCTATGAGGAAGTCTTAGCGTTTTGCTATGAGGAAGTCTTAGCGTTTTGCTATGAGGAAGTCTTAGCGTTTTGCTATGAGGAAGTCTTAGCGTTTTGCTATGAGGAAGTCTTAGCGTTTTGCTATGAGGAAGTCTTAGCGTTTTGCTATGAGGAAGTCTTAGCGTTTTGCTATGAGGAAGTCTTAGCGTTTTGCTATGAGGAAGTCTAATTGTCCAGTATTAAATGTTGTAACCCTCTAGCCTAGTCTTAAGCAGCCCTATCACATGAGAATGATGATAGTGGTGGTGATGATTGTGGTGATTGTGATTGTGGTGGTGATGATGGTAGTGATATTGGTGGAGGTGGTGTTAATGTTGATGAAGATTGTGGTGGTGATGATTGCGGTGGTGATGACTGTGGTGGTGATGACTGTGGTGGTGATGACTGTGGTGGTGATGATTGCGGTGGTGATGATTGTGGTGGGGATGACTGTGGTGGTGATGACTGTGGTGGTGATGACTGTGGTGGTGATGACTGTGGTGGTGATGACTGTGGTGGGGATGACTGTGATGGGGATGACTGTGGTGGGGATGACTGTGGTGGGGATGACTGTGGTGGGGATGACTGTGGTGGGGATGACTGTGGTGGGGATGACTGTGGTGGGGATGATTGCGGTGGGGATGACTGTGGTGGGGATGAATGTGGTGGGGATGACTGTGGTGGGGATGACTGTGGTGGGGATGATTGTGATGGTGATGGGTTTGATGGTTGTAATGGTAGTGATATTAGTGGTGGGGGTGGTGTTAATGTTGTCATTGTTGGTGTGGTTATGGTGTTGATAGTTACCTGAAAAGCCCAATATCAAGCCACGCCATGTAATTTGTCGGAACCAGCCCTTTAACCATGGCCAATTGAAGTGCCTCATATTTGGCATTCATTGCGCAAGAATATTCAGCAACCACAGTGTTTGGTGAATGTTTGGGGTAGTTGGGAGATGCAAATATCTGTCGAACTTTTTCCAAATCTCGAAAGGCAAAAATGTCTTTCCTGTTAAGTTTGATAAGTACCGTTTTGTCCTCCGGCTGGGATGACCTCATTTTTCTGGAAGACAAAGTCAGTTTATTATTTTAGGTTGTTGTTTAATGTACTACTAGGACGGAGTTTTCAGTTTAAATAAATTGTCTCTGGCAGCAGATAGGTTGTAGTGGTTGGTTGTATACCCATAGAGCGTACTGAATAAGGTGGCCCTGAGTTTTCTTCGGTGGAGTGCAAGGAAAGGTTTCTTATACTGATTAGGGATCAAGATGCTGAGCAGCGTATGAGCTGCAGTGGTCAGCGACCCATAGCTGACTGCTAGCGTCAGGGCCAGCGAACCAGAGCTACCAAGACCCTTCTATACCTCCACGCAGAGATCCTGAAAAACAGGCTAAAGCAGGGCAGACTGGCTAAGGAGAAGGGATCGAAGGGGGAATGCTTACCCTATACTAAAAAAATGCTTGCTGAAGACGGATGTGTTGAACCGAAAGGAGCAAATATTGCGGTCAAGCTGTACACTATGACATAACGCATTCCGTTCTCTGGACTACATTCTGCTACTTAAGCCTTTTCAGGGTTTGGTAGCGGGAGATTGAGAACCAAAGAAGCCAAGCCAAGCCATACTGATTAAGACTGCCACCTTAAATTAGCGCCAAATGGAACGTATTGGCCAAGATAACAACCTTATGTCAACGTCAGAGTCAGGTGAAGCATATTGGCTAAGACCCCCGCATCACGTCAGTCCGGTGAAGCATATTGGCTAAGACCCCCGCATCATGTCAGAGTCAGGTGAAGCGTATTGGCTAAATCCCCCGCATCACGTCAGAGTCAGGTGAAGCATATTGGCTAAGACCTCCACATCACGTCAGAGTCAGGTGAAGCATATTGGCTAAGACCCTCGCATCACGTCAGAGTCAGGTGAAGCATATTGGCTAAGACCCCCATATCACGCCAGAGTCAGTGGAAACATACTAACCAAGATCCCCCCCCCCCCCCAACCTTTCTATCCACGCCGTGTTTCTGGAAACACTGTGTTAGAACAGTCTGACCAATGAGATGTGATCAATATCGTGATCCTCTTTGTGGTGAGCCGGCTGAGAAACATAGAATTGCACTACAACATGGAGAACGAAGATCTATCTTCTTCATCACGTACTGGGATAGGGATATTTCTTCTTTGTTCATCCTCGGATCTAGATCCTGGTTTCTCTTATAAAGGACACCGTTGTTTGTGAGACTGTTTTATCTCCCTACAGCTTTTGTTTCATATCTGTTTCGCGAGGTCAGTATTGTTCTCTCTCTTCCTGTGTTAGCATGAAGCATTGTGGGATGTGTTCCGCGGTCATGGTATTCTCCCGACATGGACAATTGTGGTGCCAGTTGATAAGACATTCCAGCTGATTTCTGGCATCTGGTCTCAATCCCACTGTTGAACCTACTGTGTCGATCCCCCACCTTGTTGGCCAGCCTGCTGTAACATAGCATGCTTCCAGGAGCATGAACGAGGATGTGAGATGAAAGTCTGGATTAATATGTCTCACCTGACCCTGATCACTCTTGGATCACTATAAGAGCAGATAAAATTGATAGTAAGTGCAGTAGTCACTCATCGCCACTGTTTGGGGTGAGGAATGAATAATAGAGAAAATGGAGGAGAGAAGAATTTAGGATTTTCGAAAGTTGATAAATAGAATAATAGGGAGCATCTCGCTGAAACCACTGGAACAGGCCAGCCACTAAAAATATCTAGGAGTGGTAATAGACAGCAGGGGAGGAATCAAAGAGGAGTTAACTGCACGAAGGGCAACAGGAAGTAAGCCTTTCCATTCAATAAACAGACGGTTCCTCAACAAAAAAGAAATAAGCAGGAAAACAAAGATGGACGTATACCGCTCGACCAATGTGCCTGTCCGGACATATAGATGTGTGTCATGGGCAGCGACCACAACCCAAGAAAGGCAACTTCAAACTTCAGAAATGAGGTACCTAAGAAAGGCGGTTCAGGTGACGAAAAGGGACAAGATCCGTATTAAGATAATATCCAACTCCTGCAGACATGAGTGGAGCAGTCCCAACAACAGTGATTTGGCCATGTCTGTAGAATGGAAGAAGATCGGATACCAAAGTGGTCATGGGAGATACAAAGTCATGGACGCAGACCCCCAGGACGTCCAAAAGTACGTTGGGAAGACAACATACGACAGTCTCTAACTGACTGAGAGCTAGATTAGAAAGAGGCCTGAAAAAAAACCGGCAGATAGAACAGTTTGGCGTTCTCACTAGCAAACCTCTACACATCACGATAGAAGATGAGCGACTAAGTAAATATTTCGCTGAAATACCACAAAAAACAAAAACAAACAATAATAAAGTCTTGGAATAGTTGCACAGAGAATAAATGAACAAAATCAAGTTA
This sequence comes from Ariolimax columbianus, assembly GCA_036924085.1. Classification (NCBI taxonomy): domain Eukaryota; kingdom Metazoa; phylum Mollusca; class Gastropoda; order Stylommatophora; family Arionidae; genus Ariolimax; species Ariolimax columbianus. The sequence continues at coordinate 86,974,054 of JAVGWX010000004.1, read as the reverse complement.
AACTATCTTGACTATTTAAAAAAAGGAAGCCTTTCAGCAGACTTAACAGCTGGTCAGGAATGGAGTGTTAGAAACCAGTTTTGTGATATGCGGTGGTCAGTTCCCTTCCTCGCTGTCTTTTCCTTCCCTAGTCAGCTGGGTTGACTGGAGCTGCTGGTAGTGGGAACTGAGCCCCGCACCTTAGTCATGAAAAGCCAGTGCTCTATCACTGCGCTAATCAGCCGCACAACTACTATATAAAAAGACATAAGTAAAGTGAAGGTTTGTCCCATAGTAGTTACACTACTGTCGGTGAATGAAGTTGTTAGAGACTTCAGTATACTAAGTCAAGGTTTGTCCCATAGTAGTTACACTACTGTCGGTGAATGAAGTTGTTAGAGACTTCAGTATACTAAGTCAAGGTTTGTCCCATAGTAGTTACACTACTGTCGGTGAATCAAGTTGTTAGAGACTTCATTACACTAAGCCCCACCTTATATGAGGGAGGGTGGCTAGTTCCTTCCTCTCTGCCTGTTACTACTTTCCTAGCTGTTTACCACGTACCCATTTACAGCTAGGTCAACTAGAACATAATGATAGTGGGACTCATAAAAGCAAGTGCTCTACTTCTATGCTAATTTTACGCCTACAAAATTTAAAAAAAACATACTAGCGTACTGAAAACAATACTGGAAGGTAACATAGAGGAATCATGTGCCACAGGAACACAATGCTTTAAATGGAAGGATAGCATCAAGAAATGGACACGAGGTAACAGAGGAATCATGTGCCACGGGAACACAATGCTTTAAATGGAAGGATAGCATCAAGAAATGGACACGAGGTAACAGAGGAATCATGTGCCACGGGAACACAATGCTTTAAATGGAAGGATAGCATCAAGAAATGGACACGAGGTAACAGAGGAATCATGTGCCACGGGAACACAATGCTTTAAATGGAAGGATAGCATCAAGAAATGGACACGAGGTAACAGAGGAATCATGTGCCACGGGAACACAATGCTTTAAATGGAAGGATAGCATCAAGAAATGGACATGAGGAAACTCAGATTGCACCATCAAGACGAGATACACGATTTTGAAGATTCATTGCAAGAACGGACAGTTGCCATGGAGATAACATGTTTAATCGTTTTTCCACTCCCCATTAATAGTTAATGATATTCCCATTGTTAGGTACATAATTGTTACAGTCCTCAGGTTGCTGTTAACTTGTTTCGAATGCCCACAATGAGTAGGTTACTTTTTTGTGCTCCCTGAAAAGGGCGTTAAGTGGCAGGTTGCAGCGGCTTTTTTCACATCCCGAGCGTCCTCCTGGAAGCTGTGCTATGCTTGGCTTCATCTGCTGTAACTCACTACTAACATGAAAACAGCCCGTTCCAGTGAGGGCTACGAGGAAGCCAAGTTGAGGGTCTTGGCCAGCATGTTTTGCCTGATCCTAACTTAAAATGTCTGATCAGCATATTTTCCATGACCAGGCGTTAGTCTTCCTCCCCGCAGTGCTCAGGTAAAAGTGCGTATTAATTTTCGTTGTCCATCTAATTAGTCACTTCTGGAATTCAATAATTTTATTAGGTCAAAGATCAATAGCTACCTGAATAATTCCAAGGTCTCACTGTTATCAAAGAATCCTATGACACGGTTTGTCAGCCAACCCCAGGTCTTCATCCAGTTTTTGTACGTGTCAGGTGTGAAGTATTGGTGGCCATTACCTTTCTGGAATCTTCCAATATCTAGGTACATTGTGACAATCGTGATTTCATTTGGAGTCTCAGCCTTCTAAGAGAGAAAATATGGCGTTTATCAGGACAAGTACAATTTCGTTTGTTGAATAAATTGTATAATGTGAAGGTAAATTACAAGAGTGTCAGGGGACGGCGTGGCCTAGTGGTTATGTGACACGGCTCACAACCATAAGGTGCTGGGTTCGATCCCCATCTCAGCACCGGCCGTTACCCCGGGGAAGCAAACCCTTAGAAAATGCAGGAGGAAGCAGACCCTTACATAAAATGCATGCTGAAGTCGGATGCACTGGGCCGACAGGCGCAAAATAAAAACGCAGTGCAATGCACACCGCCTTGGGGATTAGAGAAATGAGGCGAACGCAAAAAAAAAACAAAAAAACAAGAGTGTCAGTTTGTAGGTCAGAAACTGATATGGGATAGCTGCAAAATATATTTGATAGTTTGTAAAGGTGTCATTAGGTGGCATCAACTTCTAGCTATGTGAATACCAGGTACGTTAGGTAGCATCCAGCATTGTGAATACCAGGTACGTCAGGTAGCATCATTATCCAGCTTTGTGAATACCGCGTACGTTAGGTAGCATCCAGCTTTGTGAATACCAGGTACGTCAGGTAGCATCAACATCCAGCTTTGTGAATACCGGGTACGTTAGGTAGCATCCAACTTTGTGAATATCGGGTACGTTAGGTAGCATCAACATCCAGCTTTGTGAATACCGGGTACGTTAGGTGGTATCAACATCCAGCTTTGTGAATACTGGGTACGTTAGGTAGCATCCAGCTTTGTGAATACTGGGTACGTTAGGTAGCATCTAGCTTTGAGAATACTGGGTACATTAGGTAGCATCAACATCCAGCTTTGTGAATACCGGGTACGTTAGGTGCTATCAACATCCAGCTTTGTGAATACCGGGTACGTTAGGTGGTATCAACATCCAGCTTTGTGAAAACTGGGTACGTTAGGTAGCATCTAGCTTTGTGAATACTGGGTACGTTAGGTAGCATCAACATCCAGCTTTGTGAATACCGGGTACGTTAGGTAGCAGATGCTAGGCGTCGCATGCACGTGCGCAGTTCAAGTACAAAATGGTGTTCGTGCTCAACCTAAAATCCTTGTTTACAATCAGGCAGGTGTGTCCGATGATGGTATTCAATCAAACAGGTGTGTCTAATGATGGTATTCAACCAGGCAGGGGTGTCTGATGACGGTATTCAATCAGGCAGGTGTGTCTGATGATGGTATTCAGTCAGGCACGTGTGTCTGATGATGGTATTCAGTCAGGCACCTGTGTCTGATGTCAAGTAACCAAATCTTGAGTAAACTCATTACGCTCTTTTGCCTTGGTGTACCATGTTTGGCCCAGGGCCTCTATTATGCCATCTCTCCACCTCATCCTCTATCGCCAGCGAGGGCGGCTAAAGTTGTATGGTCACCACTCTGTCCATCTGTTATCCGGCATGCGCATCACATGGCCGGCGCATCTGTATTTTCTTAACAGCGCGACATCTATGACGTCAGAGAAGGAAATTCGGAGTCTGATCTCTGCGTTGCGGATTTAGTCTCAAATGGAGATTTTCAATGTTCTTCGCTCCAACGCTCGTTGGACAACGCGTAGTCTATTTGTACCAACTTTCCGTAGGTTCCCCACCTCGGAGCCATATACCATGTTCGTGCTCATAGAGCGCATAATCAAAGAACAACGAGCTGTTGCACGTTGTTTTTGGGCAACATGGCTTTTTTGCAAAGGATGTTTATAAGGAAATGCTTTATGTTTACGGTGAGAAGTGTTTGTCACGTAAAGAAGTGCATAAATGTCATACGACTTTTGCTGGGGTAGTCCAGGGGTTTTTAGGCTGAGAGCTACAGACCGTTTCGCCACTGCTGAGGTAGTCCAGGGGTTTTTAGGCTGAGAGCTACAGACCGTTTCGCCACTGCTGAGGTAGTTGAGGTTTTTAGGCTGAGAGCTTCAGACCGCTTCGCCACTGCTGTCGCCACGTCGTGTGCTTGCTACTTCACCCCCAACAGAAAAACAACATATGCCACATGGGGGATTCGAATCCCTGCCCTCCTTGTCGGCAGGCATCGAGACCATTCAGTCACGCGGTCCTTGAATAACTTGATTGATACATTTTCTTAAGGGAGCTCAAAAACGGAGGATGAACCCCGACCTGGTCGTCCTGTTCGTATTGCACATAAGTATATGTACGGTGGTGGGGGAGATTATTCGAGCTGACAGATGAATAGCGATAGACATGTAAAGCAGCCGCAATGTGGTGCTGGAATGGTTCAGTCTACAGCATAATGTACTATCCCACCTTGGCAGGAGATGTTTTGTGAATGACGAAGAGGTTGAAGGTGAATCACAAATGTGGCTGATATCTACACTGCAGGTTATGGTGCACTAATAAAGCAATTGTATGTTGGTGGAAATTATGTTGCGAAGTAAAGGATCTTGTAAGTGAAGTATTACATTGTTTCCACGATCGTATCACATTAACAACAACAACAACAAAAAAGTCATTTGTGACCTATTTACTGACTAGTTCTCATTTTATTTAGTTTGGCTTGTCTATCTTTCAGTATGGAACAGCTAGCGCTTATCAGGCCTATGGCAAGCAACAGTGTGATGGTCCTATTCTACAAGGCATGTTCAAATGAAACCGAACCTAACTGCAACAAGTCAACATGCGTACGATGCGCATGATGACGTCACTTCTGGTGTAAGCAGCACACACCAACATTCAAATTTGCAAAATTTCATTATCCTCCAACTCATAGTTTCCCTAGCTAAACCGTTGAAAACATGCCGGGTGTGATACGGAATCCGTCCAGAGTTGATCAGGGAGCGGTGATTCGGTTTCTAACAGCTGAAGGATGTTGACCAGTTGACATTCATCGCAGAATGCAGGCAGTGTATGGTGACAAAAGTGTGTCGAAGACAACAGTGAAGAACTGGACAACGATCTTAAAAGAAGGACGTGAGTTAACGAAAGATCTTCCGAGACCAGGTCAGGTGCATATTGTTATGTAACTCCCGTCCTTCTTTAAACATAATTTTCCAGGTCTTCGTGTTGTCTTCAATACACTGATGTCACCATACACTGCCTGCATTATGCGATGATTGTCAACTGGTCGACACCCTTCAGCTGTTAAAATCCGAATTATCGTTGGATGATCAATTCTGGACGGATTTTGTAACACACCCGCCATGTTTTCAACGGTCTGCTAAGGAAACTTTGAGTCGGAGGATGATGAAATTTGGCAAACTTAACGGTTGGTATGAGCTGTATACACCAGAAGTAACGTCATCGTGCACATCGTACATATTTTCACTTGTTGCAGTTTGGTCCGGTTTCAGTTGAACATGCCTCGTAGTTTAATCCAGAATCTAACACGACCTTAAAGTTTTGAATGGATTACACGTGAAATAAACAAAACATGTCCTCAAAAATAATACAACTCACCCTACAGCAATAATCATGCAAGAAATGAACTGTGATCATATTGCATTTTAATGTTAACTGGCTGTTTTTACCTGAAACAACAGGTGCACTTTCAAGATTTGACAAACTACATCTCTGGAATAATTTACTGTTGTTATGTAAGCTGAGTGTATAGTACGAACACTGCTATGGATTTTTGTGGTCGAGAGGTAAGGCACTCGCTTCTAAAAGCGATGAAAGAAAATGGGCATGGGTTCGAGCTCTGCAAATTTCAAGCGACCCTGGGTATCATATAGGGTAGGACCAGGCTGCCTGCATCCAAAAGTACTTCCAGTTGTCTTGCCTGATGTCTTGCCATTGGTCCAAGTTTATTCGAACCAGAGAGTGAGGTTGATGACCAGCGCATTTCCTTCCTCACTATAATCCAAATACAATGAAAATTACATCATCCAGACAGTTTATTTGATGATGTCGCTATAATGTGCATCCAACTATTTGTCTTTACGAACAATGCTGTCATGTGGTCATATGTGGGAATGGTGGGGTGTGTAGTGGGTTGATAGAAGCTACTTCTGTAGAACTGAGTTAAATCTGAAATGGTCTGTTATAGCTACTTCTGTAGAACTGAAATAAATCTGAAATTGGCTGTTATAGCTACTTCTGTAGACCTGAAATAAATCTGAAATAGGTTGTTACAGCTACTCCTGTAGAGCTGAAATAAATCTGAAATAGGTTGTTAAAGCTACTCCTGTAGAACTGAAAATAAATCTGAAACAGGTTGTTATAGCTGCTCCTGTAGAACTGAAATAAATCTGAAACGGGTTGTTATAGCTACTCCTGTAGAACTGAAATAAATCTGAAACAGGTTGTTATAGTTGAGTACCTTACCTCTCGACCACAGCAGCCCATAGAAGTGTTGGTATTATGCACTAAGCTAACATACTTCAATGTGTTTTACCTGACCTTGACTTGAAGTGGAGTGGGGGGGGGGGGGGGGGAAGGGGCCTTTCATCAATGTGCTTCACCTGATCAGGACGTTAGGTGAGGTCTTTTCTTGTTCAGTATGTTCACCTCATCCTAACGTTAGGTTGAGATATTGATCAGTATGTTTCACCTCATCCTAACGTTAGGTTGAGATATTGATCAGTATGTTTCACCTCATCCTAACGTTAGGTTGAGATATTGATCAGTATGTATCACCTCATCCTAACGTTAGGTTGAGATATTGATCAGTATGTTTCCTCTCATACTAAAGTTAGGTTGAGATATTGATCAGTATGTATCACCTCATCCTAACGTTAGGTTGAGATATTGATCAGTATGTTTCCCCTCATACTTACGTTAGGTTGAGATATTGATCTGTATGTTTCACCTCATCCTAACGTTAGGTTGAGATATTGTTCAGTATATTTCACCTGCTCTTGATGGAATGTTGGGTCTCCATCAATACGTTTCATCTGACTGAAGTTAGGTTGGGTCTTAATCAGAACCGTTTCTAGGTCAGTCTATGAGTTTGGTCGCCCTGGGCGAGAATGGAAAAATGGCTCCCCCTTCCCTTTTATTACCATCACTCTCCCCCTCTGTCGTCCAGGCTATAAGAATTAATGTATTAGATATAAAAGAGCTTGTATTCAACTTGTATAATAAACATTAATAGTAACTTATCTTTTTCATATGAAACATGAATTGCACTGACCTTTTAGATATGTTGTAAGAGAAATACATAACCTAGCTCTTGATTGATTATAAAAAATAAATAACTAATAGTAACAATAACAACAGCAGCAGAACCACCATTTGTCCTCGATTTCATTTTTTTTCTAATTTGCTCATATTTTTCCTTTTTTGTAATCAAATTACAATTTTGTCCGCCCTTTTGCCGCCCTAGGCGGCCGCGTCGTCTTGCCTAATGGTAGAAACGGCCCTGGTTTAAATCAATATGTTTCAACAGATCCAGAAGGGAGATTCGATCTTTATCGGCATGTTTCACCTGATCCAGAAGGGAGATTCGATCTTTATCGGCATGTTTCACCTGTTCCTGACGTGGAGTGGGAGTCTTCATCAATATGTATCGTCTGACCCTGACGTGGAGTGTGAGTCTTCATCAATATGTATCGTCTGACCCTGACGTCAGGTGGGGGTCTAGATCAGTATATTCCTGAACTTGATTACTCTCCTCTTCCAACAGACTTTACCAAAAAGAATGAAGGGTTAATTACCTAATTATCATGTGGTCTTCACTTTTATCGCAGATCCTTAGCACATAAGTCCCTAGGTGGTAGAGTATTAGAGCCTTACAGCATATTCTTGTTATACATTTTTACAGCATCGTCCATTCTCGAATATTTTTGCTGTCATTCCATATAGTATCGTTTATTCTCCAATGTAGAACATCAGATTGGTTCGAAGTACAAAATGGAGTAAAGCAGTGTTGTATCCTCTTCCGGGATCAAGATGCTGAGCAGCGCAAGAGCTGCAGTGGTCAGTGACCCATAGCTGACTGCTAGCGTCAGGGCCAGCGAACCAGAGCTGCCAAGACCCTTCTACACCTCCACGCGGTGATCCTGGATAACAGGCTGCAGCAGGGCAGACTGGATAAGGAGAAGGGATCGAAGAGGGAATGCTAACCCGGTACTCAAAAAATGCTTGCTGAAGTCGGATGTGTCGGACCGAAAGGTGCAAATATCGCAGCCAAGCTGTAAACTACGACACAACGCATTCCATTCTCTGGACTACATTCTGCTACTTAAGCCCTTTCAGTGTTTGGTAGTGGGAGATTGAGAACGAACGAAGAAGAAGAAGTATCCTCTTCCAATACCGATTTAACACTATGATGATTGCAAAATAAAGAGAGTTAAAGACAATGATAATATAGAAAGCTTTGATCCCTTTACACTCGGCGGATACAAGATCCGAGAGCTAGGATACGCAGACGACACAGTGATACTATGAAACAGTCCAGATGGGTTAGAGGTTAATTGCAGTCATAAAGCAGATGCATCTAAGATCCAAATTTTTTTTGCAAACATAAACAAAACAAATATAATGACCACCGACAAAACAAGAAGACAACATAGATTCAAATTTGGGGGGTGTGGAAATAGAACAGGTCACGAACTTCGAGTACATGGGCTTCAGAATTGATAACAATGGTGACTGCTCAAAATAAATGAGAAGGAGACTGGAAATGCAATGCAGAGGTTACACAAAGTGATGAAACTATGGCAGAATTCCAGCATACCAACACAGTGGAACATTTTGAGAACTTGTTTTTCCCATGCCAACATTCGGCTAGAAAACATGAACAGTGACCTTACAGAAGAGAAGAGTCTTTCGAGACGAAATGTTTAAGAAAGGTTCTCAGAATATCATGGACAGAAAAAAAGACAATGCCGACAATCGACATAAGTTGAGGATAGATGAGAACTGGTTCATAAATTCCATTATGAACAGATAAATGAAATAATTTGAGAGAATGGTAATGGAAGGTATGGTGCCGGGCAAGACAGGCAGACCAAGAAGGCGATGGCACCAAGATGTCAAGGAAAGGTTGGGCAGGACTCTGAAGCAGGCTGGAGATTTGGCATAGTTTCTTTCAGACAGGAGCGGCCATCTGCAAGGGACATGCTACATGATTCTCCAACGTTGTTTTTGTAATGTCATATAGTATCATCCAGTCTCCGACGCCGTTTTTGTAATGTCATATAGTATCATCCAGTCTCCGACGTTTCTGCTGTCAATTGTTAAAAAAATTATCCGTTTTGCAATTTTCTTTTGGTAATTTGTATAGTATCTTCAATTTCCATCCATTTTCCAATGTTCGTATTATAATATTCACACACTCATTGTCCAATTATTACGTTGTATATTCTAATAGCTTCACCCATATTCCAACGATTGAGTTCTGATGGCAATTTTTAAAGCATTATTTATTTTGGATTGTTTCTGTTATAACTTCGTATTGTATCACCCATTGTCCAATGTTTTTATTGTATATTCCTATAGTATCATCCATTGTCCAACCTTTCAGTGGTAATTTCGTATAGTATCGTTCATTGTCCAATGTTTGTTGTATATTCATTTAATATCATTCACTGTCCAATGTTTCTGTGATAATTTTGTATAATGCCATCCATTGTCCAAATGTTTCTGTTGTATATTCTTATAGTATCATATATTGTCCAATGTCTCTGTGGTAAATCATTGTCTCCATCTTAAACGCTGCACAAGTCTATAACACTAGACATCCATTTTTCAGAGCAAGTTTAACACTTATAAACAAAACACAACAGAGGCATGGATTGAAAGTAATACGACTATACTGATGGTACATGGAAAATAACGGCACTAATCCCCCGCCCGTGCAAATACAAAATTAGCAAATAAGATGACGACCTGGCAAAAAATCCGCCAGAAAAAAAATAAAAAAATCTTTTACCAATGTTTATTATGCAAAGTTTGAATTAGATCTTCCACTCACCCGTTCCTTGAACATCCTGAATATATTTTTGGGCATCAAGTTGAGATCTGAATAGGAGACATATTCTTGTCAATACTAAACCAATCTTCATTAATGTTTTGTTTTGTTATCTGCATCTTTCTTCAGAGCAGCCTTCATTCTGTCCATCCCAAACTGATTTCTCTCTTTACGATATGTGTAATGACCAAAGGGCCCATTCAGGACAAGTTTAATGATCACAGAGTTGTACGAAGATAATTTTGACGACCAAACGGCCGTGCATTAGGACAGGTTTGATGACATCATGCCACATTAGGATATGTCTGATGATATAAGGCCACGTTAAGATATGTTTGATGATATAAGGCCACGTTAGGATATGTTTGATGATTTAAAGACCACGTTAGGATACGTGTGATGACATAATGTCACGTTAGGATACGTGTGATAACATAAAGCCACGTTAGGACACGTGTGAGAACATAAGGTCCCGTTAGGACACGTGTGATGACATACGGTTGCGTTAGGACACGTGTGAGAACATAAGGTCACGTTAGGACACGTGTGATGACATACGGTTGCGTTAGCATATGTTTGAAGATATAATGCCACGTTAGGACACGTTATATGACATAAGGCTACATTAGAACACGTGTGATGACGTTAGGACACTTTTGATGACAAGAGGCTGCATGAGGACTGTCCAATACCCTCATCTCACTTCCATGCATTTCTTTCTGGAAACAGGCTGTTTCATGGCAGCCTGGCCAACGAAGTGGGGAATCAACGTGATCCTCGTAATAGTGAGCATCACGCAGATATAGTCACACATATGACAACCGCGTGGAGGATCCCGGTCCCCCTTTATCGGCACTCTCGGGATGTGACTGGAACTCGCCATCTAACACCCTCTTTAGGGGGCACAAAAACGTAAAGCTACTCCTCGGGCGCATTCCATAATAACAACAACAGCAGCCCTTTGTCCGGTCCAAAAATTTGAAAAAATTATATAATTCCTACCTAATACACCATTCATCTCCCCCCAGACCTAGAAATCCACCAGAAATAAAAAAAGGCAAACAAGACAATAATAGGGACTGGCTTCCGCTACATGACAACAGGTATAACATGCCTGATGGAATACCAGGATTACAAGTATTGTATATATTTAAGATTTATGTGAGGCCGGAGGATTAGTTTCCATCCTCGTGGACTGGCCGTCCTTAACTAAAAGTCAGATATAAATTTATAGCTGAGTAAATCAGAGCACACTTTGATCTCTCTCTCTCTGTCTCTCCCCCCCCCCCCCCCCATACTCCCTACTGTTGCGAGAGACACGCACTCTAATCATTCTGCTAATTAGAAGCTCAGTAGTAAAGGTTGTCAATTTCCAGGCAGTGCCGTCGATGAAGTTGTAAAGACGGTATTGTACGAGTTCTTAGCATATTGTAACGACTGCAATGTTGATGTCCTATGTCGACATGCTCTCAGTGTGACAGTGGACATGTTCTTGCTCTATCCCCCACGAACAATCTCCATCCCTGAAGGTGATATACCTGAAATGGGTAGTTTCTGACGACATACTTTCAGTGTGGCAGTTGTCATATTCTCGTCTCTGTCACACAGAGAGGTATATATCAGAGTTGTTAGTTGTCTCTTATAACATGCCCCTGATGTGGCAAGTCTTAGTTACTTTAGACAAGGACTCTTCAACCATCATCATCATGTGGCATGTCCTTTATAGAACGTCGCTCCCATCACAGTCTGTCTGAAAGAAACTCGTTCTCTTGCCAAAACTCTAGCCTCCGCCAGTCATACACAGGCATTCCTGGATATCTTAGTGCCATCTTCTTGGTCTACCGTTTCCTTTTTCTGCCTAGCACCATACCTTCCATCACCGTTCTCTCAAGACCGTTGTGTCTCTTGATGTGACCAAAGTATTTTCATTATCTGGTTATAATGGAATTGATAAACCAGTTCTCCTCTATGCTCAACTCTTGCCGAATGTCTACATTTGTTATTTTCTCTGTCCAGTGTATTCTGGGGATCTTTCTGTAACATTTTGACTCGAGGGATTCGATTCTATGTCTAGAAGTTTTGGTAATCGTCCATGATTCACAGCCATAAGCTGCCACAGGAAAAACACAGGCTCTCAAGACTTTTACCATTTTGTTGGTGCTCTGCCATAATTTCTTCAGGCTGTTCAGTCTCTGCATTGCCATAGCTAGTCTTCTTCTGATTTCTTTCGAGCAGTCACCATTTTTGTCAATTCTGGAGCCCAGATATTCAAAATGTGTAACCTGATCTATTTCTTCACCACCCACTGTAAATTTATGCTGACATTGTGTTTTGTCGGTGGTCATTATCTTTGCGTTTTGTTTATTTTATGAACAGGTTTTGATCTTTACTATGTCCATTAACGGTTGAAAGTAGCTGCTCTAGCCCTTCTGCACTTCTTGATAGTATCACTGTGTCATCTGCGTATCGTAACTCTGGAATCTCGTACCCCCCAATCGTTAATGGGTCGAAACTTTCAATGTTCTCATCTTCTCGTACATTTCTCATTATACATTCCGCATATATGTTGTACAGATAAGGTGAGAGGATACATCCCTGTCGGACTCCCTTTTGTACTGCAAACCAATCTGATGTTTGCCCAGATACTCGGACAGCGTCTTGTTCATCTTAGTATAATGTTTCAATGAGATGGACTATATGCAAAGGAAACCCCATTTCCTTCATGATTATCCATAGATTTTTATGTTTTACCGCGTCGAAGGCCTTGGTGTAATCAATGTGTAATCAATCTACCAAAGATGGATTAAACCACTTTAAACTGACCCTTAAGTTCTCTTTCAGTGTGTCAGTGAGTGACACCATTCTATCTTCTGTCACACACAGAACTAGCAGAAACCATATAGATAATTTAAACAAACGGAAAACGCTACAAACATTACCGTAAACGTATTCACCAAATATGAAGATCAAAACGACACAAATTGTAGAGCAGGCAATAAAAGCATAGCCTATCCGATACTTCATGGTACTGCCGTCTCCAAACACACCACAACACGTATCAGCTGAGGAAGATATACAATTTGAAGATAACAGCACCGCCTCTCAGATATCTCGTGGCCCATCATTTAAAATGCCACAAAATATATCAGCTGCAGAGAATGTTAACATTGAAATGCAAGAATATCAAATTTGAAACGATGTTGAATCAACGTAAACAAGTAAGACTCAGATACAAAGGCAGTATAAAAACATGACGGATATACCAAAAGAACTTCGACAGCAATATATAACAACTAGATGAACATAGTCTGTATAAATATTCATCAGATCTGATCACCATCTGTCTTATATAGTTAAACGTGACACATATTTATCAGATCTGATCTCCATATCTGACTTATCTCGCTGAACGTGACACATAATGATCAGATCTGATCTCCATATCTGTCTTATCTCGTTGAACGTGACACATAAGGATCAGATCTGATCTCCATCTCTGACTTATCTGGCTGAATGTGACAAATATGTATCACATAATTCTGATCACGTCTGCATCTATTTGTGAAGATTAGCTTTTAGTGCACACGTGATTTCTTACCAATCTACGACATGCACCACCTTTCTTAGTGGCGTTTCACAAAATTCATAGAAGACAGTGGATCTATTCTTTCTTTCCCAGTATTCGGTCCTGGACTCGACCCCAAGAAACATGTCTTGGCATTACCTGAATCGTTATGTCTCACCTTTGAACAAAAAGTCTGCAATGGATGCTCCCTCCATACATGCCCATTTCTGTGTTATCTTCAGTTCTGTTTATGAGATTACACTGCCGTGGGTGGTCTACTACTCTATCTATTTAGCCAGTTGTCTTAGCCATGTTTTCTAAGCCAGTGTTCTTACCTAAGTGTTCTTAGCCAGGTGTCTTAAGCTACATGTTCTTCGCTACATGTTGTTAGTCAAGTGTTCTTAACGAAGGCTTTCTTAGCCAGTGTTCTTAGTCAGGTATTCTTAACGAAGGCTTTCTTAGCCAGTGTTCTTAGACATATATAAGTAACCAGGTGTCCTTTTCTACATGTGCGTTAAATGTTCTTATGCAAGTGTTTTTCGCCACATGTTTTAGCCAGGTGTTCTTAGCCAGACGATTTTAGCCAGGTGTTCTTAGCAAGACGCTTTTAGCCAGGTGATCTTAGTCAAGTTCTTTTAGCCAGGTGATCTTTGCAACGTGTTTTTAAGCAGATGTTCTTAACCATATATTTGAGCAGGTGTTCTAAGCCAGACTCTTTTAGCCAGGTGTTCTTAGGCAGGCGTTTTTAGTCATATGTTCTTAGCTACATTTTTAGCAGATGTTCTTAGCCGCATATTTTAAGCCAACATGTTTTTATCCATACATTCTTAGCAGGATGTTCTTATGCAGGTTATATAAGCCATATCTTCTTTTGATTCTCTTATCTTTCTCCTCGTATTTCTTTCCCCGTGGTTTCCATAATGTCTGGTTATTTTGTTAGACGTTTCATTGAAGGTGTGTTATATTTTGCCGTGAAGAATTGCAAGAATAATTTTGATTCAGTTTAGTTTATTTTTTTCCACTGCCCGAGTGGTATCTGTGATGATAAAGGTAGGCCTGCTGTCACGATCACTTTAGTGAAAGGCTACTAAAGAGAGTTGTGCTTGGACCTGGTATACTCATTATGTAAAAAAAACAACAAACCATTACCATTATAAACAGCCGCTGCAAACAGGTATTCTGTAAAACGACGTAGCTGTAAACTATCATCGTCTTGCACAGCGAGTTATGAAAGCTTCAAATCCATTTTCAAAAATATATCTTTGTGAAATGAGATTTTCGGCAGTGCATGAGTTGCAGTGGTCAGCGACCCATAGCTGACTGCTAGCGTCAGGGCCAGCGAACCAAAGCTGCCAAGACCCTTCTACACCTCCACGCGGTGATCCTGAATAACAGGCTGCAGCAGGGCAGACTGGCTAAGGAGAAAAGATCGAAGAGGGAATGCTAGCCCGGTACTCAAAAAATGATTGCTGAATTCGGATGTGTTGGACCGAAAGGTGCAAATATCGCAGTCAAGTTGTAAACTACGCCACAACGCATTCCGTTCTCTGGACTACATTCTGCTACTTAAGCCGTTTCAGTGTTTGGTAGTGGAAGATTTAGAATGAACGAAGCCAAGCTCAGCCAAACCAAGCCAAATGAGCCAACAAATATAAATTACATGCCAACATGACATGCTCGTTGCTTTGTTAAATTCCAGACCACAGTTTCTTGCTCATATTCAAAATAAACAACAAGTGTTCACACTGACATGTATTTCGAAGAAAAAAAAAGTTTAACTTTAATATTTTTTAAATGTATTCTTTCGTTATTGAAAATAAAAATTATAGTCCTTTGTGATACGTAATTTGTTATTTTTGGTAACTATTTCTTTGAGCAGTCAAGAAAATGAATTCAAAGGAAATCATTAGGAGATTAACAACGGCTCTGTAGAGATTACACAACCTGAGGAAACTATGACAGAATATCTGTATTCAAAGAAATGTGCAAATTTTGAGAACCTGAGGAAACTATAACAAAATGCCTGCATTCAAAGAAATGTGAACATTTTGAGAACCTGAGGAAACTATGACAGAATACCAGCATTCAAAGAAATGTACAAATTTTGAGAACCTGAGGAAACTATGACAGAATACCAGCATTCAAAGAAATGTGCAAATTTTGAGAACCTAAGGAAACTGACAAAAATACCAGCATTCAAAGAAATGGGCAAATTTTGAGAACCTGAGGTTTTCGCATACGTCTGCGGAACAGAGACAGTTAGCTAAACCTCAAGGAAAGGAATCGAGTCCTTCAAGAGATTGGGAGATAGATGCAAATCTCTCCCTAATCAATAGGCCGGAGGATAGCCCTAGCTTCTATTCAAGAACATGGCATACCACCTCGACTCCAGATTTGGCCTTCTCCACACAGAACATACACTATAAAATAGACCGCCAGGTGCTAAACCAACTGGCAGGTAGCGACCACAGGCCGATCAGGCTAACCATTGACATGGAAGTAGGCCCACAGGAAACAAAACCGCTCCCACGTTGGAATTACAAACGAGCCGACTGGGACAGATTTGCAATCTTGACAGATGGGCTGTGTGAAACCATCAACACACGAAACACCAAAATGAAGCCCATGGTAGAGAGCCTAAGCAAGGCAATAATGCAAGCCGCCACTGAAACCATCCCAAGAGGAGCTAGGAAAAACTATAAGCCCTACTGGAATGATGAGTTACAGAAAGTGGAAGATGCAGTAACAAATGCTAGGAACATGGCAGAACGAGAAAAATCCATGGAGGCAAACATCGCCCTCAAAGCCGCCGCGGCGAAGTACAAACACACTCTCAAGCAAACAGCAAGAGAAAGCTGGAAAAATAAAACGGAAAGTCTAAACCTGGACAAAGAAGGGAACAAGCTATGGAAGCTAGTCAGAGCCATGAATGACGAAACCCCGTCAAATACACAAATTACTATCAAGCAGGGCGAGAACTTGACCACAGGTAAGAAAGCCGCAAACGCCTTTGTCGATCACTATGCCAGAGCGAACCACATCGAGGTCCCTGCAGATAACCATACAGACATTAGCGAAGAGCTAAAGGGACACGAAAACATAAATACGGCTCCTGAAGAGCACATGATGGCCAAACTAACAATGCGCGAAATGGAAGAGGCCATGAGAACACTAAAGAAAAGGAAATCTCCCGGAAAAGACGGGATAACAAACGAAATGCTGATGGGGCTGGGCCAACAGCGAAGAAGAAACTGCTATCGGTCCTAAACCAAAGCTGGAAAAGGGGAATTGTACCACAGGCATGGAAAGATGCAATACTGGTACCAGTACCAAAAACAGGAAAGGACAAAACAGATCCAAATGGATACAGGCCCATAAGCCTACTGAGCTGTGTCGGCAAGCTGATGGAACGGATGATAAACACCAGACTGATGTGGCATCTGGAAGAAAAACGAATACTAATTCCACAGCAAGCCGGCTTTAGACAGCACAGATCCACTGAGGACCAGGTCATCCTCATAGCCCAGGAGATAGAAGATGCCTACCAGGCACAGAAACACACAGTAGCTGTTTGGGTGGATCTGGAAAAGGCATTTGACAAAGTCTGGAAGGATGGACTTAGAGTCAAGCTAAGAAGAAGTGATGTCTGTGGGAAGATGTACAAGTGGATCAACCACTACCTCAAACAAAGAACGGCCAGAGTCCAAGTACAAGGGCAGATGAGCAAAAAGGTGACACTCGAGCAGGGAGTACCCCAAGGGGGAGTATTGTCACCCACACTCTTCCTGGTATATATAAACGATATTACAGAGAATATACCAAGAAGAGTCCATAGCTCAATGTTTGCAGACGATCTGGCTATGTGGACCTCTGAAAAGAATCTCACCATAGCAAGAAATCGGATGCAGACGGCCCTAACATCGCTGGAAGAGTGGGGCGAACTCATGGCTGGTCAAAATAAACGAGGAGAAAACCACGTGCACAATATTCTCGCTCTCATTAAAACCCCAAAGTACCAAATTAAGTCTAAATGGCAAAATCCTGCAGCCAAACGACAACCCAACCTATCTGGGAGTCACATTTGATCGGCGCATGACATGGAAAAGTCAGATTCAGAGAAACCGAATGAAAGCCAGAGAAAGAATGGCGATCATGAGGAAACTTGCTGGCACAAGCTGGGGAGCAGACGAAGGCATACTAAAGAAACTGTACACTGGAAGAGTGAGACCAGTTCTCGAGTATGGCATTGCGGCATGGACAACAGCAGCGAAGGCGAACTTCGATAAAGTTAAACTTCAAAACCAAGCCATGAGTACTCAAAAAATGATTGCTGAATTCGGATGTGTTGGACCGAAAGGTGCAAATATCGCAGTCAAGCTGTAAACTACGCCACAACGCATTCCGTTCTCTGGACTGCATTCTGCTACTTAAGCCGTTTGAGTGTTTGGTAGTGGAAGATTGAGAATGAACGAAGCCAAGCTCAGCCAAACCAAGCCAAATGAGCCAACAAATATAAATTACATGCCAACATGACATGCTCGCTGCTTTGTTAAATTCCAGACCACAGTTTCTTGCTCATATTCAAAATAAACAACAAGTGTTCACACTGACATGTATTTCGAAGAAAAAAAAAGTTTAACTTTAATATTTTTTAAATGTATTCTTTCGTTATTGAAAATAAAAATTATAGTCCTTTGTGATACGTAATTTGTTATTTTTGGTAACTATTTCTTTGAGCAGTCAAGAAAATGAATTCAAAGGAAATCATTAGGAGATTGACAACGGCTCTGTAGAGATTACACAACCTGAGGAAACTATGACAGAATATCTGTATTCAAAGAAATGTGCAAATTTTGAGAACCTGAGGAAACTATAACAAAATGCCTGCATTCAAAGAAATGTGAACATTTTGAGAACCTGAGGAAACTATGACAGAATACTAGCATTCAAAGAAATGTGCAAATTTTGAGAACCTGAGGAAACTATGACAGAATACCAGCATTCAAAGAAATGTGCAAATTTTGAGAACCTAAGGAAACTGACAAAATACCAGCATTCAAAGAAATGGGCAAATTTTGAGAACCTGAGGTTTTCGCATACGTCTGCGGAACAGGGACAGTTAGCTAAACTTCAAGGAAAGGAATCGAGTCCTTCAAGTCGAAATGTTATAGAAAGGTTCTCAGAATACAACGGACCGATAAAACGAAGATTACAAATACTCGACAAGAGTTTGACATAGATTAGATCTGCTTCATAAATTCCACCATAAACTGAAAATTGAAATACTTTGGTCATATCAAAAGACACACCGGCCTAGAGAGAACGATAATGGAAGATATGATGCCGAGCAAGAGAGACAGAAGTAGAGCAAGAAGGCGATGACACCAAGATGTCATAGAATACTTGAGCATGACTTTGACACTTCTGTTACCATACATTGCCTGCATTCTGCGATGGATGTCAACTGGTCGACATCTTTCAGCTGTTAGAAACCGAATCCCCTATCGATCAACTCTGGACAGATTCCGTATCACACCCGCCATGTTTTCAGTGGTCTGCTGAGGAAACTGAGTCGGAGGATAATGACATTTTGCAAATTTGACGGTTGGTATGTGCTGTTTACACCAGAATTGACATCATGCGCATCGTACATATGTTCACTTGGTGCAGTTAGGTCCGGTTTCATTTGAACACGTCTCCCACATTCAAAATGTATTTATCAGAGAAAACTTATTACAAAACAAATGAAATAAACAAAATAATCACACAGCAAAAAAGGAAGTAAACGAATTGAGAAGCGGAGCCTGCTAGTAGAACTGAAAGTGTATTTGTGTTGAAATATTAGTTTTACCAGTTGGTTCTTTCCTCTCATGTGAGTCACATCAATAATTCAGAATTAATATACAGTACTTTTAATGCAGCAATTGTGAGAATTGTTCGGAATTAATATGCAGTACTTTTAATACAATAGTCGTGAGAATAATTCAGAATTAATATGCAGTACTTTTAAAAACAGCAGTCGCGTGAATAATTCAGAATTAATATGCAGTACTTTTAAAAACAGCAGTCGCGTGAATAATTCAGAATTAATATGCAGTACTTTTAAAAACAGCAGTCGCGTGAATAATTCAGAATTAATATGCAGTACTTTTAAAAATAGCAGTCGCGTGAATAATTCAGAATTAATATGCAGTACTTTTAAAAACAGCAGTCGCGTGAATAATTCAGAATTAATATGCAGTACTTTTAAAAACAGCAGTCGCGTGAATAATTCAGAATTAATATGCAGTACTTTTAAAAACAGCAGTCGCGTGAATAATTCAGAATTAATATGCAGTACTTTTAAAAACAGCAGTCGCGTGAATAATTCAGAATTAATATGCAGTACTTTTAAAAACAGCAGTCGCGTGAATAATTCAGAATTAATATGCAGTACTTTTAAAAATAGCAGTCGCGTGAATAATTCAGAATTAATATGCAGTACTTTTAAAAACAGCAGTCGCGTGAATAATTCAGAATTAATATGCAGTACTTTTAAAAACAGCAGTCGCGTGAATAATTCAGAATTAATATGCAGTACTTTTAAAAACAGCAGTCGCGTGAATAATTCAGAATTAATATGCAGTACTTTTAAAAACAGCAGTCGCGTGAATAATTCAGAATTAATATGCAGTACTTTTAAAAACAGCAGTCGCGTGAATAATTCAGAATTAATATACTTTTAATGTAACAGTTGTGAGAGCAAATGAGAATAAAAATACGTGTAACCCAAAAGTCGTGGGAAATGATCCTGTAATAATATACATTCCATCAAACAGTTACTGGAATGAATCTGAATTTAATATACTTTCGAACAGGCAGTCGTTTAAATAAGTCCGGAATACCTCTTCTCCGTTCGTTCTCAAACTAAAACTGCCAAGGCCTGAACAGGGATATGAAAGTAGCCGGATGCAGACATGAGAACGGAACGCGTTGTGTCGTAGTTTACTGATTGAATGCGATATTTGCACCTTTCGGTCCGTCACATCTGACGTCAGCACGCGGAGGTGGAAAAACATTTTGACAGCTCTTAGTCGCTAGCCCTGACGCTAGCATTCAGTTTTGCGTCGCTGGTCTTGCCGCTAGCACTGAGCATTGCGTCGTTGGTCTTGCCGCTAGCACTGAGCATTGGGTCGCTGGTCTTGCCACTAGCACTGAGCGTTGCGTCGTTGGTCTTGCCGCTAGCACTGAGCATTGGGTCGCTGGTCTTGCCGCTAACACTGAGCATTGGGTCGCTGGTCTTGCCGCTAGCACTGAGCGTTGGGTCGCTGGTCTTGCCGCTAGCACTGAGCGTTGGGTCGCTGACCGCTGCAGCTCAGCTCATCTACTTCTCAGCATCTTGATCCCAAGAATCGAAAACTTATTAAACTTTGTCTGAGCCCTCGGTTTTTCATGGTTTCTTATACATCTCTCTCTCTGCTCCCTCATCTGCCTAGTATAGAGTGACCTGTTCTAGAAACTGTATGAACAATTCCTTATTAATAGGCCTTTTGTTTCGGTTGTCACGTAAAAAATAATCCCGCATTTAAGAACCTCTATCTCAGCGATTTCTCATTCAGGCTGTGGTCCAGACGTATCGGACAATTTCATTAAATTGTATTTCTTTAAGATCACATTCAAGGTCCAGGATGTTTACTTCATCGATTCTAGCTACATTTTCAGAATACAAGGTAGCGCTATTACTTTCATAATGTGACACAAAATCAATCATGTCCGTCAATCCCAGCATGTCATTGATCTATCTTGATTTCTAAGATACAAATGCTAGGAACGTGGCAGAACGAGAAAAATCCATGGAGGCAAACATCGCCCTCAAAGCCGCCACGGCGAAGTACAAACACACTCTCAAGCAAACAGCAAGAGAAAGTTAGAAAAATAAAACGGAAAGTTTAAACCTGGACAAAGAAGGGAACAAGCTATGGAAGCTAGTCAGAGCCATGAATGACGAAACCCCGTCAAATAAACAAATTACTATCAAGCAGGGCGAGAACTTGATCACAGGTAAGAAAGCCGCAAACGCCTTTGTCGATCACTATGCCAGAGCAAACCACATCGAGGTCCCTGCAGATAAGCATACAGACATTAGCGAAGAGCTAAAGGGACACGAAAACATAAATACGGCTCCTGAAGAGCACATGATGGCCAAACTAACAATGCGCGAAATGGAAGAGGCTATGAGAACACTAAAGAAAAGGAAATCTCCCGGAAAAGACGGGATAACAAACGAAATGCTGATGGGGCTGGGCCAAACAGCGAAGAAAAAACTACTATCAGTCCTGAACCAAAGCTGGAAAAGGGGTATTGTACCCCAGGCATGGAAAGATGCAATACTGGTACCAGTACCAAAAACAGGAAAGGACAAAACAGATCCGAATGGATACAGGCCCATAAGCCTACTGAGCTGTGTCGGCAAGCTGATGGAACGGATGATAAACACCAGACTGATGTGGCATCTGGAAGAAAAACGAATACTAATTCCACAGCAAGCCGGCTTTAGACAGCACAGATCCACTGAGGACCAGGTCATCCTCATAGCCCAGGAGATAGAAGATGCCTACCAGGCACAGAAACACACAGTAGCTGTTTGGGTGTATCTGGAAAAGGCATTTGACAAAGTCTGGAAGGATGGACTTAGAGTCAAGCTAAGAAGAAGTGATGTCTGTGGGAAGATGTACAAGTGGATCAACCACTACCTCAAACAAAGAACGGCCAGAGTCCAAGTACAAGGGCAGATGAGCAAAAAGGTGACACTCGAGCAGGGAGTACCCCAAGGGGGAGTATTGTCACCCACACTCTTTCTGGTATATATAAACGATATCACAGAGAATATACCAAGAAGAGTCCATAGCTCAATGTTTGCAGACGATCTGGCTATGTGGACCTCTGAAAAGAATCTCACCATAGCAAGAAATCGGATGCAAACGGCCCTAACATCGCTGGAAGAGTGGGCGAACTCATGGCTGGTCAAAATAAACGAGGAGAAAACCACGTGCACAATATTCTCGCTCTCATTAAAACCCCAAAGTACCAAATTAAGCCTAAATGGCAAAATCCTGCAGCCAAACGACAACCCAACCTATCTGGGAGTCACATTTGATCGGCGCATGACATGGAAAAGTCAGATTGAGAGAAACCGAATGAAAACCAGAGAAAGAATGGCGATCATGAGGAAACTTGCTGGCACAAGCTGGGGAGCAGACGAAGGCATACTAAAGAAACTGTACACTGGAAGAGTGAGACCAGTTCTCGAGTATGGCATTGCGGCATGGACAACAGCAGCGAAGGCGAACTTCGATAAAGTTAACAAACTTCAAAACCAAGCCATGAGAATTATAACAGGTGGCATGAAGTCAACGCCAATTGTAGAACTTGAAAAGATTACAAAACTGCAATCCATGACCGATAGAAGAGACTGCAGAGCCCAGCTGCAGTCAGAGAAACTCCGAAGACTGACGGACCATCCAATGTACCAGAGACTGAACAATTTGGGAAATGGGAAACTAAAGCGGAGAAACTTTGCAGAAATAGCCAAAGCAAAGATGCACGAAGATCCCATAAACGCACTAACAACACCAAAACCCATCACTACTGTACGAAAACCTACTTGGAGGCAGGATATATTTCCAGAGGTGGTAGAAAATATACCAGGTATTGCAAACAAAAACTGCCAGACTGAAAAAGAAAGGAGAGATACTACCCTAAGCTTCATAACGAAAAGCTACCCAAGCATGGACTGGACCCATGCATACACCGACGGTTCTGTAACAAACACTACACAGAACAGAGGGGCAGGAGCATTCCTGAACCTACCAAATGGCAGAAATATAACACTGTCATTCGCTACTGGTAAGTACACAAGCAATTTCAGAGCGGAGGCAGAGGCACTGAGGGCGGCAGTGGAAGAAATGGTGACACACAGTGAAAATGAGAGCCATATAGTCTTGCTGACAGATGCTCTCGAAGTAGTCACAGCGCTAAAAAGCCAGAAGAACACTGAGCTTAATGACTTAAGAGCAGCACTCTGCAAACTGTGCCAGCAGTCCGCACCAAAAAGGGTGGTGGTACAGTGGGTTCCGTCACACTGCAACATCCTAGGCAACGAGGAGGCAGACAGACTGGCAAAAGAAGGTGCAAGGCTACCACAAACAGATACCAGTATGACGTACGAAGAGTCAAAACGGCTTATCAAAGCCAGATACATGTCCAAATGGGAAACCGAACATACTGGTTACACCAAAAACGATGCCTATTACCAGTTGAACCGAAGAGAGCAGGTCGTTGTCTTCAGACTTCGCACTGGCCACAACAGACTGAGGTACCACCTATTCAACAAACTGAAGATAGGGTGTACCGACGAATGCCCGTGCGGTACTGTTAAAATGACCACTGAACATCTGCTGCAGAACTGCCCGACATACGAGGATCAGAGAGAGCAGATGTGGCCATTGCCAGTGGAACTGCAAGACAAGCTGTATGGTAGTGGCGAGAGTCTCAGGATGACCGCCGCTTTTTTCGAGAAAATAATGGTTACTGTCTGACTGTGTACGCAGAAGAAGAAGAAGAAGATTTCTAAGAAATATGTTTCCATATTAGAGAGATCCAACTATGTTTAAACTGAGGACAATCAAATGTGTTTATTAGAAACAAGTCCGCCGACTGTAGAATTACATTTAAATAAGCAAAATTAAAACAATCTCACAGGATTGGTGCTCTTTTCCACCAAAAATAAAAAGGCAATCTGGCCTGGGGAAGCGACCATGCTCGAAAAGCTGTGGGGGACCGGCGATGACCTGAAACGCACACTCCGTGAACCTCACCGGATTAGAAGCATAGCATCAGTTGATCGTGAACGTCAGCGGACGAAGCATATCATCAGTTGATCGTGAACCTCACCGGACGATGCATAGCATCAGTTGATCGTGAACGTCAGCGGACGAAGCATATCATCAGTTGATCGTGAACCGCACCGGACTTGAAGCATAGCATCAGTTGATCGTGAACGTGACCAGACTAGAAGCATACCATCAGTTGATCGTGAACGTCACCGGACTAGAAGCATAGAATCAGTTGATCGAAGAAGGAGCACTTTTCAACAGAATATGGTCACTGTACCCTTACAATGTCAGTAGTTTGTTAGCTACTTTAGTATTATAGAAACCTACCAAACAAAAGATCACGATTGATCACCCACGATCACCAAAGATCCCTATTCGTAATGAAGAAATTGAACACGTGGATTACTTTGAATACCTTGGCTCTTTGATAAAACAAACGATGGGTACTGTGCATGGAAAATAAGGAGACGATTGTCCATAGCGATGCAAGAACTGAATAGAATGGTAAATGTGTTTGACAATACGAACAAAGAATTACAATTGAAGATCAGAACATGCGTATTCCTGGTGGCAATGTACGGATGCGAGACATAGGCCATCACACACATATTAAGAAGATCGGGGATTTCGAGACAAAATGCTACAGGAGAATCATCAAAATATTTTGGGTGAAAGAAATAACAAATAAACCGATCCCGCAAGATCTGAGTGTCGAAGAGAAGTGGCTTTTAAATCACTTTTTGTCTCGGAAACAGGTTTTTCTGCCATATTAAGCGTCATGAAAAGCAGTTCTGGAAAGCATTGTTCCATGGAAGACGAGACAGAGGCCAACAAAGGCGTATATCTACACAGGACATCAAGGACACCCTAAACATGAACATGGAGCAGGCGAGTAGATTAACAGTTGATCACGTCGAATGGATGTGATGAGAGCTACGTTCTGCCAATGACATGCTACATGATGATGGTGATCAAACAAAAGAAGACTTTCACAAACCGTAAACCATTTCAACACCTGTAAAAGATTTGATCAACTGTAAAACAGTTTCTTTTTCAAATCTCAAGTCAAAAACTTTATAAATTGTCTTTAACATTTCCGACATTTCACACCCAGTTCACCAAGATACTTTGACATCATAGACAGAGAATTACTCTGGGAGTTGCTCAAACACAATGGAGTGGCCGTAAAGTTCACCTAGATACTTTGACATCATAGACAGAATTACTCTGGGAGTTGCTCAAACACAATGGAGTGGCCGTAAAGTTCACCAAAATAATGAGAATTTATTGTGAGGTTCTCTGTTCCACAGTGTATGCTGGGCATGCTACAGTTCTATTGACCACATGAGTGGTTTCAGGGACAAGTACTCACTGTTTCCTTCCTTGCATGTCGTAACATGCAACTATAGAAGGTTGACAAATTCACCATATCAAAACTATTGATATAACACAGCACTAAAAATGACTGGAATCATAATTTTCTATAAGCTGGTTAGGGTATGGCAAATGTGGTGTTGGACCTATGCTTCAACAAATGAGTAAAACCAAGCTTTCCTAAAGATTGTCAGGTTAAGCTAAATGTGGTGTTGGACCTATGCTTCAACAGATGTGTGAAACCAAGCTTTCCTAAAGATTGTCAGGTTAAGCCAAATGTGGTGTTGGACCTATGCTTCAACAGATGTGTGAAACCAAGTTTCCCTAAAGATTGTGAGGTTAAGCGGCCATGCGATTTGTAAATTATTTTGTGTGTGAAATATATCGATTTTTCAAATTGTTAATTTTTATTAAGTTCGACATTAATAGAATCGTTTACATATAAAATAATGTTATTTTGCAAGCATATTGACATTTAAAAATTAATAATAAACACCCTACCCCCTGTTCTAAAGTTGACCTACTTTGAAAAGATACCGAAAGTTGATGATAAAATACAATGTTTGACAGATAGGAACAGCTTTTTCAAAAAAGTATAATGGGTCATATTATATATCATAATGACCGGGGTCCAAAGTTCTCTTCAGAATTTTTCATTCGAAAGCAAATGCTAGCTTTGTCTAAACGATACAATAATTCAAATATAATGACTGATGCGATATTTCATTGGTTTTATTATTTTGCTCGTGCTCGCATTGGCCTGTTCAGCCACATGCGCACCCACACCCAACAGGGAAATCTGTGACAAGGATGATGTCGGCGGTCCTCATCGACAACGATGGACAGCTATTATTATTTTGCTATTTCTGATTGGTTGAAACAGGTATCGTCCATGGGAACAAAATAGTCGCGCATGATCAAAAGAGGTGTTTTGCAAACCATTGTCGGTCCGTCATTTTTAATTGTGTTTAGAAACTGTTCGTATCATTTAGTAGAAACAAGTGAGGCAAACATCAAAGCAACAAAAAAAAAAAAAAACCATTTAGAAACAGCAGTCATTTCAACGAGAGGATACAAGCAGAGCGACAAGTGTGCTCCCCAAAAACCTAGAGGAATTTACGCTCGAAACTAAGAAAACCTTTAAATTCAAGGTAAGTTTACTGAATTATGTTTATTGTTCACGACCACGTTCTACATTGCCTTGCACTTTTTTGCTTCAATATTTAATTCAAAAAGAGCTCTACGCTATTCAAGTAATATTATTTTGTGTAGATTGTGTACGTACTTATTCAGTAAGTTACTCACTGTAAGTATTAATTTAATATATGTTATATCACTAGAGTTACGAGTACACATTTATTTCTAGACATTAATAGTTAAGATTTATGAATACATCGTGAAAGTATAGAAAGATAGTTATTAGTTTAGTCTTAGATAAGACAGAATGTTACATGTGAGAATGTCAAACTGTCATTTATTTTGAAAATAAATTGGGCTGTTTGTGCCATGCATATGTGTGCTTTGTTAATGTAAGTTTATTTGTCATCGTATTTGATATTAATGGGTCATTTTCTGTATTCCAGTTCAATTGTGGATGCTGAAGTCAATGAGCCTACAGGTGCTGCTGAAACTATAGAACCCTCAAAGTGGCGGAAGAGAAGTGTACAAGAATCTTACTGAAGAGATACTGAACCTGAACAGTGATCAGTATACTTTGATCCATCAAGGTTTTCTACATTATCTTGCTTCCACAGTTGGATGTAGAAATTGCAGAAGCAATAATCTTCAGTTGATTACAAAATAACCACATGGTCTTGCTGTTCTTATACAGAATCTCTGTCCAGATTGTGAGTCAGACTGGTCAGAAGAAACAGAATGACATCAACTGTAGGACAGTCATTGGTTGTAATGACAATGGTATGACAACTGTAGGACAGTCATTGGTTGTAATGACCATGGTATGACATCAACTGTAGGACAGTCATTGGTTGTAATGACAATGGTATGACATCAACTGTAGGACATTCATTGGTTGTAATGACAATGGTATGACATCAACTGTAGGACAGTCATTGGTTGTAATGACAATGGTAGGACATCAACTGTACGACAGTCATTGGTTGTAATGACAATGGTATGACATCAACTGTAGGACAGTCATTGGTTGTAATGACAATGGTATGACATCAACTGTAGGACAGTCATTGGTTGTAATGACAATGGTATGACATCAACTATAGGACAGTCATTGGTTGTAATGACAATGGTATGACATCAACTATAGGACAGTCATTGGTTGTCATGACAATGGTATGACATCAACTATAGGACAGTCATTGGTTGTAATGACAATGGTATGACATCAACTGTAGGACAGTAATTGGTTGTAATGACAATGGTATGACATCAACTGTAGGACAGTCATTGGTTGTAATGACAATGGTATGACATCAACTGTAGGCTGTAGGACAGTCATTGGTTGTAATGACAATGGTATGACATCAACTGTAGGACAGTCATTGGTTGTAATGACAATGGTATGACATCAACTATAGGACAGTCATTGGTTGTAATGACAATGGTATGACATCAACTGTAGGACAGTCATTGGTTGTAATGACAATGGTATGACATCAACTGTAGGATAGTCATTGGTTGTAATGACAATGGTATGACATCAACTGTAGGACAGTCATTGGTTGTAATGACAATGGTATGACATCAACTGTAGGACAGTGATTGGTTGTAATGCCAATGGTATGACATCAACTGTAGGACATTCATTGGTTGTAATGACAATGGTATGACATCAACTGTAGGACAGTCATTGGTTGTAATGACAATGGTATGACATCAACTGTAGGACAGTGATTGGTTGTAATGCCAATGGTATGACATCAACTGTAGGACAGTCATTGGTTGTAATGACAATGGTAGGACATCAACTATAGGACAGTCATTGGTTGTAATGACAATGGTATGACATCAACTGTAGGACAGTCATTGGTTGTAATGACAATGGTATGACATCAACTGTAGGACAGTCATTGGTTGTAATGACAATGGTATGACATCAACTGTAGGACAGTCATTGGTTGTAATGACAATGGTATGACATCAACTGTAGGACAGTGATTGGTTGTAATGCCAATGGTATGACATCAACTGTAGGACATTCATTGGTTGTAATGACAATGGTATGACATCAACTGTAGGACAGTCATTGGTTGTAATGACAATGGTATGACATCAACTGTAGGACAGTGATTGGTTGTAATGCCAATGGTATGACATCAACTGTAGGACAGTCATTGGTTGTAATGACAATGGTATGACATCAACTGTAGGACAGTCATTGTTTGTAATGCCAATGGTATGACATCAACTGTAGGACATTCATTGGTTGTAATGACAATGGTATGACATCAACTGTAGGACAGTCATTGGTTGTAATGACAATGGTATGACATCAACTGTAGGACAGTCATTGGTTGTAATGACAATGGTATGACATCAACTGTAGGACAGTCTCATTGGTTGTAATGACAATGGTATGACATCAACTGTAGGACAGTCATTGGTTGTAATGACAATGGTATGACATCAACTATAGGACAGTCATTGGTTGTAATGACAATGGTATGACATCAAATATAGGACAGTCATTGGTTGTAATGACAATGGTATGACATCAACTATAGGACAGTCATTGGTTGTCATGACAATGGTATGACATCAACTATAGGACAGTCATTGGTTGTAATGACAATGGTATGACATCAACTATAGGACAGTCATTGGTTGTCATGACAATGGTATGACAACTATAGGACAGTCATTGGTTGTAATGACAATGGTATGACATCAACTATAGGACAGTCATTGGTTGTAATGACAATGGTATGACATCAACTGTAGGACAGTCATTGGTTGTAATGACAATGGTATGACATCAACTGTAGGCTGTAGGACAGTCATTGGTTGTAATGACAATGGTATGACAACTGTAGGACAGTCATTGGTTGTAATGACAATGGTATGACATCAACTATAGGACAGTCATTGGTTGTAATGACAATGGTATGACATCAACTGTAGGACAGTCATTGGTTGTAATGACAATGGTATGACATCAACTGTAGGACAGTCATTGGTTGTAATGACAATGGTATGACATCAACTGTAGGACATTCATTGGTTGTCATGACAATGGTATGACATCAACTATAGGACATTCATTGGTTGTAATGACAATGGTATGACATCAACTGTAGGACAGTAATTGGTTGTAATGACAATGGTATGACATCAACTATAGAACAGTCATTGGTTGTAATGACAATGGTATGACATCAACTGTAGGACAGTAATTGGTTGTAATGACAATGGTATGACATCAACTGTAGGACAGTCATTGGTTGTAATGACAATGGTATGACATCAACTGTAGGCTGTAGGACAGTCATTGGTTGTAATGACAATGGTATGACATCAACTGTAGGACAGTCATTGGTTGTAATGACAATGGTATGACATCAACTGTAGGACAGTCATTGGTTGTAATGACAATGGTATGACATCAACTGTAGGACAGTCATTGGTTGTAATGACAATGGTATGACATCAACTGTAGGACAGTGATTGGTTGTAATGCCAATGGTATGACATCAACTGTAGGACATTCATTGGTTGTAATGACAATGGTATGACATCAACTGTAGGACAGTCATTGGTTGTAATGACAATGGTATGACATCAACTGTAGGACAGTCATTGGTTGTAATGACAATGGTATGACATCAACTGTAGGACAGTCATTGGTTGTAATGACAATGGTATGACAACTGTAGGACAGTCATTGGTTGTAATGACAATGGTATGACATCAACTGTAGGACAGTCATTGGTTGTAATGACAATGGTATGACATCAACTGTAGGACAGTCATTGGTTGTAATGCCAATGGTATGACATCAACTGTAGGACAGTCATTGGTTGTAATGACAATGGTATGACATCAACTGTAGGACAGTCATTGTTTGTAATGCCAATGGTATGACATCAACTGTAGGACATTCATTGGTTGTAATGACAATGGTATGACATCAACTGTAGGACAGTCATTGGTTGTAATGACAATGGTATGACATCAACTGTAGGACAGTCATTGGTTGTAATGACAATGGTATGACATCAACTGTAGGACAGTCATTGGTTGTAATGACAATGGTATGACATCAACTGTAGGACAGTCATTGGTTGTAATGACAATGGTATGACATCAACTATAGGACAGTCATTAGTTGTAATGACAATGGTATGACATCAACTATAGGACAGTCATTGGTTGTAATGACAATGGTAGGACATCAACTATAGGACAGTCATTGATTGTCATGACAATGGTATGACATCAACTATAGGACAGTCATTGGTTGTAATGACAATGGTATGATATCAACTATAGGACAGTCATTGGTTGTCATGACAATGGTATGACAACTATAGGACAGTCATTGGTTGTAATGACAATGGTATGACATCAACTATAGGACAGTCATTGGTTGTCATGACAATGGTATGACATCAACTATAGGACATTCATTGGTTGTAATGACAATGGTATGACATCAACTGTAGGACAGTCATTGGTTGTAATGACAATGGTATGACATCAACTATAGAACAGTCATTGGTTGTAATGACAATGGTATGACATCAACTGTAGGACAGTCATTGGTTGTAATGACAATGGCATGACAACTATAGAACAGTCATTGGTTGTAATGACAATGGTATGACATCAACTGTAGGACAGTCATTGGTTGTAATGACAATGGTATGACATCAACTATAGGACATTCATTGGTTGTAATGACAATGGTATGACATCAACTATAGGACATTCATTGGTTGTAATGACAATGGTATGACATCAATTGTAGGACAGTCATTGGTTGTAATGACAATGGTATGACATCAACAGTAGGCTGTAGGACAGTCATTGGTTGTAATGACAATGGTATGACATCAACTGTAGGCTGTAGGACAGTCATTGGTTGTAATGACAATGGTATGACATCAACTGTAGGACAGTCATTGGTTGTAATGACAATGGTATGACATCAACTATAGGACAGTCATTGGTTGTAATGACAATGGTATGACATCAACTGTAGGACAGTCATTGGTTGTAATGACAATGGTATGACATCAACTGTAGGACAGTCATTGGTTGTAATGACAATGGTATGACATCAACTGTAGGACAGTCATTGGTTGTAATGACAATGGTATGACATCAATTGTAGGACAGTCATTGGTTGTAATGACAATGGTATGACATCAACTGTAGGACAGTCATTGGTTGTAATGACAATGGTATGACATCAACTGTAGGACAGTCATTGGTTGTAATGCCAATGGTATGACATCAACTGTAGGACATTCATTGGTTGTAATGACAATGGTATGACATCAACTGTAGGACAGTCATTGGTTGTAATGACAATGGTATGACATCAACTGTAGGCTGTAGGACAGTCATTGGTTGTAATGACAATGGTATGACAACTGTAGGACAGTCATTGGTTGTAATGACAATGGTATGACATCAACTATAGGACAGTCATTGGTTGTAATGACAATGGTATGACATCAACTGTAGGACAGTCATTGGTTGTAATGACAATGGTATGACATCAACTGTAGGACAGTCATTGGTTGTAATGACAATGGTATGACATCAACTGTAGGACATTCATTGGTTGTAATGACAATGGTATGACATCAACTGTAGGACAGTCATTGGTTGTAATGACAATGGTATGACATCAACTGTAGGACAGTCATTGGTTGTAATGACATTGGTATGACATCAACTGTAGGACAGTCATTGGTTGTAATGCCAATGGTATGACATCAACTGTAGGACAGTAATTGGTTGTAATGACAATGGTATGACATCAACTGTAGGACAGTTATTGGTTGTAATTACAATGGTATGACATCAACTGTAGGACAGTAATTGGTTGTAATGACGATGGTATGACATCAACTGTAGGACAGTCATTGGTTGTCATGACAATGGTATGACATCAACTGTAGGACAGTCATTGGTTGTCATGACAATGGTATTGGCTGTGCAAAGTTGCAGTCACTGCTGTCCACCATGAACCTAAAGAACCAGATGCACCACAAAACATTTTACAAGGTATCCAAAACTGTTAGTATCGCAGCAGAAGAAGCAATGTGTCAAGCAGCTCGTGTAGTGGTAGAAAGAGCAGCAGCTACAGGTCCCCTCCCAGGCCGTGTCAAAAGTAACACAGGGCATCCTATCATCGTTGTGTTATAATACGGTATATGGCAAAAACGTGGCCTTTCATTGCACAATGGAGTTGGTGTTGCCATTGACGTTGACAGTCGCCTAGTTTTGGATACTCAGGTCATCAGCTATTATTGCAAAATATGTGCAGTTGGTGCAAAGCCAGGTTCTTCTGAGTTTATGAATTGGATACAAATGCACAAACCTCAATGCCAGCAGAATGTAGATTGTTCTTCAAATGCAATGGAGACTGTGGCAGCAAGGATTATTTATTCAAGGTCAGTTAAAAAAATATCTCTGTTTTGTGGGACTATGCTTTGCGACGATGATGCAATGGGATTCAATGAAGTCCAAAATTCTAAATGCTATGACATTGAGATACAAAAAAGAAGATTGCATCAACCACATAGCGAAAAGGATGTTTAATGCTCTTAGCAATTTGAAGAAAACAAACGAGTCACTAAATCTAACTGACCACGTCGTCAATCGAACAAATTACAAACACATATGCCAAAAATGTAAAAGACAATGCCCCTGATGTTACGAAAATGAATCGAGGAGTGTTAGCTGGTTTTTTTTTCACATGATGAGCACTTACAATGCAGCCAACCATAGACTTTGTCCAGAGGGTGGAAATTCCTGGTGCCTCTTCGAGAGAACTCTGAAGACATGGTTGCGCAAACAACATCGGCCTACATTTTTGGCAGAAGTTGGCAGACTCATCTACTTAATTGTGACAAGGCTGAAAGATACAAATCTCCTCCTGCAAAAATTGGTACGCAGAATGCAAATGAAAGTTTCAACTCATTGATTTGGCAGCGCTGCCCTAAAACAACATTTGCTTCACTGTCAGCGGTAGAGACGGCAACTTCTTTGCCACTCTATCGTTCAACTGTGGTCCTGTAGGACTAAAAATGGTAACAGACAGAATTGGACTGGAATGGGGTGTTGTAAATCACATACATGCTACTCGAATGCTGAACAAAAAATACTATGATTCAAAAATACGAACATTGGGTGTATCAAAGAGGAAAAGGAAAAACCTTAAAAAAAAGGCGTATTGGACGAGAACACCAGCACGAGTTAGCAGAAGGTGAAACATATGTTGCTGGTGCATTTAACAATTAATTGTATTTGCAAATGACTATGTTTATGTTGCTTAATTTTAAAAAACAATGTAAGAATACATTTTTTTGTTATTAAACTTAATTTTATTTGCTTTCAAAGTTTAAAATTGAATTATCTCAAAACCTTCTTTTCCCCATTTGTTATGTATCTGAAACCCTAAAATCTCAGCTAATATAGATGTTGGAAACATGCAATTTGGTGTGTACATTTCTCATACACTCTTGTTGGTAATCTTTTAAAGAAAAGCTAATTTGGTCATATATTGTATTAAAATACATTTTTTGTGTCAAATGTTGATGTATTTTGTCGACTTTTCGTGAAGCTCAAATAGAAAAAAAATATTTTGGAACCTTTTTCATAAAATAAATATGCCCTTTCCCTAGAACTATGCTTAACATTCATGGATCATTCATATTATTTTTAATACATATGTTTTTTTTAAAATTGAAGGTATTTGCAAGCAACCTTTTTTTCAAGGTCACCGCAGTTATAATGGCAACCGAGTGTTTTTTTAAATTTATTAAACCTGCAAATATACATTCGTAGCCTAACATTACCATTATAAAATATTTGGTCTGATTTAATTAATAAATAAAAAAGTTTTTAGGGAGCATGCCCCTTAAGCCAAATGTGGTGTTGGACCTATGCATCAACAGATGGACCGGCGGGTAGAGGTAAGTTAAATTTCCTCGTACTCCCTTTCCTTCATTTCCATTTTCACTTGTGTATTTCTTAATTGCCCACGACTCATATCCATAAATTTAATAATTGTTCTGCATACGAAAATATATGGAAAAGACACGGCAATGCAGAAAGTCAACATCAAAAGTACAGTAACTTGAACAAATATGGGTCAGATTCCGCGTGTGATCAAGACGCTAAACAGCGCATGAGCTGCAGCCGTCAGCGACCCATAGCTGACTGCTAGCGTCAGGACTAGAGCACCAGAGCTGCCAAGACCCTTCAACACCTCAACGCGGTGATCCTGGAGAACATACTGGCTAAGGAGAAGGAATCAAAGAGGGAGGGCAACCCGGTACTAAACATTGCCTGCTGAAGTTGGATGTGTTTGACCGAAGGTGCAAATATCAGTCAAGCTGTAAACTACGACACAACGTATTCCGTTCTCTGGACTACATTCCGCTACTTAAAAAGCGCTTGGTACAGGAAGATTGAAAACGAAAGAAGAGATTCCGCGAAAGGACAGTAACACGGAAGAAGATCTACCATCCAACCAAAATGTTCTCGTCAGACAAATACCTTTCAAATCTTTTTTCATGACTTGGATTGTTTCATATTATCGTTCATGAATTGATGTTTTCATTTTAGCGTTCAGGGACGGCGTGGACTAGTGGTTAAGGGACATGGCTCACAATCCGATGGCACAAAATAAAAACCACAGTGCAACGCACACCGCCTTGTGGATTAGAGAAATAAGGCGAACGCAAAAAAAAAAAAATATGTTTAAATCTTAGCGTTCATAATTTTTGTTTTAACCTTAACGCCCATCATTTGATAATCGTTTGTATTGATATCTTTCTCTTTCCTTGATGAAAGTGTGAGTGTCGTCTCCCGATATCCGAGTTATGCGTGTCCATCTTGTTATACCTTTAGTTCTACTTATCACGGAAAGACTCATCTCATTTGGATCACCAGCTTGTCTAAAATATTCGGAGCTTCTCGTTAGCTGTCGAGATTCTGTTCTTTTCAGTTATTTATTTTACCTTTGCATGCTAAATTAGCTGAGGTTGCCAGCATCGAACGTGATGCTTGTTCTTTTTGTTTGCTAATGCCCACGATGAGTAGGTTACTCTTTTGTGCGCCCTAAAAAGGGCATTAAGTGGTGGGTTGTGGTAGCTTTCCTCACATCCCGACACGTGCTGATGAAGGTGGACCGGGGTCGTCCAGGCGGCTGTGCTATGCTTGGCTTCATCTGCGTGTCACTCACTACTATGGGGATTGAGTCGAACCTCACTTTGTTATTCGGACTGTTGTCCTCGACAACAGCCCGTTTCCAGGACGACCAACGAAGAGGTCAGGTGAGGGTCTTGGCCAGTATATTTCTCCTGACCTTGGCTAACATCGTCTGATCAGTTTGTTTTGCCTGACCAGACGTTAGTCTCATCGTGTCCACGTGATACTTATACAAGTAATGCATTTTTAGCACTTTGATCCTGTGTTCCACGCATATCCATTTCTCCAATACCAACATCACTCCATCATGTAGCATGTCCTTTGTAAAACGTCGCTCCCATCACAGTCTGTCTGAAAGAAACTCGTTCCCTTGCCAAAACACCAGCCTCCGCCAGTCATACTTAGGGATTACTGGATACGATTCTTTGTCTAGAAGTTTTGGTAATCGTCCATGCTTCACAGCCATAAGCTGCCACAGGAAAAACACAGGCTCTCAAGACTTTTACTTTTATCGTTTTGTTGGTGCCCTGCCATAATTTCTTCAGGCTGTTCAGTCTCTGCATTGCCATAGCTAGTCTTCTGATTTCTTTCGAGCAGTCACAATTTTTGTCAATTCTGGAGCCCAGATATTCCTCACCACCCACTGTAAATTTATGCTGACATTGTGTTTTATCGGTGGTCATTATCTTTGTTTTGTTATGAACAGATTTTGATCTTTACTATGTCCATTAACGGCTGAAAGTAGCTGCTTTAGCCCTTCTGCACTTCTTGATATTATCAATGTGTCATCTGCGTATCGTAACTCTGGAATTTCGTACGCCCCCCCCCCCCCCCCAATCGTAAATGGGTCGAAACTTTCATTGTTATCTTCTCGAACATTCCGCATATATGTTGTACAGATAAGGTGAGAGGATACATTCCCGAAAAAATACAGGTTGACGTCTGACAGCGTAAGAAGAAGAAGTACTGCAAACCAATCTGATGTTTGCCCAGATACTCGGACAGCGGCTTGTTGATCTTGGTATAATGTTTCAATGAGATGGACTGTATGCAAAGGAAACCCCATTTCCTTCATGATTCTCCACAGATTTTGATGTTTTACCGTGTCGAAGGCCTTATAGTAAACAATGAAACATGTATACAGGCCTACATTAAACTCTATTTTTCATAGATATTCCTTAAATTGAATATGTGGTCCCGGGTACCTCTGTCTTTCCTAAAACCTGCCTGGACTATGTGAATTTCAGATTCAAACCTTTTCTCTATCCTTCTTAATAGGATTCTCAAGAGTATCTTGCTATCGTGGCTGATCAGCGCGATAGTTCGTGCACAGCTTCAGGTTGCCTTTTTTGGGGGGAGGAGAATATAAATTGATTTCTTCCATGCTTCTGGCCACTCTGCACTGTGCCATATCTGTTTACACAGTTTGTGATAGACTCGAGCACATGCCTCTTCTCCTGTTTGTATTAGCTCTGCTGGAATATCACATCCTGGAGACTTTCCCTTTTTAAGGCTTTTAATCGAAGAGCGTACTTCTTCCAATGTTGGTTCAGGTTCTTTCTCATCCTATGGTAGGATTGTAACTGAGCACTTTGTGCTATCTCCATACATGGTTCTGCATCACTCCATACAGATTTCAAATCTTGACCCCATCCCCGAAAGGCGGGCCATTCATATCTTAATCCGATCATCCAAGTTGTACACCACTTCTGTTGATACATGACTGCACCAATTGACGCTGTAAGACTCTTACGCTATTTCACTACATGATTCTTGAACGCATTAAGCACAATAACAGCGTAATATATGCTCCCAAACTGTTCTTGTAAATGTTTCAATAGTCACATAAACTTTGTTTCCTCTTTCTTTTTCTTCTTCCTATTCTTCTTCTTCTACTTCTTCTCCTACT
Source organism: Ariolimax columbianus (assembly GCA_036924085.1). Lineage (NCBI taxonomy): Eukaryota > Metazoa > Mollusca > Gastropoda > Stylommatophora > Arionidae > Ariolimax > Ariolimax columbianus. The sequence goes on along the minus strand of JAVGWX010000004.1, from coordinate 86,936,300 downwards.
TCTTTCTCTTCTGTTGTGCATGTTTTCTGTTGTCTGGTGTATATGTTTTCTGTTGCCTGGTGTGTATGTCTTCTGTTGTTTCTGGTGTATATGTATTGTCTGGTGTGCATGTTTTCTGTTATCTGGTGTCCATGTCTTCTGTTATCTGGTGTCCATGTCGTCTGTTATCTGGTGTATGTTTTCCGTTGTCTGGTGTATATGTCTTCTGTTGTCTTGTGTGCATGTCTTCTGTTGTCTGGTGTATATGTTTTCTGTTGTCTATTGTGCATGTCAACTGTTGTCTGGTGTGCATGTTTTCTATTGTCGGGTGTATATTTTTTGTGATTGCTGATATCATTTTAGATTGTGTTCGCTGATCCAAAGGCCGTACTCTTGCCGATAGAATGATTACCGCCCAAGGTAACCATTGTTTTTGCCACTTTGTTCTCGTGTTTACCTCGACATTTAAATTAACGTCTGCTCAAAGGTGTTAACACAGTAAGGGAACGTCCAAATTAGCCTTCGACCTACATGCAGCCTGGCTAGAATTTATTTAAGGAAAGTGATTTCACTCTGACATCAGATAACGCACATGTGTGACTTGGACATCTACACGAACTAATGAATTGATTTATGTTGACTTTCTATTAACGTCATCTGCATTGTATAGGTGTAGAGGTGTTCTTTCATTGGCAAAAAAGCATTCTGTTCATATCTTCTTCTTCTTCGTTCGTTCGACTTCAGCAAGCATTTTTTGAGTACCGGGTCAGCATTCCCTCTTCGATCCCTTCTCCTTAGCCAGTCTGCTCTGCTGCAGCCTGTTATCCAGGATCACTACGTTGAGGTGTAGAAGGGTCTTGGCAGCTATGGTTCGCTGGCCCTGACGTTAGCAGTCAGCTATGGGTCGCTGACCACTGCAGCATCTTGATCCCATTTCTGTTTATATGATATTCATGCTCTGATTCGTTCACCTTAAAATAACCACAACTATTTTGCTCATAAACTGGTCGTCTTAGACTTCTCTTATCAAGTAGAGACCACCAAAAAAACGAAACAATCTAATATCTTCGTGAAAGTGACTGTCTCTCTCAATCTTCTCGTGTCAATATACAGTTTAGCTCTCAGACCACACCTATTTCCTCTCACATATGTGACTCCTTCAATCGTCTCCTGTCTCCATACACGTCCATAGTAGATGTGTCGCCTTAGTTAATGTAGCACCATTTGTTTCAAAATGTAATCTTTAGGCAAAATGATCGTCTATCACGGCAATAAATCAGCTGTAAAAGTGTATATAACTTACTATTAAGAAAAGCAAGGCACACGATAGATAAGCAATCGGTAACCCTATTTAGGAAGAAGCTGCAATCTACTGGAATCCAGTCTCGAACACTATATCACCCACAGAAGAGTATGTCTTAAGAATACAATGTTAAGACTCTGTCAATCATAGTATTTTACGTTACACCGGGTTGCCGGAGCCCGAATGCTAAGAAACAAATATTAGCACTTTAAACTGCTGAGAGGCGCCTGGCGTGTGTAGATGTAGAGCATTGGCTATTCAAGTCAAAATTACGGGGTTCAACTCCAACTACCGCTGCGTTTCAGTCGACCCAGCTGTATAAGGGGCACATTTCTAAATGGTTACCTGACCTACGGTTAGGTAAAGAATTTCAGCGTAGAAGCTGGTCATCCATCAAACCCCTCACAAGCTGTCGCTTATCACTATGAAGTCTATAGCACTTTATCTCTGACGGCAGTTTCTGCTATGGGATTTTATGATTTGTTTAAAGTGACGCGCCAGATGTAGAGGTCTTTTTTTTTTTTATCGATTATAGTTTCTTCAGGATGGGGCATCTACCTCATAACTCCTTAGCATGACTTGTCTGAGTCGCCCCTCTTCTGCCATGGGGTTTTTAGGTTTTTTCTTGTTTCTTTTGTACATCCATGAAAAGATCCATGCAGAAGAGGACAAAAATGTTAGATAGAAATTCCCAGCAAGTATGTCTAAAGATCCATGCAGAAGAGGACAAAAATGCTAGATAGAAATTCCCAGCAAGTATGTCTAAAGATCCATGCAGAAGAGGACAAAAATGCTAGATCGAAATTCCCAGCAAGTATGTCTAAAGATCCATGCATAACAGGACAAAAATGTTAGATCGAAATTCCCAGCAAGTTTGTCTAAAGATCCATGCATAACAGGACAAAAATGCTAGATCGAAATTCCCAGCAAGTATGTCTAAAGATCCATGCATAACAGGACAAAAATGTTAGATCGAAATTCCCAGCAAGTTTGTCTAAAGATCCATGCATAACAGGACAAAAATGTTAGATCGAAATTCCCAGCAAGTATGTCTAAAGATCCATGCATAACAGGACAAAAATGTTAGATCGAAATTCCCAGCAAGTATGTCTAAAGATCCACGCTGAAGAAATACAAGTTGAACAATTAAATACAGCCAACAACACGGCTACTACGAAACCGAAGGAATAGTTTCCCTTCTTCTCTGGAGTTCGTCCTAAAAAGAACGCTGTGTCGTAGTCTACAGCGAGGCTGTGGTATCTGCGCCTTTCGGTCTGATATATCCGGTTTAAGCAGGCTTTCTTCTGGGTATTCTGCCTGACCACTTACATCCTCATTCTTATTCTCTTAGCCAGATTACACTAGTGCCGTAGCTTGGAGACGAAATAGGGTCTTGATCAAATCTGGTTTGCTGACCCTAATGCAAGCAGCCGGCTATGAGTCGTTGACTGCTGAGGGCTCTAACACTGCTGTATTTTTAGCCTTGAAAGGAATAAACTCGATGCGGTAGAGAGCTTTATATACCTAGGGAGTATCAGATGTGGATTTAAGAAACCAGAATGCAAAAAGGAAGAGGGACCTTTGTCAGGCTGACAACAACACAGAGCTCTAAAGTGATAACAAGGTATATCAAGCTAAAGATCTTTAACTCTAACGTAAAGTTGGTAACATGGCGGACGACCAGACTAATATTAAGATATTACAAGACCATATCAAAGAAAAAGCTTGAAAAGATTCTTGGGCTGCAGTTGTTTGATAATGTTACAAACTAAAGCTAATGGGAGAGAATAGGACAAACAAGCGGGACAGATCACCTTACGAAAAATAGGACAAACACAAGCGGGACAGATCACCTTACGAAGAATAGGACAAACACAAGCGGGACAGGTCACCTTACGAAGAATAGGACAAACACAAGCGGGACAGATCACCTTACGAAGAATAGGACAAACACAAGCGGGACAGGTCACCTTACGAAGAATAGGACAAACAAGCGGGACAGGTCACCTTACGAAGAATAGGACAAATACAAGCGGGACAGGTCACCTTACGAAGAATAGGACAAACACAAGCGGGACAGGTCACCTTACGAAGAATAGGACAAACACAAGCGGGACAGGTCACCCACTACGAAAAACCCCAGATGACTATCACGGAAAAAGAGACGAGGAACGGGCAAAGAACACACAGACGATACTGAGGCGCCTTAAAAGAAAAATAGGGAGAACTGGAAAGAACTTGACAAAATAGCACAGGACAAGTCTGCTTGATGATCTAGGCACCTTAAGGTGATGAGAGCGAAGAAGGTGATGAGAGCGAAGAAGAGGATGAGAGCCAAGAAGAGGAAACATACATGACTGGGTAGTGGGCCACATGGGTAATCCACCTCAACCGTCTCTTACAACATGCCTGGCACGTTACAGTTTTATTATTTTTGTGTCTATTTCTTCGTAAGTAAATATGGTGGCGTGTTAATACTTCTCTAGTCGCCATACGGCGTTCCCCTCAAATAACGACATTTATTTGACGCATAAACTAGAAAGTCTGTTTCAGGCTTCACTCTTAGACATGCAATTATAACCTCAATGAAGTAGAGGAAGGTCATGCTGTCATTCTGCTCATCTCGTGGATTTTTACATCGTCGTGCACATGTTCAACTGGTGGATTCTTTACCTTATGAGAATTTACTTACAACTATTATTACTATTTTTAAAAAAAATTATTAAACTGGCCACACTGATTGAGAGAACACGGGTCCAACACGACATTTAGATTTGTCCAATCCAGGGTATAATGAATCCTGAATCAGTTTGTTTGCAGTGTGGTTTTACTGGCGATGGTTTTTGCACAAGTGAGTTTATCGACCACTTGAGAACCTTATGTAGTTGTTCGACTGGACCTTCCAGGAAAACATTTGCGTCCCCCCACCCCCCCCCCCCCCCCAACTCTGGAAAGACTGGGACCTTATTACTAGTCCGTTGAGATATGATCAGCAGTGCCTGTATGATGAGTTGCCTCCAGTCGTCCTGTCATGTCTACTAGAGAATGAAGTTGATGATCACGCAGTTTTTCCCCTACTATAATCCAAATACAGAGCAAGCTACATCAAAGATAAAATTATATGATAATGTCGCATCATCCCTTGCGATGGGCAACTAACTTTAAGAACTTTTAAAACAGCAGTGCATATAGGCACTATGCGAGCAAATCTCGCAGCTCTTGCGGACTCATCAACAGTTGCAGTGGTGGTCAAGGTAAGGTTGGCAGAGGGCCAGATTAAGGGCAGAGGGCCAGATTAAGGGCAGAGGGCCAGATTAAGGGCAGAGGGCCAGATTAAGGACAGAGGGCCAGACCTACAACATCCTAATAAAAAATAACACTCTGAGATTTAATTTCACATATATAATGAATCACGTGCAGAAAGCAACGGCAAACTACTCTATACTTGAAAATATTTTTACAAATGCAAATTCTTATACATGAAAACATGCACAGCAGCTACAAGCCCAGACGTGTCACTGGCTGATTTATACTTAACACACGTCACAAGGCAATTGTTCACATCAACTCCTTCCTCTAGAAATGTATCTACCATCCACCCTCACACCACGATCACTTTCCCATACCGATGCTAAAGACAAGCCAGCATCAATTGATCTCAAAGACTACCGATCGCAGAAAAGATATTCAGTTACTCATTTTCAAAGTAGATATCGATACTGTCTTCAACTGTCCGATCAGAGGTTTGAAGTTATTTCCGTTTTGTTGGCACTATCTGGTAGAGCTCAATTAGTATGGGGGAGAGAGAGAGAGAGGAGAGAGACAGTTGGTGATGATGTTGGAGGTGAGGAGATGGTAATCGTTCATTTTGGTTTTGTTTCTGGTGCCTGTGCGTGCTATTTTGTAATATTTTTTTCAGCGGAGTATACCATAATTTTCAATCCACAATAAGAGGCCGTCACAAAACTGGTTGGCGGGCCGGATCTGGCCCGCGGGCCGTACTTTGGCCACCTCTGGTCTCCAGCACCGTTGCTTTTTCGACAGTGAATAATTGTAATTGGGCCACTTCAACCTTTCCAACCCCTTTAACCCATTACACCCTAAGCCTTAGAGGAATCATCTTTATCAGTGATGACACTTTGTTTCAGAGTAGATGCATTATTCAGGGTCATTTTCTTCATCAAAACCATCACTTTCCTCGCATTTTTGGTCCGTCTGCCCTGGCTGGTTGGTTAAAGGGAAAGTGCATAAGCCTTTTTGCTGGTGGTTTCCGGCATATTAGGGTGTATAGGGTTAACCTCCCAAGCCACTTCAACCTCCCTAGCCACTTCAACCTCCCTAGCCACTTCAACCTCCCAAGCCACTCCAACCTCCCTAGCCACTCCAACTTCCCAAGCCACTTCAACCTCCTTAGCCACTCCAACCTCCCAAGCCACTCCAACCTCCCAAGCCACTCCAACCTCCCTAGCCACTTCAACCTCCCTAGCCACTCCAACCTCCCTAGCCACTCCAACCTCCCTAGCCACTTCAACCTCCCAAGCCACTCCAACCTCCCAAGCCACTCCAACCTCCCTAGCCACTCCAACCTCCCAAGCCACTTCAACCTCCTTAGCCACTCCAACCTCCAAAGCCACTTCAACCTCCCTAGCCACTTCAACCTCCCTAGCCACTCCAACCTCCCAAGCCACTTCAACCTCCCTAGCCACTCCAACCTCCCAAGCCACTTCAACCTCCCTAGCCACTTCAACTTCTCAACAATTACAATACCTACATGGTGTCTGTCAGACTTGTCTGCACGAGCCCGTCAACGCTATGTAAAACAAATTGCAGCAAAATGACAATTACAAGTTAACAAAAGCATTCTCGCGTTCAAATACTAGAATGAACAGACAATGTAGCATTCGCAGTGTTAGTTGCAAGAGTAGCAAAATCACTTACTTTTCACCAGCAGTTCTGTTCTGTGCTCAGAAACAGATTTTGTTTGAATTCCACCGAAATCAGTAAACGTATCAAAGTTAACACAGAATTCCAAAACGTTCCATTTTGATCAGAGAAATACAAAAAAATTGTGAACTGAATTTGTCCACCCGAGTTGTCTCGTGCGTGTGTATGTTGTGTGTGTACTGGTCGCTAATAATTGGAGTAGGCTTCACACAAATCCAACGTGCGCTCTACCTATCTGGTGATATCAGGCGTGTCTTAGGTCTCACAGGTAGCTGTGCTATGTTTGTGAGAAACGAGCGATTTTAAGGTAAACGCCACAAACTCGTGGACCAACGGGGAAATCTCGCAAGCGAAACCGTTTTCTGTGACCTGCGGCAGGAATTTCCGCCCTTTATTACCTGGGATTTGAAATGTCATGTTGGTCTCTGGTGTTGTTGAAAGCTGTCGCGATGTGTGAATTCCCTTTTGTGTGTGCCCTGAATAGTGTTAGTAGAATTGGTAATGTGTGGAAAGGTGTATGCAGGTGTATGCTGAGGCGATGGATTGATGAAGATACATGTTTTAGACAGAGATGCCTCCGTGTTGCCTGGAACTGTGGTGTTTGTGTGGATGTGTGTGGTGTGTGTGTGTACGTGTGTGTGAATGTATGTCTGCGTGTATATTTTTGTAAATAACATGTACAAATATATTTAGATATGCAGTTCATTGTTTTTTTGCTCTGGTTGCATTTTGCACAAAATCTCATTGCAAGATAATGACACATATAAATGCAAAAATGTGCCATTGAAGCGGAAAATAAAAACCTTAAAATCTGAATAGTGTTAGGACTACCACGAAGCAGTCTATTTCTATGGAGGGCATCGTGGAAGTGAGGTAAAGGTCTCGGTTATTCTTAGACAAGTTCAATTTAACTAGAACTAGTCAGCATGGGTTTACTAAAGGGAGAACTTTTAGTATTTATGGCGGAGGTTACCAAAATGTTAGATGATGTAAAGTCGGTGGATGTTATCCATCTGGATTTTGCAAAAACCTTTGATAGAGTACCTCTTCAACGATTGTTTCGAAAGTTGAAATATGGTGTTGTTGTTGTTGTTGTTGAATGCCCACAATGAGTAAGTTTGCCCTTTTGTGCGCCCTGACAAGTACTTTGAGTGGCGGGTTGTAGTAGCTTTCCTCACATCTCGAGCGTGCTGATGGTGGACCGCTGTCCTCCATGCGGCTGTGTTATGCTTGGCCTCATCTGCGTAGCGCTCACTACTACGGGGATCACATAGATTCACATCTCGTCAGTCAGGCTGCCTTGACAACAGCATGTATCCAGGGAATGCTACATGGAAGAGAGATTGTGGTTTTGGTCAGTGTATTGACACTTGATGCGACGTCCTGAAAGTGGGCATAACTAAGGAGCACTCTGACTGGTGTGATATAATGAGTGGAGTGTCTTGCAGACTCTTGCACAACTTTCACACGCGCCCTCAGCGTAAGCTTCTTCCACTGCACTTCGATTGGTTTGACCTCTGAGAGCGCCCAAATCTAGCATAGCTACACACAGACACACACACGTATCCAATCACTGGTTAATACGCCCTGCTATCACCTGAAAGGCTGTGGGGCGGAAGGGGGGGGGGGGGAAGCGTGCCTCCGCCAGTAGGATGCAGAAAGGCAAACCTTTCCTCTCCCTCCTCCTCCCCCCCCCCCCGCAAACAAATACAAAATATTATCAACACTGTGTGGCGCAATGGAACGCAGTAAGGCACCTGATTAGCCATGGTTATTCACTCTCGATCTATTTTGCCACTGGTTCCAGGCAAACGCAAGCGTGAAAGCGAGCTGACAAATTGCACAACTCTTCTTCCCTTTTGACCATAACAACCGAGCATTTCTGCACTTACCTGACAATGATAGCGTTTTCAGTGGTAGGCAGCCACCGCACAGTTGCTTTCTTCATGGACTATGAGAGCGTTTTCAGTGGTAGGCAGCCACCGTACAGTTGCTTTCTTCATGGACTATGAGAACGTTTTCAGTGGTAGGCAGCCACCGTACAGTTGCTTTCTTCATGGACTATGAGAGCGTTTTCAGTGGTAGGCAGCCACCGTACAGTTGCTTTCTTCCTGGACGACGAGATCGTTTTCAGTAGTAAGATGTCGACGTTTCAACCCCCATCAAGCCATAGTTATGCACACCCTTCTGTATGCCAGTAAGACGTGGACTGTACAGCAGGCCTGCTAGGCAAGTAAATCCCTTCCATACAAGCTGCCTCCGTAGATTGTTCAAAATAAAGTGGCAGGATAGGGTACCAGATACAGAGATCCTCCTGAAGGCAAAAATGCCGAGCATCCCCACACTGTTGCAGAAGACCCAGATCAGGTGGGCCGGTCACGTCGTGCGCATGCCAGACAACCGCATCCCAAAACATAACTAATGTATGGTGAGCTGAAAGAGGGCCTGCGTCAAGTCAAAAGAAGCGCTTCAAAGACTCCCTCAAAGTATCTCTGACATGCTTCCACGTCGATGCAAACGCATGGGAATGCCTCGCAGAGGACCGCAAGGCATGGCGTGTAACCACCATCAGATGCACCTCCATTGCCGAGGAACGTCAGACCTCTAAGGCACAGAAGAAACGCACTTTGCGAAAAGACAAAACAACTGACACTCACTTGTCCAATTCTGACCACAAATGCTACATAGGTGGAAGGGGTCTCCGTGCCACAATTGGACTACACAGCCACCTCCGGACTCATCGGTGACGTACAACACATGTCTGACTGCTGTTGTCATTATCGCCATAATGATGTCACCGTGCAATCCCTCTCTTCCTGGACGACGAGAGCGATGACTGGGCTGCAATGGATCTCCAACGTCCACTGTCTGTCAGGTTTTTTCCTTCCACGTGCAGCGCTGTTAACCCCTGGCACGTTTGTCATTTACCTATTCTACGAGGCGTGTTCAAATGAAACCGGACCAAACTGACACAAGTGAACATACGTACGATGCGCACGATGACCTCCCTTCTGGTGTAAAAAGCACATACCAACCAGTCGATTTTGCAAAATGTCATTAGTCATGCAACTCAAAGTTTGCTCAGCAGACCGTTGAAAACATGGCGGGTGTGATACGGAATCCGTCCAGAGTTGATGATCAAGCGGTGATTCGGTTTCTAACAGCTGAAGGATGTCGACCAGTTGACATTGATCCCAGAATGCAGGCAGTGTATGGTGACACAAGTGTGTCAAAGACAAAATTGAAGAACTGGACAACGATGTTTAAGGAAGGACGGGAGTTTAAGCAATAATTTGAGTCTGATCTTGGCCTCGGAAGATCATTCGTTAACTCACGTCTTTCTTTTAGCATCCTTTATGTCTGTATTGCTTTGCTTCCTGAAGGTGGCTATCTGGTATATGTCTTGTCACGTGGCCAAACCATTTTGTTTGCTGGTTCTTGATGAAGTCTTACTCTAATGCTGTGCCTACTTGCCTCCTAATCTCTTTGCTTCTGATTCTATCAATTCTTGTTACTCCAAGCACTCCTGAAAGACATTTCATCTCATGTTGATACAATGTATCTTTTTATCTCTGTTATTAATGTCCAATCTAGCACTGATAGTGCAATGTGGGTAGGAATATTGTTGAATGGTGTTCTTTTTGTATCCATTGTCACGTTCTTACATTGTAGCACCAGAGACAATTGCACAATGATTTGACATGGTCTATTACATCTGTTTTGGTTTCCTTTGTCGCCTATTTCCCCAGCTGAGATTATGTTACCCACTTACATGCAATGCTTTACCTGTTTTACTTGTTGGTTTTGTGTGAATATTGTTGTTTCTATTTTTTGTTCATGCAATTGTCATTACTTCACTTTTCTGTTGAGTTTCATATTGTGATCCATACAGATCTAATTAATCTTGTTGATATGTTTTTGCACTTGTTTTTCTGAGGCTGCTATTAGTGCTTGTTCATCAGCAAAGAAAAGTTCGTATGTTGTTTAGGTTGCTATTAATGCTTTGTCATAAGCAAAGAAAAGTTCGTATGTTGTTGAGGTTGCTATTAATGCTTTGTCATAAGCAAAGAAAAGTTTGTATGTTGTTGAGGTTGCTATTAATGCTTTGTCATAAGCAAAGAAAAGTTCGTATGTTGTTGAGGTTGCTATTAATGCTTTGTCATAAGCAAAGAAAAGTTCGTATGTTGTTGAGGTTGCTATTAATGCTTTGTCATAAGCAAAGAAAAGTTCGTATGTTGTTGAGGTTGCTATTAATGCTTTGTCATAAGCAAAGAAAAGTTCATGCAAGTGATCACCGAAGTTGTTTCCCCTCACTAATGTGATTTTGTTTAAAAAGCAAATTTCGTCCTAATATGTCGTTACAAGTAAAGTAGATAGTACACAGCCTCGCGGTACACAACCTCGCCGTACACCGGATACAAAATGACATGTTTCTGAATATCCTTCGTTTATTCTTACTATACATTAGCTATATACATAATGACTTTTACATAGATTGGCAAAATATTTATTTACTCCATAATGTTTTAATGTTGTCTACAGTTGGTTTCTATCCCTCGATTGAGAGCCTTCTCTTGGTTTACGACAGCAATGTGTACTGTCTGATTGTACACGATTGTATTCTCAGCTAGATTGTTCGTGCGCAGATTGCATCACTACAGCTCCTGTTATTCCGAAATCCCATCTGTGCTTCGCTAAGCTGCGGTTCTATGATTGGTGAAAATTTTTTTTACAGTATTTTACAGAATATCTTTCCAGCTAAGTAATGATATTCCTCTAATATTTTGTACATTCCTGTTTCCTGCCCTTTTTTTCAAGGACCGGAAAGGGTTGAAAAAAAAGGGGGGGGGGGGGGGGTTAATTGTTGCACATCTTCAGTATTCAGGTGTTTCTTGTTTAATTCATACTAGGTCATACAGTCTGTGTTACCAGGTTTTCCCTACATCTTTTGTTGCCCTGATTATTTCGGGTAGGATGCAATCCTACCCTGGTGACTTGTTTGATGGTGCTGCTTGTATAGCGTTTACAAATAAAATATGACTATGTAATCCCGGTTCTAGCTCCGTAGTGAATTCTATGTTGATATCTTATGCTCCCTTTTCCTCCATGTATTTAATAGCTCTTGGAAATACTGCTGCCATCGTTCCGTTATCTTTCTTGCACTGTGAATATCATTTCCCTTTTCATCACTTATGTTTTTGTTGTTAGGTCATAACACTCGTCTCTGTGTCTCATTATTTATTTTATTTGCAGGTGTGCCTTTTTATTATCTGCGTTTAGATTTGCTCCGTATTCCTTCCATGATTTTGTTTCCTCCTCTTGAAACACTCAATTTGTGGATTATTTTGCCAATTTAAGTTCAGTATAGTGTGTCGTTGTTTTGTTTTTAATCCATATTTTGTATGTTATTTTTCTCTTTAATTGCAGATTTTACTTCGTCATTCTACCATGCTGTCTCTTGTCTTTACAGTTCGACATGTTCCTCTCGCTAATTCAGTGATAGTACTCAATCAACGTCTATTCTTCTTCAACTGTGTTTCCATTTCGAGTTTTCCAAAACCTTCTGTTTTTTTAAATTTACGTAGTCCTCTTGTGTCTTAATTTCTTTTAATCTTTTTAACTTAATGGTTTCTCTCTCTGTTATTTGGTTTTGTATTCGCTTTCCATTTTGTTCTTAAATTCATCATTACAGCCTTATGGTCAGTATCAACGCACATCATCTGAATATCTCTTTCATCGGTCACTTGTATGTTTCTACTTTTCTTGGCTAGTATAAAGTCTATCTGCCTTTTTTTTCCGAAACATTCCACCTGTACCAAGTGTATAACTGCCAGCTTATGTTGGAAACAGGTGTTTGCTATGAGTACCTAGTACTGGCTGCACATTTCTAGAAAACGGTGTTTGCTATGAGTACCTAGTACTGGCTGCACATTTCTAGAAAACGGTGTTTGCTATGAGTACCTAGTACTGGCTGCACATTTCTAGAAAACGGTGTTTGCTATGAGTACCTAGTACTGGCTGCACATTTCTAGAAAAAGGTGTTTGCTATGAGTACCTAGTACTGGCTGCACATTTCTAGAAAAAGGTGTTTGCTATGAGTACCTAGTACTGGCTGCACATTTCTAGAAAAAGGTGTTTGCTATGAGTACCTAGTACTGGCTGCACATTTCTAGAAAAAGGTGTTTGCTATGAGTACCTAGTACTGGCTGCACATTTCTAGAAAAAGGTGTTTGCTATGAGTACATAGTACTGGCTGCACATTTCTAGAAAAAGGTGTTTGCTATGAGTACATAGTACTGGCTGCACATTTCTAGAAAAAGGTGTTTGCTATGAGTACCTAGTACTGGCTGCACATTTCTAGAAAAAGGTGTTTGCTATGAGTACCTAGTACTGGCTGCACATTTCTAGAAAAAGGTGTTTGCTATGAGTACATAGTACTGGCTGCACATTTCTAGAAAAAGGTGTTTGCTATGAGTACCTAGTACTGGCTGCACATTTCTAGAAAAAGGTGTTTGCTATGAGTACCTAGTACTGGCTGCACATTTCTAGAAAAAGGTGTTTGCTATGAGTACCTAGTACTGGCTGCACATTTCTAGAAAAAGGTGTTTGCTATGAGTACCTAGTACTGGCTGCACATTTCTAGAAAAAGGTGTTTGCTATGAGTACCTAGTACTGGCTGCACATTTCTAGAAAAAGGTGTTTGCTATGAGTACCTAGTACTGGCTGCACATTTCTAGAAAAAGGTGTTTGCTATGAGTACATAGTACTGGCTGCACATTTCTAGAAAAAGGTGTTTGCTATGAGTACCTAGTACTGGCTGCACATTTCTAGAAAAAGGTGTTTGCTATGAGTACCTAGTACTGGCTGCACATTTCTAGAAAAAGGTGTTTGCTATGAGTACCTAGTACTGGCTGCACATTTCTAGAAAAAGGTGTTTGCTATGAGTACCTAGTACTGGCTGCACATTTCTAGAAAAAGGTGTTTGCTATGAGTACCTAGTACTGGCTGCACATTTCTAGAAAAAGGTGTTTGCTATGAGTACCTAGTACTGGCTGCACATTTCTAGAAAAAGGTGTTTGCTATGAGTACCTAGTACTGGCTGCACATTTCTAGAAAAAGGTGTTTGCTATGAGTACCTAGTACTGGCTGCACATTTCTAGAAAAAGGTGTTTGCTATGAGTACCTAGTACTGGCTGCACATTTCTAGAAAAAGGTGTTTGCTTTGAGTACCTAGTACTGGCTGCACATTTCTAGAAAAAGGTGTTTGCTATGAGTACCTAGTACTGGCTGCACATTTCTAGAAAAAGGTGTTTGCTATGAGTACCTAGTACTGGCTGCACATTTCTAGAAAAAGGTGTTTGCTATGAGTACCTAGTACTGGCTGCACATTTCTAGAAAAAGGTGTTTGCTATGAGTACCTAGTACTGGCTGCACATTTCTAGAAAAAGGTGTTTGCTATGAGTACCTAGTACTGGCTGCACATTTCTAGAAAAAGGTGTTTGCTATGAGTACCTAGTACTGGCTGCACATTTCTAGAAAAAGGTGTTTGCTATGAGTACATAGTACTGGCTGCACATTTCTAGAAAAAGGTGTTTGCTATGAGTACATAGTACTGGCTGCACATTTCTAGAAAAAGGTGTTTGCTATGAGTACATAGTACTGGCTGCACATTTCTAGAAAAAGGTGTTTGCTATGAGTACATAGTACTGGCTGCACATTTCTAGAAAAAGGTGTTTGCTATGAGTACCTAGTACTGGCTGCACATTTCTAGAAAAAGGTGTTTGCTATGAGTACCTAGTACTGGCTGCACATTTCTAGAAAAAGGTGTTTGCTATGAGTACCTAGTACTGGCTGCACATTTCTAGAAAAAGGTGTTTGCTATGAGTACCTAGTACTGGCTGCACATTTCTAGAAAAAGGTGTTTGCTATGAGTACCTAGTACTGGCTGCACATTTCTAGACTTACATGCTTGTTCTATTTCCCCTAACTGCCTCAAATTGTTCTGAACAACTACATTTCAAAGTCTCTTCTCCAATCTTGTGTTCAATGTCCATGTTTCTCTGCCACATAGTATAGACGAATGTACACACCTGATCCCTCTCATTTTTAAGGTATGATGGACTCGTTTGGAGGTTAATGTCAATATATGACTAATGATCGTGACAACGGATGTTGCTATCTCTTCTCTCTTGGTGAGAACCATTTTGTGTCGTCTTTCTTTGTCAGTTAATATATTTTCAAGATAGGAAAAGTTCTTGACCTTTTTCCTTGTTTGCTCCAGTTTTGTTATCTGTAAAGTGGATTTAAGTCAAATTTGCTAATTATAATAGTTTTCCTTCAGTTCAGTTCAAGTGCCATCTCCGCATCGAAGGTCGGCTGCAATGAATCTCTAATCTATTCTATCTCTTGCCCTAATGATATAATCTAAGTGGCTTGTTCCGGTCCATCTACTGATGTTATCCACCCACTTAAAATGTCTTCTGACTCATGAACTTTCACCCTAACCTCTAGTATAGTTTTCAGCAAACAAAATAACTTAACTGTCTATTCTCGATTTTGGTTATTAATTCTCTTTTCGCCTCCAACCTCCAAATTTATTTTTCTTTCCAAGAAATGCGACCCAATCTTCTATATACCCACATTTCGAAGGCTTCAATACTCTTTTCCAACTTGTTATTCTTTGTACTTGTTTCTGCGCCATAAAGTAGTAACTCGTATACATACTAACTGACAATTCTCATTTTCAAATTTATCTGTTTGGATGTCAGAATGTGTCGCATGTTGCTGAATACCATCTTGGCCATACCTATTCTCTTTGATTTCTTTTTCACAGCTGCCTTCTTCCGCTATTATATGACCTAGATAGGAGAAACTCTGTGCCTGTTCCAGTAGTATATCTTTTATTTTTATCTGCGTACATGGTTTCCTGTCATTTTCCCAAGTATCATATGTTTTTTTTTCTTTTTGTTTATGTCTAATACATACTCTTGATTTATTTTGTATATTGTTGTCACAAGCTCTTGTAAATCTTGCTCACTTTTTGTAATAAAAACTGTATGATCAGCATATCTAAGATTATTCATTGTCACTCCTCCAATAACAAGCCCTGGCATCCCCTCTATCTGTTTTAATATTTGTTCTGTGAAGATATTAAAAAGACAAGGGGATAATACAAATCCCTGTCTCGCTCCCCTTGTTACATAACTTTCCAGATTTTGTTATAGAAATTTGTTCCCAGTACAGATTACCGAGCAGACATGTCTTTACCATCTACGACCTATTTCTTTGAGATATATAATTAATTTCCCAAGTTGGACTCTAAACTTTCTGGTAGATGGATAAATATATATGTATATATTTGTGTATGTTTGTATATATGTAAAAATGTATATATATATATATATATATATATATATATATATATATATATATATATATATATATATATATATATGTATATATATATATATACACACACATGATAGCTGCTTTGTTTGCGCTTTTGAATGCAAGCTTAAACCCAAAATTTGGACATTTTAAGATGGATGGAGGACATTCTATTTGAGTTAAAAGAAGACGTTTCTTCTTTTTTGGATACTGTATGAAGATTCTACTCTAGTCCCACCTTGTACTGACGAGCAAGTGTGCGGGCCACATGATAAAGTACGGCAAATCACATGCGTGCCGTGGGCCACTCGAAGAGCGACAGCAAGGCATGTTGGTATGGACGGCTGCCATGTTCATTTGCAGCTCATGAACTAAAGTGGAATAAAACTATCTAGCATCGTGTATTCCCATTTATGAGGTACACAAAGAGGATTTATAGGGATCACGAATAAAGGCTGCTTGCATCTGCAGTTGCCGCGAACTCTACATCGTAGGGCTTTACTTTACTTTTAACAGAAACAAAACCTAATCTGTACGGAAGGTTTCAAACGCATTTTCTCGTGTTCAGGATAGTGACAACTATATCAACTCAGCTATTAGTTATCCATTAGATATCAATAATAATATAACTTATGTTTTGGGATCAAGATGCTGAGGAGCGAGTGAGCTGCAGTGGTCAGTGACCTATAGCTGACTGCTAACGTCAGGGCCAGCGAACCAGAGCTGCCAAGACCCTTCTACACCTCCACGCGGTGATCCTGGATAACAGGCTGCAGTAGGGCAGACTGGCTAAGTAGAAGAGATCGAAGAGGGAATGCTAACCCGGTACTTAAAAAAATGCTAGCTGAAGTCGGATGTGTTGGACCGAAAGGTGCAAATATCGCAGTCAAGCTGTAAACTACGACAAAACGCATTCCGTTCTCTAGACTACATTCTGCTACTTAAACCATTTCAGGGTTTGGTAGTGGGAGATGGAGAACGAACGAAGTCAAGCCAAGCCATATCATCTTCTTCTTCTTCGTACGCTGTCAAACGTAAACCTTTATTTTTTCGAAAAAAGCAGCGGTCATCCTGAGGCTGTCGACACTGCCATAGAGCTTGTCTAGTGTTGCCACTGGTGATGGCCACATCTGCTTTCTCTGATCCTCGTATGTCGGGCAGTTGTGCAGCAGATGTTCAGCTGTCATTTTCACAGTACAGCACATGCATTCGTCAGTGCCACCTATCTTCAATTTTTAAATAGGTCGTACCTCAGTCTATTGGGGCCAGTGCAAAGTCTGAAGGCCACGACCTGCTCTTTTCTGTTCAACTGGTAAACGGCATCGTTTTTTGTGTAGCCAGTATGTTCTGTTTCCCATTTGGTCATGTATCTAGTTCTAATAAGCCTTTTTGACTCTTCGTTTGTCACACTAGTATCTGGTTGAGGTAGTCTTGCACCTTCGTTGCCTTGGATGTTACAGTGGGATGGAACCCACTGTACCACTACTCTTTTTGGTGCGGACTGCTGGCATAGTTGACAGAGAACTGCTCTTAAATCATTGTTCAGCATTTTTCTGGCTTTTTAGTGCTGTGACTACGGCCAGGGCATCTGTAAGCAGGATTATATGGCTTTCATTTCTTTTGCATGTCACCATTTCTTCTACTGCAGCCCTCAGTGTCTCTGCCTCCGCTCTGAAATTGCTTGAGTATTTTCCAGTTGCCACTGATAGTGTTGTTTTTCTACCATTTGGTAGGCCCAGGAATACCCCTGCCCCTCCGTTCTGCCATATAACTTATGTTTTTAAAAAAAGTTGAAGAACGTATAATTAATCATCGTAATCATAACCATAATCATAAGTGATCCGTTCCTTGACAAGGTAGTTAATCTTGTGCTGGTCCCAACTCCGTGTTCATTAATGAATAGCTGTCCATCCTTGTCTATGAGGACCCTCGACATCATCCTTGTCACAGATTTCCCTGTTGGGTGTGGGTGCGCATGTGGCTGAACAGGCCAATGCATGCACGAAAACATCTGCTACATATCGGGCACACGAGGTTTGTAGAAGGTGATGGTGTTCCCGCTGTTCGGGATTTCCGGGTTTCGCGTCTTCTCTGGGCTTTCACAACACGGTCGTCTTCGCCGGTAGCTACACCCGATTTGACTGCGCTTCTCCAGTCAGATCTGTTTTGCGCAAGTCATTCCCAGGTGTCGATGTATATCTGGCAACTTTTCAGTGAGTCCTTCAGACCGTCTTTAAAACGTTTCTTTGGGCGCCCTCTCTCACGCCATCCCTCTCTCAGCTCGCCGTAGAGAAGCTTCTTTGAGAGCCGCTCATCTGACATACGGACGAGGTGTCCGGCCCATCCTAGTCGTGCTTTCTCTAGCAGTGCATGGATGCTGGGCATGTTAGTCCTCGAGAGAACCTCGATGTCAGTGACACGATCTTGCCATCGGATGTGGAATGTTCGCCTCAGGCAAACTGTGTGGAAGTGGTTTAACCTCCTTGCATATCCAGAGTATACAGTCCAGCTTTCGCAAGCGTATAGTAGGGTTGGAATGATGGTTGCACGGTAGACTTTGAGTTTGGTCTTGACGCTGATGCCACAACGTGCCCAGACCATCGAGCGCATTCTATCAAAGGCTGTGCTGGCTTTTACAATTCTGCTTGCCACCTCATCGTCTAGGCTGACAGATCTCGACAGCTTCTGCACAGATATGTGAATTTGTCTACGGCATTCAGCGTCTGCCCGCTTACTGTAGTCTCTGGTTTTATATACGGCATGCCTGGTGCTGGTTGATACATTACCTCTGTTTTTTTTTGCATTTAGGGTCAGGCCAAAATTTTCGCATGCGGCAGAGAACTGGTCCATTCCAACTTACATGTTCAGTTCTGAGTTGCTTATTAGAGCGCAGTCGTCAGCAAATATAAGTTCCCTGATTATTTCGCCAGCCACTTTGGTATTGTCCTTCATTCTTCTGGGATTGAGTAATTTGCCATATGTGCGGTACTTTATGGGTATTCCAAGCTCCAGTGATCTGAAGGCGTCTGTCATCATGGTCGCGAACATCATGCTGGTATTGCAACTGCTCCTGGAGCTTTTCCTATAGATAGTGAACTAATTGCCCTGTCGACTTCCTCCTCAGTGATGACTTCATCCAACGCCAGGTTCAGTTCCACCTGCTGCATTCGCCGGATGGCCTCTTCATTTATGGACGATGAGTGGTTTAGTATTTTGCAGAAGTGGTCTGCCCATCTGTCTAGAATCTTAACCTTATCTGTTTGCAGTACCCCATCCGCACTTCGAACTGGAGTATTTCTAGAGGGCTGCGGGCCGTAGAAAGCTTTCAGTGCCTCGTAAAACCGTTTGGTGTCATGACGCTCGGCGAACATCTCAATCTCGTCAGCTCTTTTGCTGAGCCAGGAGCCTTGCATCTCTCTAAGCATTGCCTAGACAGCTTTGCGAGCAGTACTGAAGGCAGCTTTTGCTGCCGGAGATTGTGTATCCCTCTGGTATTCTCTGTGCGCTGCATGTTTTGCATCGAGAAGAGCCCTGTATTTCCAGATCGTTCTCATCAAACTAGTCCTTATGCTTGCGCGTGAGTGGGCCAATGTGTTTAACAGCTGTATTGTAGAGTGTGTTTCTCAATGATGTCCAGTTCTCTTCGATGTCGTTCTTTTCAAAATGAAGCTCAGATAGTCTGCCCTCAAGCTCTTCCTGGAACCCTTCTCTCATGGGTTCGTATTTCAGCTGAGAGACATTTAGCCTACTCGGTGGATTCTTTCCATGGGGGCGCATTTTGGGCTGGATCTTGAAGTTTAGCTTGGCAATGACAAGTCGATGGTCGATCCAACATTCTGCACCACACATGCTCTTCGTTACCATAGCATCCGCTCGATCCCTACGTCTGATGATAATGTAGTCAATGAGCCATGTAGTCTTGACACAAAGTAACCCGTGGACAATTGCATTAATTATGTCCCTTGAAGTCACCCCCGCGTGGTCCTGCTGGCGCTGTGGGGGGGGGGGGGGGGGGGGGGGTTCTTGGCTGTTGGTTCTGGAGTTGGTTGGGGCCGATATCTGGTGCTAGCGAAACGAATGCCGTTTTATGGTGTGACTAGTTTTAACATACATTTAAAACCATATTAGAAGTCGTGTACATTTTTCCAAAACAGATATCTGGTCTAACTCAGAACATAACAAATCGTGGACACAAGGTCGCCATGACGCCCAGAAATGAAGTGCCCATCTTATGAAGACCATGATAGTATTTACTCGCAAAATGTCCGTCATTGCGTAAATCCCTCCATCCACCCTCACCGTCCTCAGTCTTACAGAAAATACGTGGGGCAGTCATTACGTTACAGGAATTTTATTATAACGCGCATGGAAGAGTATGTACAACGGAAAATCTTGTTTCGGGAAACAGAATGGCTCTTTAGCAATACTCCGTGAACGGATTGGCACGATTGAACAGTATGTGCATGCGAAATATAACGTACATCATGGCAGTCCCACTGTCGACTTGCACAGTGGAAGAACAGCCAGGCATTATTCATTGTTTGTGGTCAGAGGGTTTGAAACCTTCTTAAATCTACAGAAGAATGGAGGTTTAGAATGGAGACAATTGTTTGAGTCAGAGGAGAGTGTATGAATGGATAGAAAGATTTCAAAAAGGTAGACACAACGTCATTGATGGACCGTGGGGGACCAGCAAGCCAGGCAACGGACAGAGTGAAACAAACAACAGATCGACCAGCTAGTCCGTGGCAACAGACGAGTAACTATTGATGAAAAAGAGGTAGATTTTAACATTAGTCAACGCACTGCACAAACAATTATCCATGATTACCTCGGTTATAGAAAAACGTATAGCAGATGGGTCCTATGCAGGCTACAACGAGGTAATGAAGACGGTGCCTGCCGAAGACGGATGTGTCGGACCGAAAGGTACAAATATCGCAGTCAAGCTGTAGACTAGCCACACAACGCATTCTGTTTTCTGGATTACATCCTGATACTTGCAAGCCCTGTTCAGGGCTTGGTAGCGGGAAATTGAAAATGAACGCAGAAGAAGGAGAAGGAGACGATGCAACATCAGTTAAAGGTCATACCAAAAGACTTTTTTCTAAAAGGTACCCACAAGCTAATGGACAGAAAGACGAAGTGTGTTGGACATCCACAAGCTAATGGACAGATAGACGAAGTGTGTTGGACATCCACAAGCTAATAGACAGATGGACGAAGTATGTTGGACATCTACAAGCTAATGGACAGATAGACGAAGTTTGTTGGACATCCACAAGCTGATGGACAGATAGACGAAGTGAGTTGGACATCCACAGGCTAATGGACAGATAGACGAAGTGTGTTGGGCATCTACAAGCTAATGGACAGATAGACGAAGTGAGTTGAACATCCACAGGCTAATGAACAGATAGACGAAGTGTGTTGGACATCTACAACCTAATGGACGGATAGACGAAGTGTGTTGGACATCCACAAGCTAATGGACAGACACACGAAGTGTGTTGCCAGGCAGGAACAATGTCGACAAATAAGACACGCACAAATGTCTAGTTCGCGTTCTTGTAAAAATGTTAGCAATACATTTTCTAATATTTAATGACTGTCCCTCGTATTATATTTTCTCAGGCAATTGTCTCTCAAGGTCATGCTGTTGGAGCCGTGTTAAGCAGCAGCTAAGACATAACACAAATAAGAAATAGCAATAAGCATTCATTTTGATATTGAACATTTATATTTTCAATAGCAATTGACCCATACAGCCCAGCATGTTACATGGCCCCAATAATGACAGGTCACCCATACAGCCCAGCATGTTACATGGCCCTATTAATGGCAGGTCACCCAGACAGCCCAGCATGTTACATGGCCCTTTAATCGCAGGTCACCCATACATCCCAGCATGTTACATGGCCCTATTAATGGCAGGTCATCCATACACCCAAGCATGTTACATGGCCCTATCAGTACCAGTTGACCAATAAACCCCATCATGTTACATGACCCTATCAATACCAGTTGACCCATACACCCCAGCAGGTTATGTTACATGGCCCTATAAGTACCAGTTGACCCATACACCCAAGCATGTCATGTTACATGGCCCTATCAGTACCAGTTGACCCATAAACCCCATCATGTTACATGACCCTATCAATACCAGTTGACCCATACACCCCAGCAGGTTATGTTACATGGCCCTATCAGTACCAGTTGACCCATAAACCCCATCATGTTACATGACCCTATCAGTACCAGTTGACCAATACACCCAAGCATGTTACATGGCCCCATCAGTACCAGTTGACCCATACACCCCATCATGTCATGTTACATGGCCCTATCAGTAGCAGGTGACCCATACACCCCAGCATGTTACATGGCCCTATCAGTAGCAGGTGACCCATACACCCCATCATGTTACATGGCCCTATCAATATCAGTTGACCTATACACCCCAGCATGTTACATGACCCTATCAGTACCAATTGACCCATACACCCCAGCATTTTACATGGCCCTTTCAGTACCAGTTGACCCATACCCCTTAGAATGTTACATGGCCCTATCAGTACAAGTTGACCCATACACCCCAGCATGTTACATGACCCTATCAGTACCAATTGACCCATACACCCCAGCATTTTACATGGCCCTATCAGTACAAGTTGACCCATACACCCCAGCATGTTACATGGTCCTATCAGTAGCAGTTGACCCATACACCCCATCATGTCACATGGCCCTATCAGTACCAGTTGACCCATACACCCCAGTATGTCATGTTACATGGTCCTTTCAGTACCAGTTTACCTATACACCCCATCATGTTACATGACCCTATAAATACCAGTTGACCCATACACCCCAGCATGTCATGTTACATGGCCCTATCAATAGCAGGTGACCCATACACCCCATTATGTTACATGACCCTATCAATACCAGTTGACCCATACACCCCAGCATGTCATGTTACATGGCCCTATCAGTACCAGGTAACCCATACACCCCATCATATTACATGACCCTATCAATACCAGTTGACCAATACACCCCAGCATGTCATGTTACCTGGCCCTATCAGTACCAGTTGACCCATACACTTCAGCATGTTACATGACCCTATCAGTACCAGTTAACCCATACACCCCAGCATGTTACATGGCCCTATCAGTACCAGTTGACCCATACCCTATAGAATCTTACATGGCCCCATCAGTACCAGTTGTGCCATACACCCCAGCATGTTATGTTACATGACCCTATCCGTACCAGTTAACCCATACACCCCAACATGTTACATAGCCCTATCAGTACCAGTTGACCCATACACCTCATCATGTTACATGTCCCTATCAGTACCAGTTGATCAATACACCCCATCATGTTACAT
This sequence comes from Ariolimax columbianus, assembly GCA_036924085.1. NCBI lineage: Eukaryota > Metazoa > Mollusca > Gastropoda > Stylommatophora > Arionidae > Ariolimax > Ariolimax columbianus. The sequence continues at coordinate 86,913,285 of JAVGWX010000004.1, read as the reverse complement.
GACCCTAACGGTAGCAGTTCACCCATACACCCTAGCATGTTACATGGCCCTATAAGTACCAGTTGACCCATACACCCCATCATGTCACATAGCCATATCAGTACCAATTGACCCATACACCCCATCATGTCACACAGCCCTATCAGTACCAGTTGACCCATACGCCCCAGCATGTTACATGGCCCTATCAGTACCAGTTGATCCATACGCCCCAGCATGTTACATGGCCCTATCAGTACCAGTTGACCCATACACCCCAGCATGTTACACGGCCCTATCAGTACCAGTTGATCCATACACCCCAGCATGTTACATGGCCCTATCAGTAGCAGATGAGCTATACACCCCATCATGTCATATTACATGGCCCTATCAATGGCAGGTGACCCATACACCACATTATGTTACATGACCCTATCAATACCAGTTGACCCATACACCACAGCATGTAATGTTACATGGCACTATCAGTACCAGGTCACCCATACAACCCATCATGTTAAATGACCCTGTCAATACCAGTTGACCCATACACCCCAGCATGTCATGTTACATGGCCCTATCAGTACCAGTTGACCATCAACTCCATCATGTTTCATGTCCCCATCAGTACCAGTTGACCCATACACCCCATCATGTCATGTTACATGGCCCTATCAGTACCAGGTCACCCTTACACCCCATCATGTTACATGACCCTATCAATACCAGTTGACCCATACACCCCAGCATGTCATGTTACATGGCCTTATCAGTACCAGTTGACCCATACACCCAAGCATGTTACATGACCCTATCAGTACCAGTTGACCCATAGACCCCAGCATGTTACATGGCCCTATCAGTAGCAGTTGACCCATTCACCCCATCATATTACATGGCCCTATCAGTACCAGTTGACCCATACACCCCAGCATGTCATGTTACATGGTCCTATCAATACAAGTTGACCCATACACCCCAGCATGTTAAATGACCCTATCAGTACCAGTTGACCCATACACCCCAGCATGTTACATGACCCTATCAGTACCAGTTGACCCAAACACATCAGCATGTTACATGACCCTATCAGTACCAGTTGACCCATACACCCCAGCTTGTTACATGGCCCCATCAGTACCAGTTGACCCATACTCCCCAGCATGTTACATGACCCTATCAGTACCAGTTGACCCATACACCCCAGAATGTTACATGACCCTATCAGTAGCAGTTGACCCATACACCCCAGCATGTCATGTTACATGGCCTTATCAATACCAGTTGACCCATTCACCCCAGCATGTCATGTTACATGTCCCTATCAATACCAGTTGACCCATACACCCCAGCATGTCATGTTACATGGCCCTATCAGTACCAGGTCACCCATACACCCCATCATGTTACATGACCCTATCAATACCAGTTGACCCATACACCCCAGCATGTTACATGACCCTATCAGTACCAGTTGACCCATACACCCTAGCATGTTACATGACCCTATCAGTACCAGTTGACCCATACACATCAGCATGTTACATGACCCTATCAGTACCCGTTTACCCATACACCCCAGCATGTTACATGGCCCCATCAGTACCAGTTGACCCATACTCCCCAGCATGTTACATGACCCTATCAGTACCAGTTGACCCATACACCCCAGAATGTTACATGACCCTATCAGTACCAGTTGACCCATACACCCCAGCATGTTACGTGACCCTATCAGTACCAGTTGACCCATACACCCTAGCATGTTACATGGCCCTATCAGTAGCAGTTGACCCATACACCCCATCATGTCACATGGCCCTATCAGTACCAATTGACCCATACACCCCGTCATGTCACATGGCCCTGTCAGTACCAGTTGACCCATACACCCCAGCATGTCATGTTACATGGCACTATCAATACCAGTTGACCCATTCACCCCAGCATGTCATGTTACATGGCCCTATCAATACCAGTTGACCCATTCACCCCAGCATGTCATGTTACATGGCCCTATCAATACCAGTTGACCCATTCACCCCAGCATGTCATGTTACATGGCCCTATCAATACCAGTTGACCCATACACCCCAGCATATCATGTTACATGGCCCTATCAATACCAGTTGACCCATTCACCCCAGCATGTTACATGACCCTATCAGTACCAGGTCACCCATACACCCCATCATGTTACATGACCCTATCAATACCAGTTGACCCATACACCCCAGCATGTTACATGACCCTATCAGTACCAGTTGACCCATACACCCTAGCATGTTACATGACCCTATCAGTACCAGTTGACCCATACACATCAGCATGTTACATGACCCTATCAGTACCAGTTCACCCATACACCCCAGCATGTTACATGGCCCCATCAGTACCAGTTGACCCATACTCCCCAGCATGTTACATGACCCTATCAGTACCAGTTGACCCATACACCCCAGAATGTTACATGACCCTATCATTACCAGTTGACCTATACACCCCAGCATGTTACATGGCCCTATCAGTAGCAGTTGACCCATACACCCCATCATGTCACATGGCCCTATCAGTACCAATTGACCCATACACCCCATCATGTCACATGGCCCTATCAGTACAAGTTGACCCATAAACCCCAGCATGTCATGTTACATGGCCCTATCAATACCAGTTGACCCATTCACCCCAGCATGTCATGTTACATGGCCCTATCAATACCAGTTGACCCATACACCCCAGCATGTCATGTTATATGGCCCTATCAGTAACAGGTCACCCATACACCCCATCATGTTACATTACCCTATCAATACCAGTTGACCCATACACCCCAGCATGTTACATGACCCTATCAGTACCAATTGACCCATACATTCCAGCATGTTACATGGCCCTATCAGTACCAGTTGACCCATACACCCCATCATGTCACATGGCCCTATCAGTACCAATTGACCCATACACCCCATCATGTCACATGGCCCTATCAGTACTAGTTGACCAATACACCCCAGCATGTCAGATTACATGGCCCTATTAATAACAGTTGAGCCATTCACCCCAGCATGTCATGTTACATGGCCCTATCAATACCAGTTCAACCATTCACCCCAGCATGTCATGTTACATGGCCCTATCAATACCAGTTGACCCATACACCCCAGCATATCATGTTAAATGGCCATATCAGTACCAGGTCACCCATACACCCCATCATGTTACATGACCCTATCAATACCAGTTGACCCATACACCCCAGCATGTTACATGACCCTATATGTACCAGTTGACCCATACACCCTAGCATGTTACATGACCCTATCAGTACCAGTTGACCCATACACATCAGCATGTTACATGACCCTATCAGTACCAGTTGACCCATACACCCCAGCATGTTACATGGCCCCATCAGTACCAGTTGACCCATACTCCCCAGCATGTTACATGACCCTATCAGTACCAGTTGACCCATACACCCCAGCAAGTTACATGGCCCTATCAGTAGCAGTTGACCCATACACCCCATCATGTCACATGGCCCTATCAGTACCAATTGACCCATACACCCCATCATGTCACATGGCCCTATCAGTACAAATTGACCCATAAACCCCAGCATGTCATGTTACATGGCCCTATCAATACCAGTTGACCCATTCACCCCAGCATGTCATGTTACATGGCCCTATCAATACCAGTTGACCCATACACCCCAGCATGTCATGTTATATGGCCCTATCAGTAACAGGTCACCCCTACACCCCATCATGTTACATGACCCTATCAATACCAGTTGACCCATACACCCCAGCATGTTACATGACCCTATCAGTACCAGTTGACCCATACACCCTAGCATGTTACATGACCCTATCAGTACCAGTTGACCCATACACCCCAGAATGTTACATGACCCTATCAGTACCAGTTGACCTATACACCCCAGCATGTTACATGACCCTATCAGTACCAGTTGACCCATACACCCCAGCATGTTACATGGCCCTATCAGTAGCAGTTGACCTATACACCCCATCATGTCACATGGCCCTATCAGTACCAATTGACCCATACACCCCATCATGTCACATGGCCCTATCAGTACCAGTTGACCCATACACCCCAGCATGTCATGTTACATGGCCCTATCAATACCAGTTGACCCATTCACCCCAGCATGTCATGTTACATGGCCCTATCAATACCAGTTGACCCATTCATCCCAGCATGTCATGTTACATGGCCCTATCAATACCAGTTGACCCATTCACCCCAGCATGTCATGTTACATGGCCCTATCAATACCAGTTGACCCATACACCCCAGCATATCATGTTACATGGCCATATCAGTACCAGGTCACCCATACACCCTATCATGTTACATGACCCTATCAATACCAGTTGACCCATACACCCCAGCATGTTACATGACCCTATCAGTACCAGTTGACCCATACACCCTAGCATGTTATATGACCCTATCAGTACCAGTTGACCCATACACATTAGCATGTTACATGACCCTATCAGTACCAGTTGACCCATACACCCCAGCTTGTTACAGGGCCCCATCAGTACCAGTTGACCCATACTCCCCAGCATGTTACATGACCCTATCAGTACCAGTTGACCCATACACCCCAGAATGTTACATGACCCTATCAGTACCAGTTGATCCATACACCCCAGCATGTTACATGGCCCTATCAGTAGCAGTTGACCCATACACCCCATCATGTCACATGGCCCTATCAGTACCAATTGACCCATACACCCCATCATGTCACATGGCCCTATCAGTACCAATTGACCCATACACCCCATCATGTCACATGGCCCTATCAGTACCAGTTGACCCATACACCCCAGCATGTCATGTTACATGGCCCTATCAATACCAGTTGACCCATTCACCCCAGCATGTCATGTTACATGGCCCTGTCAATACCAGTTGACCCATACACCCCAGCATATCATGTTACATGGCCATATCAGTATCAGGTCACCCATACACCCCATCATGTTACATGACCCTATCAATACCAGTTGACCCATACACCCCAGCATGTTACATGACCCTATCAGTACCAGTTGACCCATACACCCTAGCATGTTACATGACCCTATCAGTACCAGTTGACCCATACACATCAGCATGTTACATGACCCTATCAGTACCAGTTGACCCATACACCCCAGCATGTTACATGGCCCCATCAGTACCAGTTGACCCATACTCCCCAGCATGTTACATGACCCTATCAGTACAAGTTGACCCATAAACCCCAGCATGTCATGTTACATGGCCCTATCAATACCAGTTGACCCATTCACCCCAGCATGTCATGTTACATGGCCCTATCAATACCAGTTGACCCATACACCCCAGCATGTCATGTTATATGGCCCTATCAGTAACAGGTCACCCATACACCCCATCATGTTACATGACCCTATCAATACCAGTTGACCCATACACCCCAGCATGTTACATGACCCTATCAGTACCAGTTGACCCATACACCCCATCATGTCACATGGCCCTATCAGTACCAGTTGACCCATACATTCCAGCATGTTACATGGCCCTATCAGTACCAGTTGACCCATACACCCCATCATGTCACATGGCCCTATCAGTACCAGTTGACCCATACACCCCAGCATGTCATGTTACATGGCCCTATCAATACCAGTTGACCCATTCACCCCAGCATGTCATGTTACATGGCCCTATCAATACCAGTTGACCCATACACCCCAGCATGTCATGTTATATGGCCCTATCAGTACCAGGTTACCCATACACCCCATCATGTTACATGACCCTATCAATACCAGTTGACCCATACACCCCAGCATGTTACATGACCCTAACAGTACCAGTTGACCCATACACCCCAGCATGTTACATGACTCTATCAGTACCAGTTGACCCATACACATCAGCATGTTACATGACCCTATCAGTACCAGTTGACCCATACACCCCAGCATGTTACATGACCGTATCAGTACCAGTTGACCCATACATTCCAGCCTGTTACATGGCCCTATCAGTACCAGTTGACCCATCCACTCCATCATGTTACATGGCCCCATTAGTACCAGTTGACCCATACACCCCATCATGTTACAGGACCCTATCAATACCAGTTGACCCATACACCCCATCATGTCATGTCACATGGCCCTATAAGTACCAATTGACCCATACACCCCATCATGTTACATGACCCTATCAATACCAGTTGACCCATACACCACAGCATGTCATGTTACATCGCCCTATCAGTACCAGGTCACCCATACACCCCATCATGTTACATGACCCTATCAATATCAGTTGAACCATACACCCCAGCATGTCATGTTACATGACCCTATCAGTACCAGTTGACCCATACACCCCAGCATGTTACATGACCCTATCAGTACCAGTTGACCCATACACCCCGGCATGTTATGTTACATGGCCCCATCAGTACCAATTGACCTATACACCCCAGCATGTCATGTTACATCGCCCTATCAGTACCAGGTCACCCATACGCCCCATCCTGTTACATGGCTCTATCAGTACCAGTTGACCCATACACCCCAGCATGTCATGTTACATGGCCCCATCAGTACCAGTTGACCCATACGCCCCAGCATGTTTCATGGCCTTATCAGTACCAGTTGACCCATACACCCCAGCATGTTACATGGCCCCATCAGTACCAGTTGACTCATACACCGCAGTATGTCATGTTACATGGCCTCCATCAGTACCAGTTGACCCATACACCCCAGCATGTCATGTTACATGGCCCCATCAGTACCAGTTGATCCATACACCCCAGCATGTCATGTTACATGGCCCCATCAGTACCAGTTGATCCATACACCCCAGCATGTCATGTTACATGGCCCTATAAGTACCAGTTGACCCATACACCCCAGCATGTTACATGGCCCTATCAGTTCCAGTTGACCTATACACCCCAGCATGTTACATGGCCCTATCATTACCAGTTGACCCATAAGCCCGGAAACCTAAAGCTGTTTCAAAATTACAGAACAATAAGCCTCATCAGCCACCCTAGCAAGGTCATGCTTATATTAATCCTCGACCGATTGAAACCCCAAGCAGAGAACATTATTGCTGATGAGCAAGCAGGTTTTAGACAGGGAAGAAGCACTACAGAACATATATTTAATTTAAGGCTGCTAAGCGAGAAATATCTAGAACAGCAGCAAAAACTGTATCATGTGTGTGGATTTTAAGAAGGCGTTTGATAGGGTATGGCATAAAGCGCTATGGGCAACCATGAGGATGTATAAAATCAACGGAATTATTATAACGGTCCTTGAACATCTGTATGACAAGGCTTCCAGTGCAGTTCTTGTGAATGGGAGACAAGGTGACTGGGTTCGCACATCAGTATATTCTTGAGGGAATTATGAGTGAGGCACTTGGAGGTCACGTTGGTACTGTCAAGATAGAGGGCCGAACGATTACCAACCTTCGTTTTGCAGATGATATCGACTGGTTGGCGGGTTCAGAAGCAGAACTCCAGGAATGTGTCAGAAGGTTCGATGAAACAGATCTTGACTACGGTATGGAGATAAACGCTGGAAAGACAAAATTAATGACCAACAACGCCGAGGACTTCAACAGCAGGATACAAGCTAACAGTCAGGAACTCGAAGTGGTTGACCGTTGTAAATACCTTGTGTCGATTGTCAGTGATGAAGGATCAAAATTTGAGGTGCTGGCCAGAATAGCACAGACAATAGCAGCGCTTGCACGGCTGAACAAAATCTGGCAAGATAAACGGTTAGCACTAAGCACGAAAATCAGATTAATGCGTACACTGGTCCTGTCAATATTACTCTATGCATGTGAGACATGGATAGTTACAGCTGACATTCAGCGAAGGATACAGGCCTTGGAGATGAGATGTCTCCGAAGACTTTTAAACGCCACGTACAAAAATCGAGTTACAAATGATGAAATAATAGATAGAATTACAAAAGCAATAGGACCTTTTCAAGACCTCTTTGCAACTGTCAAAAGAAGGAAACTCGCTTGTTACGGTCACATATTGAGATCAAATGGTCTTGCAAATACAATCCTCCACGGGAAGGTGCAAGGCAGACGACGAAGAGGCCGTCCAAAAAAGAGGTGGGAGGACAACATAAAAGAATGGACCGATCTCCGACCAGAAGAGGCACAAGCAGCGGCCTCTGACAGAGAAGGGTGTCAGGGTGTTGTGATGATGTCTTCATGCGTGCCCCAATGACCTCATCGGTTACGGGATGACCTGACCTGACCTGACCAGATATAAAAAAAAAGAAATAGTTTATAGAGGTGTTCAGCTTGTCAACATTTGTTAGAAGACTGTGTGAAAACCGCTCAATAAATTGATTGAAAATAAACTTATTTGCGACTCTATCTCCAATGCGGACAATAAAATCAATATATTTATATTTTTATTACCATAATCGCCAAGCCGTTTGCTGACATGGTAATCGATAATTGATTACTACATGTGTCGTGGACTCAAGGCACATCGCTATGGGGCAACTTTTATTGACCAAAAACTCAAGACCCTCAAAATACTACAGTGGAATGCGGAGGGAGTCATTAACAAAAAACTTTCCCTAACACATCACCTGCATGAAGGTAAGATTGACGTGGCATGTATCTATTCTTGCTCAAATTCTCAATCAGAGGATACCAGACCTTCCGTCTCGATAGAGAAGGCCACAAATGAGGGGTCCTGATACTGACCAGAAACTGCATACCGAGTAGCGCGGTATCTGTCAATCACACAGGACAAGCAGAAATTGTAGGAGTTGACATAATGGCTCAAGAGACGAAGCTCCGCATTTTCAATCTGTACGGACCACCAAATAGAGACCTATCGCTCTCGAGTATGGAGGTCAGAGACTCCAACTGCATAGTAGTTGGAGATTTCAACAGCCACTCGGAGAGATGGGGATACTCTGACACAGACAGCAGAGGTGACGAAGTGGAAGATTGGGAGATAGATGCAAATCTCTCCCTAATCAATAGGCCGGAGGATAGCCCTAGCTTCTATTCAAGAACATGGCATACCACCTCGACTCCAGATTTGGCCTTCTCCACACAGGACATACACCATAAAATAGACCGCCAGGTGCTAAACCAACTGGCAGGTAGCGACCACAGGCCGATCAGGCTAACCATTGACATGGAAGAAGGCCCACAGGAAACAAAACCGCTCCCACGTTGGAATTACAAACGAGCCGACTGGGACAGATTTGCAATCCTGACAGATGGGCTGTGTGAAACCATCAACACACGAAACACCAAAATGAAGCCCATGGTGGAAAGCCTAAGCAAGGCAATAATGCAAGCCGCCACTGAAACCATCCCAAGAGGAGCTAGGAAAAACTATAAGCCCTACTGGAATGATGAGTTGCAGAAAGTGGAAGATACAGTAACAAATGCTAGGAACATGGCAGAGCGAGAAAAATCCATGGAGGCAAACATCGCCCTCAAAGCCGCCACGGCAAAATACAAACACACTCTCAAGCAAACAGCAAGAGAAAGCTGGAAAAATAAAACGGAAAGTCTAAACCTGGACAAAGACGGGAACAAGCTATGGAAGCTAGTCAGGGCCATGAACGACGAAACCCCGTCAAATAAACAAATTACTATCAAGCAGGACGAGAACTTGATCACAGGTAAGAAAGCCACAAACGCCTTTGTCGATCACTATGCCAGAGCAAACCACATCGAGGTCCCTGCAGATAAGCATACAGACATTAGCGAGGATCTAAAGGGGCACGAAAACATGAATACGGCACCTGACGAGCACATGATGGCCAAATTAACAATGCGCGAAATGGAAGAGGCTATGAGAACATTAAAGAAAAGGAAATCTCCCGGAAAAGACGGGATAACAAACGAAATGCTGATGGGGCTGGGCCAAACAGCGAAGAGGAAACTGCTATCGGTCCTGAACCAAAGCTGGAAAAGGGGAATTGTACCCCAGGCATGGAACGACGCAATACTGGTACCAGTACCAAAAACAGGAAAGGACAAAACAGATCCAAATGGATACAGGCCCATCAGCCTACTGAGCTGTGTCGGCAAGCTGATGGAACGGATGATAAACACCAGGCTGATGTGGCATCTGGAAGAAAAACGAATACTAATTCCACAGCAAGCCGGCTTTAGACAGCACAGATCCACTGAGGACCAGGTCATCCTCATAGACCAGGAGATAGAAGATGCCTACCAGGCACAGAAACACACAGTAGCTGTTTGGGTGGATCTGGAAAAGGCATTTGACAAAGTCTGGAAAGACGGACTTAGAGTCAAGCTAAGAAGAAGTGATGTTAGTGGGAAAATGTACAAGTGGATCAACCACTACCTCAAACAAAGAACGGCCAGAGTCCAAGTACAAAGGCAGATGAGCAAAAAGGTGACACTCGAGCAGGGAGTACCCCAAGGGGGAGTACTGTCACCCACACTCTTCCTGGTATATATAAACGATATTACAGAGAATATTCAAAGAAGAATCCATAGCTCAATGTTTGCAGACGATCTGGCTATGTGGACCTCTGAAAAGAATCTCACCATAGCAAGATATCGGATGCAGACGGCCCTAACATCGCTGGAAGAGTGGGCGAACTCATGGCTGGTCAAAATAAACGAGGAGAAAACCACATGCACAATATTCTCGCTTTCATTGAAACCCCAAAATACCAAATTAAGTCTAAATGGCAAATTCCTGCAGCCAAACGCCAACCCAACCTATCTGGGAGTCACATTTGATCGGCGCATGACATGGAAAAGTCAGATTGAGAGAAACCGAATGAAAGCCAGAGAAAGAATGGCAATCATGAGGAAACTTGCTGGCACAAGCTGGGGAGCAGACGAAGGCATACTAAAGACACTGTACACTGGAAGAGTGAGACCAGTTCTCGAGTATGGCATTGCGGCATGGACAACAGCAGCAAAGGCGAACTTCGATAAAGTTAGCAAACTTCAAAACCAGGCCATGAGAATTATAACAGGTGGCATGAAGTCAACGCCAATTGTAGAACTTGAAAAGATTACAAAACTGCAATCCATGACCGATAGAAGAGACTGCAGAGCCCAGCTGCAGTCAGAGAAACTCCGAAGACTGATCGACCATCCAATGCACCAGAGACTAAACAATTTGGGAAATGGGAAACTAAAGCGGAGAAACTTTGCAGAAATAGCCAAAGCAGAGATGCACGAAGATCCCATAAACGCACTAACACCACCAAAACCCATCACTACTGTACGAAAACCTACCTGGAGGCAGGATATATTTCCAGAGGTGGTAGAAAATATACCAGGTATTGCAAACAAAAACTGCCAGACTGAAAAAGAAAGGAGAGATACTACCCTAAGCTTCATTACGAAAAGCTACCCAAGCATGGACTGGACCCATGCATACACCGACGGTTCTGTAACAAACACAACACAGAACGGAGGGGCAGGACCATTCCTGAACCTACCAAATGGCAGAAAAATAACACTGTCATTCGCTACTGGTAAGTACACAAGCAATTTCAGAGCGGAGGCAGAGGCACTGAGGGCGGCAGTGGAAGAAATGGTGACACATTAAGAAAATGAAAGCCATACAGTCCTGCTCACAGAAGCTCTGGCCGTAGTCACAGCGCTAAAAAGCCAGAAAAACACTGAGCTTAAAGACTTAAGAGCAGTACCATATCAACTATGCCAGCAGTCCGCACCAAAAAGGGTAGTGGTACAGTGGGTCCCATCACACTGCAACATCCAAGGCAACGAGGAGGCAGACAGACTGGCAAAAGAAGGTGCAAGACTACCACAAACAGATACTAGTATGACGTACGAAGAGTCAAAACGGCTTATCAAAGCCAGATACATGACCAAATGGGAAACCGAACATACTGGTTACACCAAAAACGATGCCTATTACCAGTTGAACCGAAGAGAGCAGGTCGTTGTCTTCAGACTTCGCACTGGCCACAATAGACTGAGGTACCACCTATTCAACAAATTAAGATAGGGTGTACCGACGAATGCCCGTGCGGTACTGGTAAAATGACCGCTGAACATCTGCTGCAGAACTTCCCGACATACGAGGATAAGAGAGAGCAGATGTGGCCATCACCAGTGGAACTGCAAGACAAGCTCTATGGCAGTGGCGACAGCCTCAGGATGACCGCCGCTTTTTTCGAAAAAATAATGGTTACTGTCTGACTGCGTACGAAGAAGAAGAAGAAGAAGATTACTAGTTCCCCGGTAACCTCATTGTTTAATGCACACAATGAGTAAGTTTACACTTTTGTGCGCACTGAAAAGGACTTTAATGGCGGGTTATAGTAGTTTTCCTAACGTCTCGAGCATATTAATGAAGGTGAACCGCTGTCCACAAGGCGGTTGTGCTATGCATATCGCTCACTACTACATGGATCACATAGATCCACATCTCGCCAGCCAGGCTGCCTTGTAAACAAACTGTTTCTAGGAAACGCTGCATGGAAGAGAGATTATGGCCTTGTTCAGTCTATTGTGCCTGACCCTGAAGCGACATCCTGGTCAGTATGTTGTGCCTGACTGGATTAGCGTATCAGTTCCTCCCGGCAACATTTGTTTGATTGTGGCGTGGTGTTTCATTTGGTATTTGTACAACTTCGGTCTGGGGTCACTCGATGCAGAAAGAAACTGTGGAGATAGGGATATAGCGAAAACGATACCTGTCCATGCCGCGCTGTCCAGGACCAGAAACACCTTATGACCTGCCTAAATCTACTACACACATGTACGATGATGACTTGCTAGAGGGTAACTGCAAGGCAGTCAGTGTGGCAGAACACTGGACTTCTGCCGTATGACATGGCTACAACTGGACGAATTACTTCCAGACAGAAAACCAACAAGACGTCAGCCCTTGCGATGTCCAGCTATTATCTTACATATACGAGGCGTGTTCAAATGAAACCGGACCAAATTGAAACAAATGAACATAAATACGATGCGCATGATGATGTCACTTCTGGTGTAAACAGCACATACCGACCGTCAAGTTTGCAAGATTTTATTATCCTCCGACTCATAGTTTCCTCAGCAGACCGTTGAAAACGTGGCGGGTGTGATACGGAATCCGCCCAGAGTTGATCAGTGGGCGGTGATTCGGTTTTAACATCTGAAGGATGACGACCAGTTGATATTCCTGGCAAATTGCAGGCTGTGTATGGTAATAAAAGTGTGTCGAAGATACTGTTCTTCAACAGTGAAGAACTGGACAACTATGTTTAAAGAAGAACGCGAGTTAACGACAGATCTTCCGAGACCAGGTCAGGCGCATATTGTTGTATCAGAAGATGCCATCGCCAAAATGTATGCAACAAATCAGGTGGTACGTCGCTGGAGCTTACGTATTCTAGCAGAGGAATTCACTGTGTCGCTAGGGACAGTTCAAATGGTGGTTAGGAAGAAACTGAAGTATGGGTACATCCGTTGCTGACCGACAACAATAGGAAGAACGCATGGAATAGAGTTGCTGCGATACGAAGAGGAGAATGATTCATTTCTTTTGTGCATAGTGGCAGGTGATGAATCGTTATGCCACCACTTTGAGATGAGCAGAAAAACTGCTAGCATACAATGGAAACATCCTGGATCACCGAAACCAAAAAAATTCAAGTCACACATTTCCTCTGGTAAGGTTATGGCTGACAACGTTTTTGACCATATGGGGCTTTTGTTGGTAGACTTTAAAGAGCCTGGCGTGAACATCAATGCTCTCCGCTACAATGACACACTAGACAAGCTGCATACAGCAATCAAGAATAAACAACCCGGCATGCATCGCGTGGTGTCATTCTTTTGCACGGATGTGCGTATCCACATGTCGCGAACATTGTTCAGAAAGCGTTAGCACAGAAAAGGTGGGAAGTACTGCCACACCCATCCTATAGCCCCGATATGTCCCCTTGTTACTTCCATTTGTTTGGACCCTTATAAAAGTTTCTGAAGGAACAAAAGATTCGATTCCGCGCAGACGTCATGGCCTCGGTAACCAAGTGGATCAAAGAGCACATCTGCCACTCAAACCCGGAAGGCATATACAATAAAAAGGAAGCGTTGTTCAGAAGACTATTTGAAGAAAAAATACATGTTACGTGCATCCAGGAAACACACCTTAATTCAAACCACAGATTTTGCATTAGAGGATATGAAACCCATAGACTGTAAAGAGGTGGACATACGGGGGTATGCTTATCCTCTCCAAAATATCAATCCCATCAAAGATGATCTCAATGGAAACAAACGGAGAAGCCGAAACAATAGGGGTGGATATAAGGGGGTATGCTTATCCTCTCCAAAATATCAATCCCATAAAAGATGATCTCAGTGGAAACAAACGGAGAAGCCGAAACAATAGAGGTGGACATAACCTTACCGAATCAGACATAATTTATAATACATTCTGCCCGCCAACACAAAATCTTACCCTAAAAGCTATGACTATTATGGACCAGGCAACCATAGTGGTATGCGACTTTAACAGCCAGTCTGAGAGGTGGGGTTGTGCACAGACCAACGGAAGGGGACACGAACTAGAGGAATTGAAGATCGACAACAACTTTTATCTAACCAACCTCTCAGACGACCCTCTAACGTTATATCCAAGGCGATGGACATCAACATCATCCGCTGAACTTGCATTTACCACCGGCGACCTAAGCCAAAATTCCAAAAGAACAGTACTCACATCTCTTGCAGAAAGCGACCACAGACCCACCAAACTTAGAATAAACCTGGAAAACATTCCATCAGACCACAGACCCACCAAACTTACAATAAACCTGGGAAACATTCCATCAGACCACAGACCCACCAAACTTACAATAAACCTGGAAAACATTCCATCAGACCACAGACCCACCAAACTTACAATAAACCTAGGAAACATTCCATCAGACTACAGACCCACCAAACTTACAATAAACCTGGAAAACGTTCCATCAGACCACAGACCCACCAAACTTACAATAAACCTAGGAAACATTCCATCAGACCACAGACCCACCAAACTTACAATAAACCTGGAAAACATTCCATCAGACCACAGACCCACCAAACTTACAATAAACCTGGGAAACATTCCATCAGAACACAGACCCACCAAACTTACAATAAACCTGGAAAACATTCCATCAGACCACAGACCCACCAAACTTACAATAAACCTAGGAAACATTCCATCAGACCACAGACCCACCAAACTTACAATAAACCTGGAAAACATTCCATCAGACCACAGACCCACCAAACTTACAATAAACCTGGAAAACATTCCATCAGACCACAGACCCACCAAACTTACAATAAACCTGGAAAACATTCCATCAGACCACAAACCCACCAAACTTACAATAAACCTGGAAAACATTCCATCAGACCACAGACCCACCAAACTTACAATAAACCTGGAAAACATTCCATCAGACCACAGACCCACCAAACTTACAATAAACCTGGAAAACATTCCATCAGACCACAGACCCACCAAACTTACAATAAACCTGGAAAACATTCCATCAGACCACAGACCCACCAAACTTACAATAAACCTAGGAAACATTCCATCAGACCACAGACCCACCAAACTTACAATAAACCTGGAAAACATTCCATCAGACCACAGACCCACCAAACTTACAATAAACCTGGAAAACATTCCATCAGACCACAGACCCACCAAACTTACAATAAACCTAGGAAACATTCCATCAGACCACAGACCCACCAAACTTACAATAAACCTGGAAAACATTCCATCAGACCACAGACCCACCAAACTTACAATAAACCTGGAAAACATTCCATCAGACCACAGACCCACCAAACTTACAATAAACCTGGAAAACATTCCATCAGACCACAGACCCACCAAACTTACAATAAACCTGGAAAACATTCCATCAGACCACAGACCCACCAAACTTACAATAAACCTGGAAAACATTCCATCAGACCACAGACCCACCAAACTTACAATAAACCTGGAAAACATTCCATCAGACCACAGACCCACCAAACTTACAATAAACCTGGAAAACATTCCATCAGACCACAGACCCACCAAACTTACAATAAACCTAGAAAACATTCCATCAGACCACAGACCCACCAAACTTACAATAAACCTGGAAAACATTCCATCAGACCACAGACCCACCAAACTTACAATAAACCTGGAAAACATTCCATCAGACCACAGACCCACCAAACTTACAATAAACCTAGGAAACATTCCATCAGACCACAGACCCACCAAACTTACAATAAACCTGGAAAACATTCCATCAGACCACAGACCCACCAAACTTACAATAAACCTGGAAAACATTCCATCAGACCACAGACCCACCAAACTTACAATAAACCTAGGAAACATTCCATCAGACCACAGACCCACCAAACTTACAATAAACCTGGAAAACATTCCATCAGACCACAGACCCACCAAACTTACAATAAACCTGGAAAACATTCCATCAGACCACAGACCCACCAAACTTACAATAAACCTGGAAAACATTCCATCAGACCACAGACCCACCAAACTTACAATAAACCTGGAAAACATTCCATCAGACCACAGACCCACCAAACTTACAATAAACCTGGAAAACATTCCATCAGACCACAGACCCACCAAACTTACAATAAACCTGGAAAACATTCCATCAGACCACAGACCCACCAAACTTACAATAAACCTGGAAAACATTCCATCAGACCACAGACCCACCAAACTTACAATAAACCTAGGAAACATTCCATCAGACCACAGACCCACCAAACGTACAATAAACCTGGAAAACATTCCATCAGACCACAGACCCACCAAACTTACAATAAACCTGGAAAACATTCCATCAGACCACAGACCCACCAAACTTACAATAAACCTAGAAAACATTCCATCAGACCACAGACCCACCAAACTTACAATAAACCTGGAAAACATTCCATCAGACCACAGACCCACCAAACTTACAATAAACCTAGGAAACATTCCATCAGACCACAGACCCACCAAACTTACAATAAACCTGGAAAACATTCCATCAGACCACAGACCCACCAAACTTACAATAAACCTAGGAAACATTCCATCCGACTACAGACCCACCAAACTTACAATAAACCTGGAAAACGTTCCATCAGACCACAGACCCACCAAACTTACAATAAACCTAGGAAACATTCCATCAGACCACAGACCCACCAAACTTACAATAAACCTGGAAAACATTCCATCAGACCACAGACCCACCAAACTTACAATAAACCTGGGAAACATTCCATCAGAACACAGACCCACCAAACTTACAATAAACCTGGAAAACATTCCATCAGACCACAGACCCACCAAACTTACAATAAACCTAGGAAACATTCCATCAGACCACAGACCCACCAAACTTACAATAAACCTGGAAAACATTCCATCAGACCACAGACCCACCAAACTTACAATAAACCTGGAAAACATTCCATCAGACCACAGACCCACCAAACTTACAATAAACCTGGAAAACATTCCATCAGACCACAGACCCACCAAACTTACAATAAACCTAGGAAACATTCCATCCGACTACAGACCCACCAAACTTACAATAAACCTGGAAAACGTTCCATCAGACCACAGACCCACCAAACTTACAATAAACCTAGGAAACATTCCATCAGACCACAGACCCACCAAACTTACAATAAACCTGGAAAACATTCCATCAGACCACAGACCCACCAAACTTACAATAAACCTGGGAAACATTCCATCAGAACACAGACCCACCAAACTTACAATAAACCTGGAAAACATTCCATCAGACCACAGACCCACCAAACTTACAATAAACCTAGGAAACATTCCATCAGACCACAGACCCACCAAACTTACAATAAACCTGGAAAACATTCCATCAGACCACAGACCCACCAAACTTACAATAAACCTGGAAAACATTCCATCAGACCACAGACCCACCAAACTTACAATAAACCTGGAAAACATTCCATCAGACCACAGACCCACCAAACTTACAATAAACCTGGAAAACATTCCATCAGACCACAGACCCACCAAACTTACAATAAACCTGGAAAACATTCCATCAGACCACAGACCCACCAAACTTACAATAAACCTGGAAAACATTCCATCAGACCACAGACCCACCAAACTTACAATAAACCTGGAAAACATTCCATCAGACCACAGACCCACCAAACGTACAATAAACCTAGGAAACATTCCATCAGACCACAGACCCACCAAACTTACAATAAACCTGGAAAACATTCCATCAGACCACAGACCCACCAAACTTACAATAAACCTGGAAAACATTCCATCAGACCACAGACCCACCAAACTTACAATAAACCTAGGAAACATTCCATCAGACCACAGACCCACCAAACTTACAATAAACCTGGAAAACATTCCATCAGACCACAGACCCACCAAACTTACAATAAACCTGGAAAACATTCCATCAGACCACAGACCCACCAAACTTACAATAAACCTGGAAAACATTCCATCAGACCACAGACCCACCAAACTTACAATAAACCTGGAAAACATTCCATCAGACCACAGACCCACCAAACTTACAATAAACCTGGAAAACATTCCATCAGACCACAGACCCACCAAACTTACAATAAACCTGGAAAACATTCCATCAGACCACAGACCCACCAAACTTACAATAAACCTGGAAAACATTCCATCAGACCACAAGCCATGGCCCAGGTGGAACTATAAGAGGGCAGATTGGCAGAAGTTTGCCACAAGTACAAATCTGTACTGCCAGTCCATCAACACCCACCACAAAAAATGTAGGCAAGATGGTGAAAAAATTCAACCAGTGTCTTCTAAAGGCAGCAATGGAGAACATCCCAAGAGGCGCCAGAAAAATTTACAAACCGTATTGGTTACCTGAAGTTTGACAGATGGAACTTCAACTAAAAGAGACAAGAGGAAGAGCGGAAATTGGCCACAATCAAGAAATCCATTAATAAACCCAAGAAAAGTAAAACCCCAGGAAAGGATGGCATCACTAATGAAATGCTCTCTAACATGGGAGAAGTAGCAAAGAACAAACTGCTATACATCTTTAACACGAACTGGAAACAAGGAACTGTCCCCACAGTGTGGAAGGAGGCAAGAACTATCCTCATCCTTAAACATGAGAAGGACAACATGAAGCCAGGCAGTTATAGACCTATTAGTCTACTCAGCTGTGTGGAGAAACTAATAGAACGAATAGTTAACACTAGAGTAACCTAGCATTTGGAATTCATAATTGTACTTATTCCCCAGCAAGCAGGTTTTCGTAGAAACAACGACCGAAAATCAGGTGACGTATCTCGCAGGAGAAAGAAAACACTGGCAGTCTGGATATAGAAAAAGCCCTTCATAAAATATGGAAGAGCAGGTTAAAACTCATACTATTGCAAATGGTTGTAACCAACAACATGTACAAGTGGATCAGTGATTATCTGCTGCCGAAGACGGATATGTCGGACCGAAAGGTGCAAATATCGCAGTCAAGCTGTAAACTAGCGACAAAACGCATTCTGTTCTCCGGACTACATCCTGTTACTTGCAAAGCCCTGCTCACGGCTTGGTAGCGGGAGATTGAGAACAAACGCAGAAGAAGAAGTGATTATCTAGATAACAGGACAGCAAGAGTGCAACTCTAAGAACACCTCACCAAAAAGAGGACAATGGAACAAGTAGTTCCACAACGTGGAATACTCTCACCCATGCTGTTCCTCATAAATATGAACGGTATAATCACAGAGATCCCCTAAATGAGTACACAGTTCACTATATGCAGATGACTTGGCGCTATGGTCATCCGGAGAGTCTACACCTGTAGCTAGAAACAAAATGCAGGAAGCCCTAAATAAAATATAAACATGGACACAAAAGTGGCAAATCGCTATAAACGAAACCAAAACCATGCACACAATCTTCTCCCTATTTCCCAAGCCCCAAGAAGTAATCCTGAAAGGAAATGCCCAACCTCTCCCCCTTGACATAAGTCCAACTTATCTGGGAATATCAATGGACCCAAGGTTGACATGGAAAAACCAGATTAAAGAAATCCACCAAAAAAGCTAAGAACAGAATGGTTAAAATGAGAAAGATATCAAGCTCAACATGGGGAGCTGACACGAGCACCCTAAAGAAACTGTACACAGGTTATGTGAGACCAGTGCTAGAATACGGGATAGCAGCATGGACCACAGCAACAAAGAATAACTTTCACAAAATAAATACAAACCAAAACCAAGGTATATGTATCATCACTGGAGCTATGAGAACAACACCAATAAAGGAAGAACATCACACGGTTTGGAGACGCGCAGAGATAAAAAAAAAACAACCACTCCAGCAGGGGGAGAAGTTCAAACGAAGGCCTGATCACTCAATATATGACATGATCAATCGCATGAGAAGAGGGAGATTTAAAGAGAAACCACTTCATGTAAAAAACAAAAGAACTTGCAAGAGCAGACCTAAAAAGCCAGGTAGCGGTTAGAGATCTAAAACAAACATCCCAAATCCCACCATGGAAAAAAAGCCAAGTCCCCTGAGATGGTAGAAACCATAGAGTGAATAGGGAAAAGGGGAACATACAGATTTAGAAAGGAAATTTATCACAGAAGAAAATCTTAGGAGAGTATACCCACCAGAATCATGGATACACGTATATACATATGGCTCATCTAACAATCCCACGTCCAATGCAAGTGGATAGTTCTATTACAGACCAAAGAACGGAGAAAAAAGAACTCGAGTATTAACAGCGGCAATATACTCCAATAACTTCCATGCAGAAGCAGAGGTCTTGAAAGCTGTAGCTGAACTTGTAATCCAAGATAAAGATATCCACCAAGAAAACATAGAATTCCTTACTGATGCCGCATTAGTATTAGCAGCGCTAAAACAACACAAAGATGAAGATCTCGAGCGATGTATGTTTTCCCTAACATAGCTCTCAGTAGAATACCCAAGGTTGGTCATACATTGGATCCCAGCCCACTGCAATATTGAAGATAATGAAGCTGCAGACAAACTCGCTTCTTCTCCAATGATCGCCTGCTGCAATGCTTATAGTCTGGTGAGGTTCACGAAGCAGACTGTGTTTCAGGTCTTCGCCGGTCCCCTACAACTTTTCGAGCACGGTCGCTCCTCCAAGCCAGATTGCCTCTCTTTGGTCTGCATAGGTAGGGCAGTTCTGCAGGATATGTTCTGGTGTTTGCTTGGGTGCTCCACAATCGCACGTGGCAGTGTCTCTGAGACCTATTTTGTGGAGGTGGGCTTTGAGTCTACAATGCCCCGTACTGACTCTAAAGATCTTTGTTTGCCCATCTCTGCATCTCTGACAAGTTAGACAAACTAGCAAAGTATAGAGGAGCATCCTCACAAACAGATCTTATTATCACATATAATGAGGCAAAGACCATCATTAAATCCAAGTTCAGGGTAAAATGCGTACTTGACGCGTACTTGAGGCTTACTTGACTTAAAATGTACATACATTCGTCTCTGTTGTACCCCGCTTAACTGGGTAACAAGTGACACGGTCACCAACAAAATACACAAACACTGGAACATAGAAATGTGATCTGCAATGAAGTCGTCTGTGGCTAACCAGGAATGCACTCTGTGAATACAGACCTGCCTTGGCCGTCCTCTCCTATCTATCTATCTTCAGTCCACTTGTGTCGTGGGGGAGGTGTGACCTCCTTTGTGTGATATTTTTTGACAGGCTAAAATCCAGGCTGGGGACTTTGCAGGTCAATCCCACTATCTTTTATCAGGCGTTAGTTGTCCCTCCAACTGTGCCGTTGAGCGTCGTGAGGAGTCGTCTTTCCTGCGTCAAGAGAGTTTGGTCGGTCAACGTGAGCAATAGGCTAATGTCATCTATCGTTAGGTTGGTAGCTCCTGGAATATACGATCGCCTATCGTTAGGGCTGATGGTGGTGAACGCGTAAATTAGAGCAAGGCATACACGCAGCCTATCAGTCGCTATCTATGCCGCTCCGCTAACCACATAACCATGACCTGATGATATAGCTACACAGTCCCCTTTTTTCAACATGTTCTCTGTAATGCGAGAATCTTTCTTCCCATACCCTTGCTTCATAAAACAAAAACAACACCCCTAACCCTCATGGGAGTGGTGCGAACTTCTCGATTCTCAAAAAGGAAAGTGGACAGGTCAAATAATTGTCTTACCCAAAGAGAAAAGCCGACCCACCGTGCTCTTTGGGAGAAAGTTGTTGCGACAATAGAACACTACATAATTAATGTTAGAAAACCTTAAACATGTTTCAAGCGAGCTAGGGTGTCGGCACGATTACCAAGGCCCGTGCCACAGAGATACCTCCCCTGCTGTGTATGAGACGACAGTGAAGTGGAACCTCAACATCAATCAATCAATCAATCAATCAAACCTATTTAACTCCCCTATCATCATAGGTCATCAACAAATACTCGCCAAATCTTCTTGTCATTCCCAGCTCCAGCCACGACTTAAAGTTTGTCTCGGGTTCCCTTCTCCATGAGTGTCTCAGTTTGTCCTGACTTCTTTTTCCACTAGGACTCCAGAACAGCGACTATCTTGTAATGCTATGAATTGGTTTTCGTAATGTGTTCGCTACATCAATAACGCCTTCTATTTAGGTGGGGAAAAAAAACTTGTAAAAGTTTATTAAGGTTGAGTTTAATCAAAATTTAAAAATGGGTATGGTCAGATACCGCATCGAGACGAGAACACAAACAAAACCATCTTTGGGTCTAGTACCATTGGCAGCTGTCGCTTCTTTCCTGTATCTCTATAATAGTGACTTTAATATACCATTTTATTCCCTCAGTACAATCATCCATTGATGATTAAACTTTTGTAAGTTTGCACTTTTCATTATTCCCAATATCATTATTATTTTTAATTGTACAAGAACATTTAAAAAAATTACCGGTAACTAATCTTACTAGTCGTCTACCAACATAGTCATTCATTGAGCGACAACTGTCGCTAAACGTGTACAGCGTGACCAGCTAAACACGCTTAAACTTCCTAATCGCAAACAAATACCACCAACACATTGAAGCAGTTACGGTGCGTTTTTTTTGGCCATTAATCAGATGGCGTTTCTTCGAAGGCGTACACTGGTATTCTCTGGGGCTTTTTGTGTGATTTTATTCTTTGCAGTTGGTAACTATTATTTTGGTAAGTTGAGGTACTTTTTTTGTAGTGCTGCTATGTGTTTTTATTTCTTAAAGAAAAAAAAATGTTTTCTAACATTAAAGCGTCAATCAATTATGTGAGCGGTTATGGTGCCCCATATCATGGATCATCATCACCAACATCGCCAGCTTCTTTCCAATTGAATCGTCAGACGCCGTGGTGAAGTATAGTTATATGTCGTGTGACCGCTTTGACGCCGATGTTGGTGTTATTCTGTTTGTTTTGACATTACTAGCCACATTTCCGTTGAGGTTTCCGTTGTTTCATTTTTTGGATCGATGAAAATTCACTCGTGAATTACCGGACCAATCCCAGTTGTTCTCAACTCAACTTAACATCTTTTATATTGGTTTGAAAGCCTCCAGAACAGCCAGTTTCTCATATATGTCGTGAAGTTTCGCCTCAAAGTTACCAGCGTACCATTGGAATGTTATGTCCTGCGAAGTCGTTGGTAAGTGCACTGATGAGTAATCTGGAACATAAAATCCTGCGTGCTATTCCCATTAAAACGTGATGTGTATAGAGGAGTTCTAGTAATACTGACGGCTAGGCGAGCATAGTTGTCTAGGTCATAGTGGCTTACAGCAGCCCATAACGTCGATATCAAACCAACGGAACGCACGATATGGACCGTTGGGCAGGATGAAAATTAGCGTTCGAAAAGGCCAGCACACCGCGGAATGGGTAAATTTGTGAGTTGTGATGTTCTGGTGAGTTCAAATCCAATGTTAATGTGGTCTTTAAGTTGAGCTCAGTTCAGTTCATCCCGTAACCCATCAGGTCGTTGGGGCACACTTGAAGACACTTCCAAAATCCCACGGCATTTTTCTCTGTCTGTCGCCTCCTGACGTACCTCACCGGGATGAAGGCTTGACCACTCAGTGACGTTGTGCACCCATCGCTTCCTTGGACGTCCTCGCCTTCTCTGTCCCGGTACGGAACCAAAGAGTATCGAGTTGGTAATTCGTTGGACCTCGCGACGTGCCCGCATCAGGCCATCCTCCGTCTTTTGATTGTTGTTAACAGATCTTCAAAAGGGCCAATAGCGTTTTCAACTCTCTGTCGTAGTTCTACGTTCGTGACACGATCTTTATAAGTAACATTTAGGAGTTTTCTAGAGCACCTCATTTCCATTGCATGTATTCTGCCCTGGATATCTGCGGTAATGGTCCAGGTCTCGCAGGCATACAGAAATATTGATAGCACCAAAGAGCGCATTAGTCTAACTTTTATGCTGAGGGCGAGCCGCTTGTCTTGCCATATAAGTTTCAGCCGAGTCAGCGTCGCTGTTGTTTGTGCTATTCTTGCAATTACCTCTAGCTTCGATCCCCCTTCGCTGATCAACGATGCCAGATATTTGAAACGTTTTACCACCTCAAGTTCCTGCCCATTTGCCTCTATTACAGATTTAAACCCTGCTATGTTATTGGTCATGAGCTTTGTTTTATCTGCATTTATTTCCATACCAAAACTCAGGGCCGCTCTATCCAAACTACCACTCAACTCCTGGAGTTCACTTTCTGTGCCTGCCAATACATCAATATCATACATCAAATCGGAAGTTTGTGATAAGCCTGTCACCTATTTTAACCGTGCCAACATGTTCTTTTAAGGTCGTCTTCATTATTCTCTCCAAGAATATATTGAAGAGGGTTAGGGAGAGTATACATTCCTGTCTCACACCCACCGTCGTACGGAACCAATCGCATAGCGTTCCCTCTACAGAGACTGCGCTTGTCGCCTGCTCATAAAGGTTTGCAATTACCCTCACAATATCACTGTTGAACTTAAATACGTCATTTTTGACCATAGCGCCGCTATGTCAA
The DNA here is from genome assembly GCA_036924085.1 of Ariolimax columbianus. Taxonomy (NCBI): domain Eukaryota; kingdom Metazoa; phylum Mollusca; class Gastropoda; order Stylommatophora; family Arionidae; genus Ariolimax; species Ariolimax columbianus. The sequence goes on along the minus strand of JAVGWX010000004.1, from coordinate 86,888,117 downwards.
TGAAGGCATGGCAGAGTTGTTGATACTCTGAGTACTTCTCATTCATTAGCCGAATATTAAAGATCTGCACAATGGTACTCCTTCCCGCTCGAAAGCGCGCTTGTTCTTCGGCAATGATTTTCTCTGCCTGTGGTTTCAGTCTGTTAAGTTTTATTCTCAAGAAAACTTTACTTGGATGACTTATCAGACTAATTGTTCGATAGTTCTGACACATATTTAGGTTTCCTGATTTAGGCAGTGGTATAATTACTGATTTTGTCCAGTTGGTGGGCCACTCTCCTGTCTGCCAAATTCTATTGCAGATGTATGTCAGGGTATCAATTGTTGCCTCACCTCCCACTTGTAGGAGCTCTGCTGAGATATTATCCACACCTACAGCCTTCCCTCTCTTCAGCATTTTCACGGCTTCATACACTTCTTCCTTTGTTATCGGTTGATTTTCCTCTATCAGACTTACTCCAGGAGACATTGTAATTCTGGGGTCACCTCGACCTTCATGCTTATATAGTTCCGAACAGTACTCTTTCTTGAGCTTCTGTGGGACATTTCCTATTCATGTCCTGAATCGTTGTATTTCGACTTTATACAGGTCTTACTAAGTCCTGGACTAATTTATATGCCCCCTTGGCATCATTTCTTCCTAGTTTTTGTTCGATATCTGCACACTGAGTCGTTATCCATTCCACCTTGGCCTGTTTCATCTTGGCCTTTATGTTACCATTTATCTCTATATATTGCTGAATCCCATCTAGTGTTTTCTTCGCTCTCTTCATTTGTCGTCTCTTGTCACATAAATCCAGTATTTCACTCGTGATCCATGCTTTCTTCTTAATCCTGCACCTACCTAGTACCTCAGATGCCGTGGAGATTAATGCCGAATTCAGGGCTTCAGTCATCGTCTCAACATCTGCCCTCGTTAAGAACCAAGAGAGGTGCGAATCTTCTCCCCATCACCGCTCAAAAGGTCTCCACTATATCCGGGTACTTCAACTTCTCGAAGTCAAATCTCAGTCTAGTTATCTCTCTTTTCAGAACTTTCTTTAGTCCTAGATGCATGGTCATCAGCACTAAGTCGTGGTCGCTCCCTATATCGGCCCCTGGGAAACTTCTTGTCCGGGCGCTTTTGACGCTAGATCTGAATATCCTTTGGACCAGAATATAGTCTATTTGACTATGAAACGTACCATTTAGGCTGTGCCACGTCCACCGTCTAGACATTGTATGTGGTCCTAGCGTATTCGCTACTACTAGCTTATTATAATACGCAAATTCCAGGAGTCTCAGTCCTCTATCGTTCGTGGTCACATTTCCATATGCTCCACATATGCCTTTCCAGTTACGTACCATGTCTTCGCCAATTTTGACATTCCAATCTCCCTGTACCACCAATATATCCTTCTTCGGTACCAAAGCGTTCACCAAAGCCTGCAAGTCCTCGTAGAAGCTCTCAACCTCGCTGTCCTCGTAATGTGAGGTAGGTGCATAGCATTGTATCACCGTGATATTGAAGGGCTTTGCATTTAGTCGTATACTGAGCAATCGGCTTGATACTGGTCGACAACTGGTAGATCTGGAGGCTGGACACCGCAGAACTGTACTTTCCGTGACCTGGTAAGTTCCAAGAAGGAAATCACTCACGCACTTAATACTAATAGACATATTTGGGTGCTGAAGAAAAACAGGGAAGACACAGGACAGCAGCTTCTAAGGGTTGACAAAATGGATTTCCTAAAAAAAAGTGTTCCTTGTTTGCTACTTGGCATGGGACACTAGTCTACTTGATTGAACACAGAGATTCCAAAAGGTTGTCTTGACCAAGACCTACGAGCCTCCCTCTTCAATTCCACTGTACTCCCTGCGATGTGCTACTGTGCCGAGAAGTGGACACTAACAAAATCACTATAGGACAAATTGAGAGTTATCCCGGCCTCCCTTGAGAGACGCTTGGACGGAATCGCTCTCCGGAACCACCTTATGCAAGGTCTCCACAATTCTGATATAAGACGATATTCCCTGGTGAAGGATGCGTTAATGGACAAGGCAAAACATAGATGGACAGGTCACAAGTTTCGACGAAACGAAGGTCGATGGAGCACAGCGACAGCAGTCTGGTATCCCCGAGGTGAGAAGAGACCGCGGGGAAGACCTACAATGCGTTGGTCAGACTCCATTTCTGCACGCTGCAATATCGGAGATGCCTCTAGTGGAGCACTTACCACGCAATAGACTTCCTTGGCCCAAGACAGGGTCCGCTGGAGACAAAGTTGGGACCCGCAGCTACGCCGAGGAATGGGTCATCAAGTTCAAGATCAACAAGATTCCAAAAGGACATTGCAGTCCCGTCACAAAGTACGACAACCACTGCAGCGTAACCTCCCTCTCTCTCTATGAAATATTTTGCTCTTTCCTTCTTTACAGACGGTTTTATGTGGGTAGAAGACTCATATGGCAGCTCTCATCATGGCTGCTCGTGCCTGTTTCCGATAGGCACACTTTACCACAGTCAATGCAGGTATTGTGTATATGATTAAACTGTTCCCCACTCCCAAGCCTTGTTTTTGGAGGGCAGCAATACACAACTGCAACCGTTTGAGGTCACTGTTGATCCTATATATTTTCCTGATTCTGTAACGCCTGTGAGGTTCGTACTTACAAGGCCTGGACACATTGTTCTGACATTCCATGCTCCAAGTTTGAATGGATTTAACTTAATTTCTGTGATTACAGAAATGGAGTAGATTTTTCATCTTAGCCTGGGCAGCTAATATGGGAACTGTGCCTTGCCCATGTTGCACAAACCCCTTCTCGCCCTTGCTGGTTTAGCTTAAGAGAAGGACATAGTTCCTACGTTTTGGAAACAGGCAGAGACTGCAAGGAATATAAGAATTGTGGTTGCCATACGCCTAACCACCGACTGCCTTAGGGTCCCTTTTTCCTGATTGAGATTAAGGATTACTGCTCTAGCCTTCTGCAGCTCTGCTCTAACCTACAATGCAGTAGAGATGTTTAGTTCAGACTCTCTCCGATCTGCACACATAATTCCATGTGTAGTGCCCTCACAAGTTGAATACATCATGGGTGGCCGCTGAGTCTTGTATATAACCTCTGAACGGTAAAAGAATTAATGTGAGTGACAACAGCGAGAAAAGTACCCTTGCTACACTGTGATATTGTCGCAGATACAAGTGGGGTCTATCCACTCTGTGGCAGCGTATTTAATGTGTGTGACTGAGACGATAATAGTACCATTGCTAAACTGACCAATGTAGTATGCTGATGAATAATCATTTGGTGTAACTTCTGTAGGATAGAACATTTATCATCATCATGTAGCATGTCCTTTATAGAACGTCGCTCCCATCACAGTATGTCTGAAAGAAACTCGTTCCCTTGCCAAAACTGCAGTCTCTGCCACAGTCATACCAAGACATTCCTGGATATCTTGGTGCCATCGTCTTCTTGGTCTACCCCTTCCTCTTTTGCCTGGCACCATACCTTCCATCACTGTTCTCTCAAGACCGCTGTGTCTTCTGATGTGACCAAAGTATTTGCATTTTCTAGCCAAAATGGAATTGATAAACCAGTTCTCCTCTATGCTCAACTCTTGCCGAATGTCTACATTTGTCTTTTTCTCTGTCCAGGGTATTCTGAGGATCTTTCTGTAACATTTTGACTCGAAGGATGCGATTCTTTGTCTGGAAGCTTTGATAATCGTCCATGATTCGCAGCCACAAGCAGCCACAAGCAGCCACAGTAAAAACACAGGCTCTCAAGACTTTTACTTTTATCATTTTGTTGGTGCTCTGCCATAATTTCTTCAGGCTGTTCAGTCTCTGCATTGTCATAGCTAGTCTTCTTCTGATTTCTTTCGAGCAGTCGCCATTTTTGTGAATTCTGGAGCCCAGATATTCAAAATGTGTGATCTGTACTATTTCCTCACCTCCCACTGTAAATTTATGCTGACGTTGTGGTTTGTCGGTGGTCATTATCTTTGTTTTATTCATGTTTATAAACAGGTGAAACAAGGCGACGAGAATATATCTACAGCATGTCGTAAAAGGCGACTAACAATGCAGTCTAACCCTGTCAGAGTAGAAGTCTCTCCAACCTGAGCTGGCGCACACATACCCATTGACGCATACAAAAACTCTTCTAAGCGTGGTTATACTTCACGGATATAATCGAAACTGTAGGCACTGAGGCCCGTGTATGATACAGGAATATATGAGTATAACTCCTTTTCCAGAAGACCAGATGTAGGGGAACCTAAGATGGATTATTCTGATTAGTAAACACATGGGTGGCAGGGTGGGAGTGCTATTGCATACTATAGCTAAGGTACCAGATGTCACAGTGTTATATTTACACTTGCCGGTGAACCAAGCAGAAAACGAGTGTCTGACTTACTCTTAGCGATGAAAAGGCAGCGCGGAAGAGAACTTACAAACCAACTCATAACACTTTGAGGCGTAGTTTAAATGAAATCTCTAACACTTCATAATTTTTTTATACTGATGAGGTCATGTTTATTTTTAGATCTCAACTTGTTGAATGGAACAGTTTTTGGTGGACTCGTTCAAAAGGTAAGTAACGTTTCTTTTTTGAGGTCAGAGGTCGCGAAGGAGCGGTGGGGTTGGGGGTGGGGGGGGCGCAGTAGACCTCATCTGCAGATCTTTTTCTTTCCCCTTCCACTCCAGCTGGGGTATAGGGTCAGCACTACAGATGGTCTCCTATCGGAATCTATGCCATAGTACTTTGATCTTTTTTGCATAGGAGGTCTACATTAGGGATGTACCGAATAACCAACTCGTAATCGAATTTTATAATCAATTAAATAAATCGAATCAATCAAACTATTACAACTCATCCCAGTGTACCTCTTACCTCTTTTCCTTGGGGATTCTAGAACAAGCTGTCTCTTAATGTCTCGGGGATTCTAGAATAAGCTGTCTCTTAATGCCTCGGGGATTCTAGAACAAGCTGTCTCTTAATGCAATCAACAGGTTTCCGTAATATCTGACCCATTCAACTCCATCACCTCAACCGCGTGTTAAATTCTATTTATCTCTGCCCAGTCATTTTGAACATTTATTACCAATAATGTGTATTTATTTATAAAGTACGTTTGTTACTGTCAAAGATCACCAATGCAAGTAATTATCCACGCTCTAAAAACATTATGAGAAAAGTACATTTGTTAGTGACCGAGATCAGTGAGCCGAGTATTTATCGTAACTTAGAAAATATATTAAGCAAAGTACGTTTGTTAGTGACGAAGATCAGGGTGCCAAGTTTTTATCTGCACTTGGAAAACATAAAAGTAGAAAAGCAAAGGAAGTAATATCCGGCTGGACTGCGCCACGAATCTCCAGGTGACGAGATGTTTTGCCACAGGAGAGAGACAGATGAGTGGACACATTGCACAGACCGGAACTCCACTAAAAGTTGTTCCAACTGGACATAGCTTTCGCATTCAACACTTGGAGATATAGGCCGAGTTTGGTCAGAGCATATTTACGGACTCCATTACTTCCTAACTTTCCTATCAGCAGGCATAGACTTCATTCAGAGCTTAAATAGTTGTGTCGTATGAAGACAAACAATGAGCAGTGGTGGTTTTGAATTTAGGAACGTGGTAATGGAGGGAAAGATTGTGAAACGTTGAGTCAATGAGTTGTAAACAGAGTAAGTTTGTTAATGACGGTAATCCCTGGACAAGTATTTAACTGCACTTTGGAAAACAAATATAACGAACAATTCAAAGGAAAGCGTAGAAATGGGCAACCCGGATTCAAACCACGGACAGCCAGATATCAGAATATCTTTGTTACAAGCGATAGACGAGTTAAGGTACTCGCCCATAACTGCTAGTGTTGAATGGTGAAAGAGTTGTCCAGTTGGGACACTTTTTGTTGGTGTCCAGCTGGTCGAATAACTTAAAGCAATTTCTCTCATTTAACAAGACTCTCCCGCATCTTATAGAGCATTAATAAATAAGTACCGTTAGAATTTATACCTTATATTAATAATCCATGAACCTTTTAATTTCAATTTTTGCATAGGTCTCTATTTTCAACACGCACCAATGTATTATGCAGAAACAGAATGTAGACTGAATGGATTTATTAAAATATATCATTTCGTTGTTATTTTAGTCAGGCTCATAGTTATCCTTCATTTGACAAATATGTCTTCATTAATCATAGCAGCATGAGTAAGTTATTACATACATCTTCAGTCCACTTGCAGTTTTCTTTCCAGTGCCAGACGCGTCACTGAAGTAACTGTCTTTCCATGACGATTTAGAATACGCGCAACATTTCCTTTCGATCTAGTTCTCGGTCTGCCTCTGTTTGCGAAAAAAACGGACGTCATGCGTTATTGGCGCACAGGGGTAGTTGATCAGTTTGCATTCTCATTAGGTGGCCGAAACACTCGATTATTTCTTGTCAAAATATTCAGTGCAGGGTCTTGCTTCAACATTTTATCTAACATCTTCATTACGTATTCTGTCTCTTTCAAATAAGTTGATTGTATTCCGGGGGCATCTCATCTCACAAGCCGTGATCTTTCTCTCTAAAGTTTTTAGTTAAAGTCCATGTTTGGCACGGGTAACAGAGAGCTGGCATGCATATACTGTTGATTAGCATTATTTTTGTAAACATGTTTATGTTAGGGTTTTCAATAATGGTGACAGCTGGTATGACATGTTTATGTTAGGGTTTTCAATAATAGTGACAGCTGGTATGACATGTTTATGTTAGGGTTTTCAATAATAGTGACAGCTGGTATGACATGTTTATGTTAGGGTTTTCAATAATGGTGACAGCTGGTATGACATGTTTATGTTAGGGTTTTCAATAATAGTGACAGCTGGTATGACATGTTTATGTTAGGGTTTTCAATAATGGTGACAGCTGGTATGACATGTTTATGTTAGGGTTTTCAATAATGGTGACAGCTGGTATGACATGTTTATGTTAGGGTTTTCAATAATAGTGACAGCTGGTATGACATGTTTATGTTAGGGTTTTCAATAATGGTGACAGCTGATATGACATGTTTATGTTAGGGTTTTCAATAATGGTGACAGCTGGTATGCAATTGCATTTGCTTTTTGGCACCTGATCTAAATTTCTTTATCTAAACCTCCATCATGTGTGAGAACACTGCTCTAGTACTTGAATTTAGTCCCGTTTACCATTAATGTTCAAGTTTTCTGGTTATCTGTATAAATTCTGTTTTGGATAAGTTAATTCTCATGCTGTATCTTTTACACACAGAGTTGAGTGCAGTCAGATGTTTCTGCAGATCGTCTTCACTCTCGCAAATTGGGCATTGATCCTGCAAAAAGGAGTTCACTTAACTGATCAGCCTCTGTTCTTTCTTTCTCTGCATTTCTTGTTAAATATTTCCTTTTGGCCCAGGCGTTATTTATGTTTAAAACATGTAACATTCCAGCAATAGCTGTAGTTAGAAAGAAAATTATAAGACTAATGTTTGTGTTCTTTTGTGACTGTTTCTTTTTAATAAAATGCTATTTCCCAAGCTTCAGAATATGTTTAAGTATTAATAAATGCAATTGTTGCTTGAAATATGCTTTTAATTATTATGTACTCGCTATATTGGGGGGTAGCGAGGTCTGGGCTGGACATCCCGCTGGTTAAAGGAAAGTGAAGCGTCTGATATAGCCTCTCCTTTCCAATTGTAGAGATCGACGCTGGATTCACTGTTTGGCTTGCCGTTGAGGAGATGCTATGGCAATGGCCTCTCCTACATTATTGTGTCCGCAGCAGCACCTTCATGAGGGGCCCCCTGTTTCTTACAGAGCCTGCTGTGGGGCGCGTCCGAGTACCCGGCGGTATAACTGGGCAGGCAGATTGGGGTCATTAGCCTTGGTTGGCAGTCAATCTAAGAGACGGTAAACTCTGTCTCTAAACCCGGATAGACGAAGCTCGTTGGCCAGTTCAGGCAGTTCGCCTAGTAGAGTAGGAATTCTGATTTTAAACCCACAAGTCCCAGAAAGTGCTGGCTAGTCTTGGGACGATGAGAGTATCATCGGTTCTCTGGAGTTACTAGCATCTGCAGGCAACGACTCCACTGCATTATGGAAACCTCAGGCGAGGGTAGGGCTACGGGAGTAAACCCAGACAGAAAATCCGAAGTGGTAGCACTTAAGGCGGATGGTTTGAAAATTGTGAATTTATTCCAGTAGCTCCTGCAGCTGAGCTGGTGCTAAATTGTCAAACTTTGCCTTCCTTTCGATTACACAAGCGAGGCCGAGAGGGGGATCCTGTAGTTTGGGCAGCCCAGGGTCTCCATATTCATCGCCCAGGCTGGCGCTCTGAGAGGCTACTCACAGGGTGCCACGCGCATGATCTGCAAAGATTGAGACCAGTAACCATCTTCCTCTTTCATTATATGGTGCTCAAATTTAATCCAGAACTGTTTGTCAGTGTCTTAAAGGGCAGTACAATTTTCTTCACATCTGAGATTTTGAACGTTTTTTTTGGCATTTAGTACCTGTCCTTTCACCTTTGGCCAAACTAATTATGTTGGAATTTCGTGTGAAAGGTACAGTCGCACACTTAAACACCCGTGACCATACTTCTGGATCACTTTGTCAATGTAGAATGTTTGTGTCCTGTGTATATCCTTAACACGTGACAACAATTCAGGTTTGAGGTGCATTTCCGTAAAGGGATTGTGCTATTTTGTTAGTCAAAGTTTGATCTACTCCTTAGTACCTGCTGATGATCGGGACCTTGTCTTCTAGTGCCACTACATTGTGGTAAAAAGCATTGTCTATTACCAGACAGGAAGGTCAATTCACAGCCTACTGTTGATACAGGCGTTCTGTCTCATGGGGAAATCCTTTTGAAACGTCACATGCCAAGAGCGACTAAATAACAGAACTCATATTGTGAAAAGGTTTGTAATAAATCCATGCTCCACACAGAGAAATACAACAAATTCACGGTGTAAAACACAGCAAAATCCTCTGAGAGTGATCCTTCCACAGAATCCTGTGCTGAAACCAACTGCATATATATGCTGTTAAAAAAAATGCTGTTATAGTTGCACTGATAGTTGACACATACTGACAGATTTAGTCAGCCTTGAAGTGTTACTTTTCAAATGGATTGCCCCGTTAACCACCAGAAGCCATGAATCTATAGTAGGCTGTTATCTTTTCAACGAGGAAGTAGAGTGGCCCTTGTGTATCTCTGAATGATAGTACTGTAGGTAGATTTTGAAACAAACACGAGTTCACCATTCTTCAGCAGTCCATCATGTGTGCTACCTGTATGGGCTGTTATCAGTAGCTATCCTTAATTACTTATCATAATTATCTTTATTATTCCATCTACAATGTCTCTCCTTTTTATTAGCAGGGTGTGAATGTATCAATCTATATGCACAACATCGTTATCTTCTTTAAACATTTTTCTAACATCAAAAATGGGAGCAAACCGAAAGACCTACGAGAATGATAATCTACCATGAATGATAATATAAGGAGGATTTAGGATTAATAATTTAAATGATGTGGATCATATAATCAGAGGAATTTAGGATTAATAATTAACTTTACTTAGATTAAATAGATAGCGGCACATAGGATTAATAATTATTTTTTTTCGTTCGCCTTTTTTCTCTAATCCCCAAGGTGGTGTGCGTCGCTGCACTGTGGTTTTTTGCACTGTCAGCCCAGTGCATCTGACTTCAGCATACATTTTATGAAAGGGTCTGCTTCCTTCTGCATTTTCTAAGGGTTTGCTTTCCCGGGGTAACGGCTTGTGCTGTGATGAGGATCGAATCCAGCACCTTCGGATTGTGAGCCGTGTCACTTATCCACTAGCCCACGCCGTCCTCATTAATTTATATCATGTGGATCATATAGTCAGCGGAATATAGGATTAATAATTAACTTTACATTTTATATAGTCAGTGGAATATAGGATTAATAATTAACTTTACATATTATATAGTCAGTGGAATATATGATTAATAATTAACTTTACATATATTAAATAATAAGCGGATATAAGATTAATAATTTACTTTACATATTATATAGTCAGCGGAATATAGGATTAATAATTAACTTTACATAGAATAATCAGTGGAATATAAGATTAATAATTTAACTTTACATAGATTAAATAATCAGGGAATATAGGATTAATGATACAAATTGTAGACGTTCGTGTTATACTTGGCTTCATCTGCGTGACGATCACTACTACAGAGATCACATCGATTCACATCTCGTCAGCCAGACAATTGACATGATACAAATTATATATTTAGCGGAATATAGGGTCAATAATTGTCATATTGATTGCAAAGTAATCAGGATATAGAGTCAAAAATTGATATGAAGTAGGAAAGATTATAAAGTCAGCTGAATAGAGGATTAATAATTAGCATAATACAGCTTAGTCAGCTGAATACAAGATTAATATTTGACATTTGGCCGATTATAAAGTCAGCTGAATAGAGGATTAATAATTAGCATAATACAGCTTAGTCAGCTGAATACAAGATTAATATTTGACATTTGGCCGATTATAAAGTCAGCACAATAATAATTGCCGTTTATCGCAAGAGATGATAACATTAGCAATCAGACTGACCGGTGAGTCCGGAGGTGGCTGTATAGTCCAAATCTGGCTCGGAGACATCTTCCACGAATGTAGGATTTAAGGTCAGAATTGGACATATGCGTTTCAGTTGTTTTGTCTTTTCGCAAAATACGTTTTTTTCTGTGCTTCGGAGGTCCAGCGTTTCTCAGCAATGAAGGTGTTTCTGATGGTGGTTCCACGTCATGCCTTGCAGGACCCTGTGCGAGGCATTCCCATGAGTTTGCATTGATGTTGAAGCGTGTAAGAGGTACTTTGAGGGAATCTTTGAAGTGCTTGTTTTGTCCACCGACCAGACGCAGGCCCTCTTTCAGCTCACCATACATTAGTTGTTTAGGATGCGGTTGTCTGACATGCGCACGACGTGGTGGGTCCATCTGATCTGGGTCTTCTGCAATAGTGTGTCGTTGCTCGACATTTTTGCCTTCATGAGGTCCTCGGTGTCTGGTACGCTTTCCTGCTACTGTATTTTGAACAATCTACGGAGGCAGCTTGCGTGGAAGTGGTTTATTTTCCAAGCATGCCTTCTGTAAGCAGTCCCCTTTTCAAAAGCATACAGAAAGATGGGGAGCACTTCGGCTCGGTAAACTTTGTGTAGCGTCCCAAAGGCAGCACTGGCCTTGGGGATTCTGTTACTGCCCTCAGAGTCAATAGTAGTTTCCTTGAAAACCTGGAGTTTCCCAGGAGCGCTGTCAAGGTAAGTGAAGTCAGCTTAATAGAGAATTAATGACTGATATTTATACACATGTTTCTTCTTCTTCTTCGTCTTCTTATTTTTAAAAAAAAATTGTCTTTGATAAACTGATGTAATGTTTCTAGGCCGGTGAAGCTTACGAAGGAGACTGCGTCTCAGGTCGGTCCCCTACATCTTTTCAAGCATTGTCGCTCTTCGAGTTAGACTGCCTCTCTTTGGTCTGTATAGGTAGGACAGTCCTGCAGGATATGTTCTGGTGTTTGCTTGTGTGCTCCACAATTGCGCAAGACAGTGTCTCTGAGACTACTTCTGTGGAGGTGGGCCTTGAGTCTGCAGTGTCCCGTTCTGTGTAGGTGGGCCTTGGGTCTGCAGTGTCCCGTTCTGTGTAGGTGGGCCTTGATTCTGCAGTGTCCCGTTCTGTGTAGGTGGGCCTTGATTCTGCAGTGTCCCGTTCTGTGTAGGTGGGCCTTGATTCTGCAGTGTCCCGTTCTGTGTAGGTGGGCCTTGAGTCTGCAGTGTCCCGTTCTGTGGAGGTGGGCCTTGAGTCTGCAGTGTCCCGTTCTGTGTAGGTGGACCTTGAGTCTGCAGTGTCCCGTTCTGTATAGGTGGGCCTTCAGTCTGCAGTGTCCCGTTCTGTGGAGGTGGGCCTTGAGTCTGCAGTGTCCCGTTCTGTGTAAGTGGACCTTGAGTCTGCAGTGTCCCGTTCTGTATAGGTGGGCCTTCAGTCTGCAGTGTCCCGTTCTGTGGAGGTGGGCCTTGAGTCTGCAGTGTCCCGTTCTGTGTAGGTGGGCCTTGAGTCTGCAGTGTCCCGTTCTGTGGAGGTGGGCCTTGAGTCTGCAGTGTCCCGTTCTGTGTAGGTTGGCCTTGAGTCTGCAGTGTCCCGTTCTGTGTAGGTGGGCCTTGAGTCTGCAGTGTCCCGTTCTGAGTCTGAAAATCTTTGCCTGCCCATCTCTAACAAGTTTGTTTATGCTGTCATCTTCTCGCCTATATTCTTTATGCTGGTCTCTCCATTCAGTTTTCATGAATCGTTTGATGTCTTCTTTTACAGCTTTTTTTTTATGTCGAGTTTGCGTGCCGTCACATCCGGCGTTTGCAAGCGCATGTGCTTTCTCGCTTCCAATGATTTCACAATAGGCCAATATACACTGTAGGACTAGACTATTTAAAAAAAATCCTATGTTGTATTTTATTTTCCTTGAGTAGCTTGTTTGGGGATTGAGATAGCTTGAACTACCCTCATGGAGTCTGTTAGAATGACGTTTTATACAGATGATAGCATTATCTGAATGGTAGCCAAGGAGAAATTAATATCACGCTTGCAACCTTTCAAACATGTGGTAAGATTATCGCAGAATATTATGCATAGGGTTAGAACACTGCCATCTAAATCTAATTTGTAAAACAACGACGAATACATGAGTTGATGTAATTTATCTGGTACAGGTTTCCCGCGAGACGGCTAGACGGTCAGGTTGTGTGGAATTTATACGCTTCATTCTGGAGTGAAAGTGAGCAAAAAAGTGCCCGCTATGATTGTCGCATATAATGATTGTTTCACGTTATGATTATATAAAATAATGAATGTACTACTGAATGACTGTAGCATAAACATTTTAGCACAGATGTAATGTAGCACAGTGTGACTTTGGCACAGCATGATTGTAGCACGGAATGATTGTAGCACGGGATGATTGTAGACAAACTGCTCCGAGCACATACCAATTGCAGCACGCGATATAGCACAGCATTATTGAAGAAAACAATGAACGCAGAACAGATTGCTTGAAGTACTAAATATTTTGAGATCAGAATGATTGTAAACATACCTCTTGCACCACGTAGTGTTTGGAGCACATAATGTTTGGGGCACAGAATGATTGTAGCACAAACTGCTTGGAGCACTGAATGATTGTTGCACAAACTACTTGGAGCACGGAATGAGTGTTGCACAAACTACTTGGAGCACTGAATGATTGTAGCACAAACTGCTTGGAGCACGGAATGAGTGTTGCACAAACTGCTTGGAGCACTGAATGAGTGTTGCACAAACTACTTGGAGCACTGAATGAGTGTTGCACAAACTACTTGGAGCACGGAATGAGTGTTGCACAAACTACTTGGAGCACTGAATGATTGTAGCACAAACTACTTGGAGCACGGAATGAGTGTTGCACAAACTACTTGGAGCACTGAATGATTGTAGCACAAACTACTTGGAGCACTGAATGAGTGTTGCACAAACTACTTGGAGCACGGAATGAGTGTTGCACAAACTACTTGGAGCACTGAATGAGTGTTGCACAAACTACTTGGAGCACTGAATGATTGTTGCACAAACTACTTGGAGCACGGAATGAGTGTTGCACAAACTGCTTGGAGCACTGAATGATTGTTGCACAAACTACTTGGTGCACGGAATGAGTGTTGCACAAACTGCTTGGAGCACTGAATGATTGTTGCACAAACTGCTTGGAGCACTGAATGATTGTTGCACAAACTGCTTGGAGCAATACATGATTGTTGCACAAACTGCTGAGAGCACTGAATGATTGTTGCACAAACTGCTTGGAGCCCTGAATGATTGTTGCACAAACTGCTGAGAGCACTGAATGATTGTTGGACAAACTACTTGGAACACTCAAAGATTGTTGCATATAAATCTTAAAGTACAGAAATCTAGAATCACATAGCTATTATAGTACAGACTCCTAGTAGAATTGAATGATTGTAGCACATAATGCTTTTAGAACTGAATAATTATAAAACTGAATGATTATAAAACTGAATGATCGCAGAACTGCATGACTGTATAGTAGAATGCTTGTATAACTGAATGATTGTTTAGCAGAATGCTTGTAGAACTGAATGCTTGTAAAACAGAATGATTGAATAGCAGAATGATTGTAGAACTGAAGGATTATAGCACATAATACTTGTAAAACTGAATGATTGCAGAACATAATGCTTGTAAAACTGAATGATTGCAGCAAATAATGATTGTATAACTGAATGATTGTATAGCAGATTGCGCATAGAAGAAGAATTATAGAACCACAACACTTACAAAACATAATTCTCGTAGAGAATAACATTAATAGAATATAATGTTTATAGAACAGAACACGTATAAAACTTAACACTTATAGAATAGAACACTTATAGAACAGAATACTTATAAAATAGAACACTTATAAAACAGAACACTTAACAGAACACGTAGAACAGAACACATAGAACAGAACACATAGAACAGAACACTTATAGATTAGAACATTTATTGGATCAAACGTTTATAGAACAGAATTCTTATTGGATGGAGTTTGTATAGAATAGAACACTTAAAGAACACAACATTTATAGAAAAGAACATTTAAAGAACAGAATGCTTTTAGAACAAACCAATTATAGAAAAGATCTCTTATAGAGCATAACACTATATAGAATAGAACACTTATTGAACAGAGCACTTACAGAACATAACATTTATAGAATTGTACACTTATAGAATAGAACACTTATTCATTATAGAAAAGAATGTTTATGGAACAGAATGTTCTTAGAACAGAATGAATAACATTTGAAGAAAGAAAGAAGCAGAGCTGGGGAGCACTTACTTCTCAAAACAAAACTGCCGGACTCTATCCCAGTTAACTATATCCTCAAGTTTACCCAGCTGTAAATGTATACCTGGGATTCTGCTAGAGGAACACACCGACAACGAAAAAAGTCACTACATATCAGACATAATTAAAAAGTTGACACCTAGTTCCATTAATTCGTTAACACTACGTACTCGACACCCATCATATATGTCAAACTGGCTTTATGTAATGCATGCTGAATATGTACTGGTTCAAAAATGGTTTAAATTAGATTGAATAATGGAAACCAGATTGAAAATATTCTGGGAAAGATAATAGTAGATCGCATAATAGTTGCTAGCCATAGCCAACCCCCTTAAGAACCTGGACGACATTCGTGCTCTCTTTGTTTCAGTTCCTCTAGGTGTTGGATCTTTGGGGCCTGCTTGTCAGTTTACCCGATCTCTCGATACGGCACCTTTCAGGACTTGTCTGTTTGGGCTTTGTTGATTGTAGGAAATCATGTCTAGATTTTAGTGTTGTGCTGTGTACTTCTTGACCTCTTCACTGATAGGGTGGGACATTATGCCCTATGGGAAACGCTGCGCAAGTACAAGATAGGATGGTGACTCACCTACGTCATTGAGAAACTATACTCCGATGTCAGCAGTGCAGTTTACCTCAACGGGACCACAGGTAAATGGTTCCGCACGACAGTCGGCGTGCGTTAGGGGTGTCTCCTCTTTCCGACACTTTTCAAAGTTTTTCTAGAACGCATTATGTCAATAGCATTGGATGAACACGTAGGGACGGTCAGTGTAGGTGGACACCTACTCACCAACCTCCAGTCCCGGCTACTCACCAACCTCCAGTCTGGCTGGAACAGAACCTGAACTTGCAAGGCTAGTCACAAACCTGGACAATGCTGCCCAGAAATTTGAGATGGAAATCAGTGCAGAGAAGAGTAAGATTATGGTCAACGCCCAAGAGGGTATTTAAAACCCGATTATGGCCAAAGGGGAATTTCTAGAAAGTGTTATGCTGTTCAAATATCTGGGAGCAGAAATAAATACGCATGGGTCTAGAGCGGAGATCCAGTCAAGAACAGCGACGGCCATGGTCGCCCTGGCAAGACTTCGAATAATCTGGAAAGACAAGAACATTAGCCTTAAATCGAAGCTGACTTTAATGTATACAATGGTCACCTCTGTATAGCTCTACACGTGTGAGACTTGGACTCTGACGGCTGCACTAGAACGTAAAATTTGCGCAATGGAAATGAGATGCTTGCGAAGAATTCTTGGCATTTCATATCTGGATCGTGTTACAAACGAGAGTGTTCTTGGCATTGTTAGGAAGAAGTTAGGCCAGTATAAGTACCTAGTTGACTATATGAAAAACACGAAAATTGACATGGTCTGGACATATATCACGGTCGATGGGGCTGACCAAGACCGTCCTGTAAGGCACTGTGTCTGGGAAACGTGGGAAAGGGAGACCAAAAAATAGATAGAAGAACAATATAAAAGAGGGGACGGGAAGGTCTAACGCTGAAATTAATACCCTGGCAAAAAATCGAGACGTATGACGTGAACTCGTTCGACAAACTGCGATAACGGTGCCTCAACGACCTTCTAGGTTACCGGTCCTATTTTTCTCGTTTGATTTCTGCTACGACATTTATGGGCTATATTTTATCGATGAGGGGTGTGTTTTAGGCACCCTGACACTATCCGGGCCGCCTAATTTATTGCTGGGTCACCTAATTACCTATGAGCAGATTATTTCCAGGCTTGTGCAGCGTATTCAGCTAACAAAAGACACACAAGGCAATTGCTGATGTTCAGTGAACTGATAGCTGTTCTCCCCATGCTGTGTGGGTCAGTATTTGGGTGATATCATTTGTTGCGTCTATCTTACGCTATATTTCCTGACAATGCGTCACGTAGGACAATCTGTGGTCTAACTTGACGTCTAGATATTTGGGAGCCGTGTATTGTTCAAGCCCTGCTCTGGTCACCTAATCTGAAGTTTTCTTGTTGCGTCTCTGTTTCTGAGGTGGTAGGCATATACCTGGGTTTTACTGGGATTTGGTTTAAGGTTATATACTCGTGGTAATATTCTGCAACGACACTGAAAGAAATTAGATTTATTTTCAACCTCCTTAAACCGTTTTCCTTGGACAGCAACTGCTGCGTCATCAGCATAAAGAAATGATCTTGTTTCTGTGTCCATAGGCTTGTCATTAGTATATTTGGTATTTAGCATGATTGCTAGGACACTTCCATGTGCCAAGCCGTTATTTTGGTTCCACCATCTGCTGTCCTTTTCCCCGAAGTGACTGATAATCAGCTGTTCTGCAGGTGACATATGATGATATTGATCAGGCGCCAGTCTTGTGTTATGGTGTACAGCTTTCATAGTTTTATGCTATAGGTAAATATCATGACAAAACAAGCATTGGGATAAGAGTATCTTTGAAAACATGAAATAACAATAATGAATTTTTTTATTTGTGAAGTCATTTCAGCTTTCAGCTTTATTTTTATTCAGACTCATGATGAAGTCTTAACCAAGAATAACAGATCACAACAGATGACCAGTCCCAAGATGAAGCTCAAAACTGAACCAGTCCCAGCTACAGGCAGCCCACAAATGTTTACAAGTTTTCAAAATGGCCAAAGGGCTACATCCGCCATCACGAAGGACAACAGTCAACAGATGACAACCCTTAAAGATGACAAGCCGCACGAGATCACAGTCGTCACGCTTTACGTAAACATTGGAAAGTTCCAGAAAGGAACCGGGAATTATTTTTATACACCGAACAGTTACAGAAAATGGATGGGCACTTGGAAATGGCTGACCAACAGGGTCATCGCATTCTTCGATCAGGATGAGACTCTAGAACATTTCAGGTTCGTGTTTAGTTAACTCATTTTCTTATCTTAGTCGCTTTACTTCTACCACTGGAGCGTATAGATTCTTTTTCTATACGAGGTGTGTTAAAAAAGTGTCAGGCTTTTAATCCTGAAAAATACAATTACTCACTTTGGGGTTTGAAACCCTAATCGCCTTCAAAGTAGTCTCTTTTGGACTCCACAAACATTTCCTAGCAGTCGCGCCATTGCAGGAAGCATTTCAGGAAGACCTCATTGGGAGTTGGGTAAGCTGGTTCGTAGAATTCCGCATGTCTTCTTGTGACTCAAATTGGGTCCCTTTCAGCGGAATGTCTTAGCTTGGTGAACAGTAAAACATGGCAAGGGTCCATGTCGGGAGAAAAGGGAGCATGGCGAACCAAGGGAATGTTGTATTTGGTCAAAAAACGTCTGAATCAGACGCGAAGAATGGGCGTTTGTACATGTTAGGATGGAGCTGGCAAGTTTCCGTTGTCCACAGATCCGGTCGTGCATGGAGCTGCCAAGTTTCCGTTGTCCACAGATCCGGTCGTGCATGGAGCTGCCAAGTTTCCGTTGTCCACAGATCCGGTCGTGGATGGAGCTGCCAAGTTTCCGTTGTCCACAGATCCGGTCGTGCATGGAGCTGCAAAGTTTCCGTTGTCCACAGATCCGGTCGTGCATGGAGCTGCCAAGTTTCCGTTGTCCACAGATCCGGTCGTGCATGGAGCTGCCAAGTTTCCGTTGTCCACAGATCCGGTCGTGCATGGAGCTGCCAAGTTTCCGTTGTCCACAGATCCGGTCGTGGATGGAGCTGCCAAGTTTCCGTTGTCCACAGATCCGGTCGTGGATGGAGCTGCCAAGTTTCCAATGTCCACGGATCCTGTCGTGCATGGAGCTGCCAAATTTCCGTTGTGGGTGTCTGTATTAAAAAAAAAAAACTTGTTATAGTCTAATTTATTATTACTTGTGATGCACAGCCCCACAGGAGTCCAAGAAAACGGTCAACATGACTTTGACATTACGTCATTTCGTAGTGAATAAAAACCATACTGTGCTCAATATACTCAAAAATAGAAAAGCTGACTGCCAGCGAATGACACAATCTGCGGGTGGAAAAATAATTCACGCATGCCATTGATGACCCCACGGACAACACCCATCTTTCATTTGTTTCCACGGAAAAAAACCGAAGGCAGTGTTCTTTTTAAACAAACTCCAAATACTTGCAACCAAGTGTTCAGAGAAGCCATTGCTCAGTTTGATTGGGATGGCTTGGCTTGTTGGGGATTAGGGGTGACTGAGGATAGGTTTCCATGACGGTTATACGTGGATATAAATTTCGTTACCATTAGGAATGTTTGCCTGGACAGTGGCCACCAGGATGCTCTTGTCGGTGTTCTTCTTCCTCTTCTTCTTCTTCTTCTTCTTCCTCTTCTTCGTCTCTCGTTCTCAAACTCCTGCTACTAATCCATATAAAGAGGTTTGGAAGTAGCATGATGTAGTCCGTAGAGCAGAATGCTTTGTGTCGTGGTTTACAACTTTACTACGACATTTGCTCCTTTCGGTCCAACACTTCCGACTTAACTTAACTTAACTTAACGTTTTTATAATGGTTTAGAAGACTCATCAGAGTCTGTGTACAACTAGTTACATTGGCATTACCCTGCTCTAAAAGTTATGCTCTTCCAATCTATTCTTAAATGCATTAACTGTTCCTATCTCCATTATCTCCTGGGGTTATGCATTCCAAGCATTCACCACTCTCTGACTAAAAAAATATTTCCTAATATCCAATCAGGACCTCTCTTTCATAGTTAATATGTATCTGTGCCTGCCCTCTTGTTCGCGTTGGTGGTTGTATCTTGATAAGCTTGTAATAGTATAATTTAACCTTTCCTGCGATTATATTATAAACCTGTATTACGTCACTTCGAATTCTTCTCTTTTCTAGACACTGTAGACCAATTTTTTCTGAGTCTTTCCTACTAAATATAATTCTGGAATCACACGATCAGTTTTGTCGTTGTTCTTTATTTCCTTTCCAGCTGGTTTATGTCCCCTCTATGATAAGGATTCCACACCTGTACCCAGTACTCCAATCTAGGTCTAACCAATACTTTATACGGTTTGACAAACAACTTTCTTACTCCTATGTTTAACATTTATTTTTATCATACCTAACATGGCATTTGCCTTATTCACTGCTACTTGGACTTGCTCACTCACTTTACCTGTATGCTCTATTATAACCGCTATGTCCCTTTCCTTATCTATCTTGCTAATATTGTTCTCTCCCATTCTGTAATTATGTTCTACATTAGATCTACCCATGTGGAGGATTGTACATTTATCTATATTAAACTCCATTTGCCATCTCACAGACCAGTCTTGAATTTTATCTAAATCCGACCTCAATATATCCAATTCTGCTAGAGATGAGACACTACTACATAATTTTGTGTCGTCCGCAAATTTTTCAATTATGGATCCCAAATCAATGTCTAAATCGTTTATATATATCAAGAACAATATTGGTCCCAAAACTAGTCCTGTGGCACTTCCCTCTTTAGTTTACACCACTCAGAGTCCTCATTATTTATGCCCACTCTCTACCTTCTTCCTATTAACCAACTTTCAATACATTCGGCATTTCCCCACCTATTCCAAGTGATTGTAACTTGTTAAATAATCTTCGATGAGGTTGTTTTTATTAGTGGATGTTATTTATCTAGATTTTGCAAATGGCTTTGTTAGAGTACATCATTAAAGATGATTTCGAAAGTTAAAATCACATGGAATGTGTGGGGAAGTTACCAAATGGATTGACAATTAGTTAACGGTAAGAAGACAGAGGGTGGGCATAAATAAGGAGTACTCTGAGTGGTGTGAAGTGAAAAGTGGAGTGCCACAGGGCTCGGTATCGGGACCAATTTTGTTCTTGATATATATACACGATTTGGACATTGATTTGGGATCTATGATTGCAAAATCTGCTGATGACACAAAACTATGCAGTAGTGTCTCATCTAAAGCAGAAGTGGATATATTGAGGTCGGATTTAGATAAAATTCGAGAATGGTCTGTAAGCTGGCAAATGGAGTTTAATGTAGATAAATCTACAGTCGTCCACATGGGTAGATCCAATATCGAACATAAATACAGAATAGACGAGAAAAATATTTGAAAGATAGAAAAGGAAAGGCACCATTATCATAGAGGGGATATACAAATGATGAAGTACAAAAAAGCGCGACAAAGCTGATAGTGGGATTCCAGAATTACAGTTAAGAGGAAAGACTCAGAAAAACCGGCCTACAGTGTCTAGAAAAGAGAAGAATTCGAGGTGACTTAATACAGGTTTATAAGATAATCATAGGAATTGATAAATAAGGCTATAACAAGTTTTTTTTCAAAATACAACCACCTACAAGAACAAGAGGACATAGCTAGAAATTAACTAAAGAGAGGTTCAGATTAGATATTTGGAAACATTTTTTAGTCAGTGAGTAGTAAATGCTTGGAATGCGTTGCCAAAGGAAGTAATGGAGACAGGGACAGTTAATGCATTTAATAATAAATTGGATGCGCATAGCTTCTAGAGCAAGGTAATATAAATGAAACTGGATGTATACAGACTCTGCAGAGTCATCTAAACCAGTATAAAGACGTTCTGTTAAGTTAAGGTACTCTATCAAATGCTTTGCAAAATCTAGATAAATAACATCCAGTGGTTTCCCCTATCATTTTAGTAACCTCCTCCATGAATTCCAATATATATGTTAAGCACGATCTCCCTCTAGTAAACCCATGCTGACTACTTCTGATTAGATTAAACCTGTCTAGATGAATTACAATGTTTTCTTTGATTACTGATTCTAACAATTTACAGACTATGCTAGTTAAACTTACCAGTCTATAATTTGCTGGATCTGATTTCTTTCCCTTATTGAATAAGGGGATCACTCCTGCATCTTTTCAATCTTTTATAATAATCTCTTTTGCAAGTGATTGAGAACATAATATAACCAATGGTTTTGCTAGTTGGTCTCTACTTTCAAATATAAATTTTGGATGGATACCTTCTGGACATTTATCCACTTTTAATCCATCCAATTTTAAAAAAAAACCAATTTCCTCTGTAAATCAGACTGATTTTAATCCAACCAAAATCCATTTCACATTTGAAAATATTTATAGGCTATGGGATCATGGAGCAGTCGTCTTGTGTAAAAGCTGTGCCAAAGTATTGATTTAGTAGATTAGCTGTCTCCTTATTTTCTCTTATTATTTTACCTTGGCTATCTATGAGAAGGCCTACCTTGTCTTTCGTTCTTTGCTTATTTCTAACATAAGAAAAGAAGCTTTTACTATCAGTCTTGATCGTATTAGCAATTGTTTTTTCGAAGTCTATTTTTGCTGTTTTATTCACTTTCTAAGCTATGCTTTGCTTGTTCAAATATTTTAAATATTTCTTTCGATTTACCTGCGTCTATATATTTGTTTCCATTTCTTCTAAATTTAACTACAATTTTAGTTATCCACTTCTTATGCTTGGTGATAAGGCACCTTTCTTAGCCTTGTCTCCACCCACCCTATCTTTCCTTAACACTGTATATCTCTCTATTTCAAGTTCACTTTCTGCAATGTCCTCATAAGTCCATGATTTTGTTAACCCTATTATATCTGGTTTTACTTCGTCTACATACAGTTCCAAATCTTCTGTTTTATTTACGATGCGTCTCACATTTACATAAAAACATTTTAGTTTGTTATTTTTTGGATTTTCCAATGTTTGCTGTTGCTTTATCATTTTTATATTTACTTTTCCACTACTGATTTCTCTCTTCCCTGACTCGAACTTTCCCCTTTGTCTGCCTCCTCTATAGCACCCTGTTTTAGGCCTATCTAGTCCCATACTTCATTGGCCTAACTAGTTAAAATGTTTAATACATTGATTAAACATTTACTTTGCTTCAACATGCTGCCATATCTCATTTAGATGGAAGCCTTTCCTGTCTAGCATTTTATATTTGTCTGTTTTCACATCAATAAAATTGATATCCATATCTATACACATTTTCACATCAATAAAATCGATATCGATATCTATACACATTTTCGCATCAATAACATCTATCTCCATATCTATACACATTTTCGCATCAATAAAATCGATCTCCATATCTATACACATGTTCGCATCAATAAAATCGATCTCCATATCTATACACATGTTCGCATCAATAAAATCTATCTCCATATCTATGCACATTTTCCGCAACCAGAGGTTGATACCTATTTTCTTACTGCATAGATAGTCTGACCCATCTGCTCTGCCTGAGGTTGATACCTATTTTCTTACTGCATACATAGTCTGACCCATCTGCTTTGTCTGAGGTTGATACCTATTTTCTTACTGCATAGATAGTCTGACCCATCTGCTCTGTCTGAGGTTGATACCTATTTTCTTACTGTATAGATAATCTAACCCATCTGCCCTGTCTGAGGTTGATACCTATTTTCTTACTGCATAGATAGTCTGACCCATCTGCTCTGTCTGATGTTGATACCTATTTTCTTACTGTATAGATAGTCTGACCCATCTGCTCTGTCTGAGGTTGATACCTATTTTCTTACTGTATAGATAGTCTGGCTCATCTGCTCTGTCTGAGGTTGATACCTATTTTCTTACTGTATAGATAGTCTGATCCATCTGCTTTGTCTGAGGCTGATACCTATTTTCTTACTGTATAGATAGTCTGACCCATCTGCTCTGTCTAAGGCTGATACCTATTTTTTTACTGTATAGATAGTCTGGCCCGTCTGCTCTGTCTGTCGTTGATACCCATTTTCTTACTGTATAGATAGTCTGACCCATCTGCTCTGTCTAAAATACCCATCAAGGTGACCTTCCTATACCTTTTTTCTTCAAGTGTCCTCAACAGACTCTTGTATCTTTGCATTATTAATTCTGTACCATCTCTCTTGAGACGGTTCTTCAGCAAGCATGTTTGGGTTCCAGGTTGGTCTTTCCTCTTCCTTCGCTTCTCCTTAGCCAGTCTGCCCTGCTGCAGCCTGTTATCCAGGATCACCGCGTGGAGGTGTAGAATGGTCTTGGCAGCTCTGGTTAGCTGGCTCTGACGCTTGCAGTCAGTTATGCACTGCTCAGCGCCTTGATCTCACAATACTATTTTGAAAATCTTTATATTAGTTTCGTCGAATAGAAAACACAGATTCGATAGAGTAGATAGAAATACACTTTGGACGATTTTATAAGATCATGGAGTAGAAGGGGCCCCAGTGGTCTTGAGGTAAGGTGTTCGTATCGGGTGCTGGAGGTCGCGGGTTCAAATCCCGGAGGAGACACCGGGATTTTTTCACGTGGATCATCCGGTAAATATGTCCCCCGATCTCTGAGTAGTGAGATCAGACATCCCTGTTCAGTGGCGCTCATCTTAAAAATACCTTAGCATTTGGAAATCAAAAGAGTAAGCCTAGCAATCGCTGCTCGGGAAAAATTCATGTTAAAAATCAACTCAAATTATTCTAGAGACTCTTGTCCAACAGAGAATATGTTGCAAAAAAGGGAACTGTGTGGCCATAACAACAGGTCTTGGTTATGTTGTTAGCGGAGCGGCTTATATGGCGCCTGACAAGCTGTGGGTCTACTGTGCTATAATTTACGTTTCCACCTCCACCAGTCTCAAAAATAGGCGATTGTATATTCCAGGGGCTAATAGATGCTGGGATTGATCTGGCAAGTCACCAGTGGATTTTCACCTGTCAAAAAAATATAAAAC
Organism: Ariolimax columbianus; assembly: GCA_036924085.1. NCBI lineage: Eukaryota > Metazoa > Mollusca > Gastropoda > Stylommatophora > Arionidae > Ariolimax > Ariolimax columbianus. Next base: position 86,863,496 of record JAVGWX010000004.1, on the reverse strand, counting down.
GAAGGCGGTCGCACCTCCCCACGAGATAGATAGATAGATAGATAGATAGATAGATAGATAGATAGATAGATAGATAGATAGATAGATAGATAGATAGATAGATAGATAGATAGATAGATAGTAAGTAAGTAAGTAAGTAAGTAAGTAAGGAAGTGAAGTGAAGTGAAGTGAAGTGAAGTGAAGTGAGTGAGTGAGTAAGTGAGTAAGTGAGTAAGTAAGTAAGTAAGGAAGGAAGGTAAGGAAGGTAAGGAAGGGAAGGAAGGGAAGGAAGGAAGTAAGGAAGTAAGGAAGTAAGTGAAGAAGTAAGTGAAGAAGTAAGTGAAGAAGTAAGTGAAGAAGTAAGTGAAGAAGTAAGTGAAGAAGTAAGTGAAGAAGTAAGTGAAGAAGTAAGTGAAGAAGTAAGGAAGTAAGTGAAGAAGTAAGTAAGTACAAGGTCAGCTACCTGATAACACGATAGCGCTGTGTTGTACAAATAAAATAAGGCAATAAGTATGGCTGATAGTGTCAGATAAGCTTTTTCGGATCAAGATGTGAAGCAGTGCATGAGCTGCAGTGGTCAACGACTCAAAACTGATTGCTAGAGTCATCATCAGCGACCCAGAGCTGCCACACCCTGGATAACAGGATAAACTGGTTAAAAAGAAGGGACCGATGAGGGTAGGCTAACCCGGTACCCAAAAATGTCTGCTGTAGTAGGATGTGTCGAACCGAAGCGTGCAAATATTGCAGTCAAGCTGTAAACCACGACACAACCATTCTCCGGAAAACATCCTGATATTTTTGCAAATCTTTATTCAAATCTTGGTAGCCGAGTTTGATAACAAGCCAAGAAGAAGCAGATAAGCTTCCAAAATCAACACTAGTACTAATCATGTATGTGTGCTTTCGCCCCGTGCTATTCAACATTTACATTCACAAACACCACACCTGAAATCGCACAGAACCAGATCAGGAAACAGAACATAATTACATGCACATACAATTTTTGGCTGACAACCGACCTTTAATGTACCAAGATAACATTACACTGCAAACATGGATACACATGCATGTCTCTGCCTGTGAATAAGGTTACACATGCATGCCGCTGCCTGTGAACAAGGTTACACATGCATGCTGCTGCATGTGAACAAGGTTACACATTCATGTCACTGCCTGTGAACACGGATACACATGCATGCCATATCCTGTGAACAATGATACACATGCTTGCCGCCTGTGAACAAGGATACACATGCTTGCCACCGCCTGTGAACAAGGATATTTTTTGCGAACAAGGATACACAAGCTTGCCGCCTGTGAACAATATAAAACGAACATTACTAAGACAGAGATCAACTCTGAGGATTAACAGCGCACCTGGTGCGATAGACGAAAGTAGCAAACACTATTGATCTTTACTAGTCTGAGTCTGTTGTAGTTCAGGTATCCAGGTAATATTTTTTTTAAACATACTGAATAATTTATAATTGATAGAAAAATCGAGATTAGGTGGCAGAAATAATATGCTGCGACCTGCCAGCTGTCACCACTACTTTTGTTATTGTTGAATGCACACAATAAGTAAAATTACTTTTTTTGTGTGACGTTTAATGTCGGGTTGGTATGACTTTTCTGACATCCCAATTGTGCTGGTAAAGGTTGACTGGTGTCCTCTTGACGGTTGTACTATTCCAGGCTTCTGAGTCGTGTCGCACACTACTATGGGGGTTATTTCGATCCCCCACCTGGTTGGCCAGGTTGCCACGATAGTGGCCAGTTTAGAGGTAAGACTACGTGGAAGTCGAGGTGGGGGTCTTGGCCAGTATGTTTTATCTGACCATACCTAACATGTCTGATCAGTATATTTTGCCTGACCCTGACTAACATGTGTGATCAGTATATTTTGCCTGACCCTGACTAACATGTGTGATCAATATATTTTACCTGACCCCGACTAACATGTCTGATTAGTATATTTTGCCTGACCATAACTAACATGTCTGATCAGTATGTTTTGCCTGACCCTGACTAACATGTCTGATCAGTATATTTTGCCTGACCCTGACTAACATGTATGATCTTCTTCTTCTTCTTCTTCGTACGCAGTCAGACAGTAATCATTATTTTTTCGAAAAAAGCGGCGGTCATCCTGAGGCTGTCGACACTGCCATATAGCTTGTCTTGCAGTTCCACTGGTGATGGCCACATCTGCTCTCTCTGATCCTCGTATGTCGGGCAGTTCTGCAGCAGATGTTCAGCGGTCATTTTACCGGTACCACACGGGCATTCGTCGGTACCACCTATCTTTAATTTGTTGAATAGGTGGTACCTAAGTCTATTGTGGCCAGTGCGAAGTCTGAAGACAACGACCTGCTCTCTTCTGTTCAACTGGTAATAGGCATCGTTTTTGGTGTAACCAGTATGTTCGGTTTCCCATTTGGTCATGTATCTGGCTTTGATAAGCCGTTTTGACTCTTCGTACGTCATACTAGTATCTGTTTGTGGTAGTCTTGCACCTTCTTTTGCCAGTCTGTCTGCCTCCTCGTTGCCTTGGATGTTGCAGTGTGATGGGACCCACTGTACCACTACCCTTTTTGGTGCGGACTGCTGGCACAGTTTGCAGAGTGCTGCTCTTAAGTCTTTAAGCTCAGTGTTTTTCTGGCTTCTTAGCGCTGTGACTACGGCGAGAGCATCTGTAAGAAGGACTATATGGCTTTCATTTTCTTTGTGTGTCACCAGTTCTTCCACTGCCGCCTTCAGTGCCTCTGCCTCCGCTCTGAAATTGCTTGTGTACTTACCAGTAGCGAATGACAGTGTTATTTGTCTGCCATTTGGTAGGTTCATGAATGCTCCTGCCCCTCTATTCTGTGTAGTGTTTGTTACAGAACCGTCGGTGTATGCATGGGTCCAGTCCATGCTTGGGTAGCTTTTTGATATAAAGCTTAGGGTAGTATCTCTCCTTTCTTTTTCAGTCTGGCAGTTTTTGTTTCCAATACCTGGTATATTTTCTACCATCTCTGGAAAAATATCCTTCCTCCAGGTAGGTTTTCGTACAGTAGTGATGGGTTTTGGTGTTGTTAGTGCGTTTATGGGATTATCGTGAATCTTTGCTTTGGCTATTTCTGCAAAGTTTCTCCGCTTTAGTTTCCCATTTCCGAAATTGTTTAGTCTCTGGTGCATTGGATGGTCAGTCAGTCTTCGGAGTTTCTCTGACTGCAGCTGGGCTCTGCAGTCTCTTCTATCGGTCATGGATTGCAGTTTTGTAATCTTTTCAAGTTCTACAATTGGCGTTGACTTCATGCCTCCTGTTATAACTCTCATGGCTTGGTTTTGAAGTTTGCTAACTTTATCGAAGTTCGCCTTCGCTGCTGTTGTCCATGCCGCACTGCCATACTCGAGAACTGGTCTTACTCTTCCAGTGTACAGTTTCTTTAGTATGCCTTCGTCTGCTCCCCAGCTTGTGCCAGCAAGTTTCCTCATGATTGCTATTCTTTGTCTGGCTCTCATTCGGTTTCTCTCGATCTGACTTTTCCATGTCATGCGCCGATCAAATGTGACTCCCAGATAGTTTGGGTTGTCGTTTGGCTGCAGGAATTTGCCATTTAAACTTAATTTGGTATTTTGGGGTTTGATTGAAAGCGAGAATATTGTGCATGTGGTTTTCTCCTCGTTTATTTTGACCAGCCATGAGTTCGCCCACTCTTCCAGCGATGTTAGGGCCTGCTGCATCCGATTTCTTGCTATGGTGAGATTCTTTTCAGAGGTCCACATAGCCAGATCGTCTGCAAACATTGAGCTATGGACTCTTCTTGGTATATTCTCTTTAATGTCGTTTATATATACCAGGAAGAGTGTGGGTGACAGTACTCCCCCTTGGGGTACTCCCTGCTCGAGTGTCACCTTTTTGCTCATCTGCCCTTGTACTTGGACTCTGGCCGTTCTTTGTTTGAGGTAGTGGTTGATCCACTTGTACATTCTCCCACAAACGTCACTTCTCCTTAGTTTGACTCCAAGTCCGTCTTTCCAGACTTTGTCAAATGCCTTCTCAAGGTCCACCCAAACCGCTACTGTTTGTTTCTGTGCCTGGTAGGCATCTTCTATTTCCTGGGCTATGAGGATGACCTGGTCCTCAGTGGATCTGTGCTGTCTAAAGCCGGCTTGCTGTGGAATTAGTATTCGTTTTTCTTCCAGATGCCACATCAGTCTAGTGTTTATCATACGTTCCATCAGCTTGCCGACACAGCTCAGTAGGCTGATGGGCCTGTATCCATTTGGATCTGTTTTGTCCTTTCCTGTTTTTGGTACTGGTACAAGTACTGCGTCTTTCCATGCCTGGGGTACAATTCCTCTTTTCCAGCTTTGGTTCAGGACCGATAGCAGTTTCCTCTTCGCTGTTTGGCCCAGCCCCATCAGCATTTCGTTTGTTATCCCGTCTTTTCCGGGAGATTTCCTTTTTCTTTAATGTTCTCATAGCCTCTTCCATTTCGCTCATTGTTAATTTGGCCATCATATGCTCTTCAGGTGCCGTATTGATGTTGTCGTGCCCCTTTTGCTCTTCACTAATGTCTGTATGCCTATCTGCAGGGACCTCGATGTGGTTTGCTCTGGCATAGTGATCGACAAAAGCGTTTGCGGCTTTCTTACCGGTGAGCAAGTTTTCGCCCTGCTTGATGGTAATTTGTTTGTTTGACGGGGTTTCGTCGTTCATGGCTCTGACTAGCTTCCATAGCTTGTCCCCTTCTTTGTCCAGGTTTAGGTTTTCTGTTTTGTTTTTCCAGCTCCCTCTTGCTGTTTGCTTGAGAGTGTATTTGTATTTCGCCGTGGCGGCTTTGAGGGTGATGTTTGCCTCCATAGATTGTTCTCGCTCTGCCATGTTCCTAGCATTTGTTACTGCATCTTCCGCTTTCTGGAACTCATCATTCCAGTAGGGCTTATAGTTTTTCCTAGCTCCTCTTGGCATGGTTTCAGTGGCGGCTTGCATTATTGCCTTGCTTAGGCTTTCCACCATGGGCTTCATTTTGTTGTTTCGTGTGTTGATGGTTTCACACAGCCCATCTGTCAGGATTGCAAATCTCTCCCAGTCGGCTCGTTTGTAATTCCAACGTGGGAGTGGTTTTGTTTCCTGTGGGCCTACTTCCATATCAATGTCTAGCCTGATCGGCCTGTGGTCGCTACCTGCCAGTTGGTTTAGCACCTGGCGGTCTATTTTATGGTGTATGTCCTGTGTGGAGAAGGCCAAATCTGGAGTCGAGGTGGTACGCCATGTTCTAGAATAGAAACTAGGGCTATCCTCCGGCCTATTGGTTAGGGAGAGATTTGTATCTATCTCCCAATCTTCCACTTCGTCACCTCTGCTGTCCGTGTCAGAGTATCCCCATCTCTCCGAGTGGCTGTTGAAATCTCCAACTACTATGCAGTTGGAGTCTCTGACCTCCATACTCGAGAGCGATAGGTCTCTATTTGGGGGTCCGTACAGATTGAAAATGCGGAGCTTCGTCTCTTGAGCCATTATGTCAACACATGTATGATCAGTATGTTGTTCCTGACTCTGACTAGCATGTCTGATCAGTATGTTGTGCCTGACCTGACATTAGTCTTCCTCACCAAACATGCAAGCATCAGTTTCAAGATAATGCAACAATTAATAAACAGTATGTTTTTAGTCACCGTGTTAGCCAAGGGCTATTGTTCAAAGCTCGTGGCATTTGAATTTCGTCTTGTCTACTTCTTCGCTGTTGTGTCGCAGTTTACAGTGAGGCTGCGATATCTGCGATTTCGGCCCTGCACATCAGTTTTCAGCTGGATTCTTGTTTAGGTATTAGGTTTGCCTTCATACTGCTAGCATTATGCTCTTAGCCATCACAACATAAGTGCAGCCTTCAACCAGTGCCACTGTTTGGAGGCAAAATAAGGTGATAGTCGTTATTAATCACTGACACTGATGCAAACAGCCACCTATAAGTCGCTGGCTATTGTCATTTCATTCACCGTGCAGATGACGGAGTTGGCTAGTGGTTAAGTGACACGGCTCACATACTGAAGGTGCTAGGTTCGTTCCTCAATCAGAACAACGGCCGGTACTCCGGGAAAGCAAACCCTTAAGTCGGATACACTGCTGGGCCGACAGGCGCAAAATAACATAGTGCAACGCACACCATTTTTTTTTAAATCGACCGTGCTACGTATATTCTGCCCATTATTGTTTGACCCCGTCAAACATACGGTACTTCACAAAGGAGCTCGTCGCGCTTCGATCAGCACACTACGTCCCTTCAAACTCAGATCTACATCTGTTGCGTGTGCTGAAAATACACTTAACCGAGGAGGCATCTGAACTCACAAGTATACAATCAAGGCGGAAGACCAGATGAACGAGAGGTGGAAGACGAATACACAAACAAATGCACTCAGAAACAGATACCTCAAAGCTCCACCCCAGCGATAAAAGAGAAGGGAAGGGCTACCGAGAAAATGAAGCACACGCTGACACCATACTGTCTGCATACGAACCCTTCACTTGAAGTCTTGACAATGTCTTACCTCTAGAACATGTTGAGTCCGGACGAGAGAGTGAGGAAGATCCTGCGCACATCTCCCTCACTATAAACACATTGCGCAACTCACGACATCACCCTACAGATCACACCCTGACTAGCAGCTCGCAACTGGCAGGGCCCCCAAACTGCAGCGGCGGAACAGGCAGAAAACGATCACGAAAACTACCCATCACGCTTGCAACATGGAATGTCCGCACGCTACTGGACAACACCAAAGCAAACAGACCCGAACGACGCCCAGCACTGATCGCCAGGGAACTGGCTAGATACAACATCTGCATAGCTGCCCTGAGCGAGACACGACTGGCAGAGAAAGGGCAGATCACAGAAGAAGGCGCTGGTTATACTTTCTTCTGGAGCGGCCGCAGCAAAGAAGAACGCCGTGAAGCTGGAGTTGGCTTTGCCATCAAGACCAACATGGTCGACAAGCTCACAAGCATGCCCAGAGGAATTAATGACCGCCTGATTACACTGCGTCTCCCCCTAATAGGAGGGCGCCATGCAACAATCATCAGTA